>JAODUO010001067.1:80000-155449 GCA_025642075.2 Ridgeia piscesae | reverse complement strand
GGGCTAGGATGACACCTAATCAATGCTGGTGTTTGACACTCCCACTGTTTGACTAGGAATGACTTTTAAAACAATGCTGGTGTTTGACACTCCCAATGATGGCTAGGATGACATTTAAACAATGCTGTTGTTTGACACTCCCAATGATGGCTAGGATGACATTTAAACAATGCTGGTGTTTGACAATCCCAGTGATGGCTAGGATGACACCTAATCAATGCTGTTGTTTGACACTCCCACTGGTGACTAGGATGACATCTAATCAATGCTGGTGTTTGACACTCCCACTGATGGCTAGGATGACATCTAATCAATGCTGGTGTTTGACACTCCCACTGATGACTAGGATGACATCTAATCAATGCTGGTGTTTGACACTCCCACTGATGACTAGGATGACATCTAATCAATGCTGTTGTTTGACACTCCCACTGATGGCTAGGATGACACCTAATCAATGCTGTTGTTTGACACTCCCACTGATGGCTAGAATGACATTTAATCAATGCTGGTGTTTGACACTCCCACTGATGGCTAGGATGACATTTAATCAATGCTGGTGTTTGACACTCCCACTGATGGCTAGATGACATCTAATCAATGCTGTTGTTTGACACTCCCACTGATGGCTAGGATGACACCTAATCAATGCTGGTGTTTGACACTCCCACTGATGGCTAGGATGACATCTAATCAATGCTGTTGTTTGACACTCCCACTGATGGCTAGGATGACACCTAATCAATGCTGGTGTTTGACACTCCCACTGATGGCTAGAATGACATCTAATCAATGCTGTTGTTTGACACTCCCACTGATGGCTAGGATGACATCTAATCAATGCTGGTGTTTGACACTCCCACTGATGGCTAGGATGACATCTAATCAATGCTGGTGTTTGACACTCCCACTGATGGCTAGGATGACATCTAATCAATGCTGTTGTTTGACACTCCTACTGATGGCTAGGATGACACCTAATCAATGCTGTTGTTTGACACTCCCAATGATGGCTAGGATGACACCTAATCAATGCTGTTGTTTGACACTCCCAATGATGGCTAGGATGACATTTAAACAATGCTGGTGTTTGACACTCCCACTGATGGCTAGGATGACACCTAATCAATGCTGGTGTTTGACACTCCCAATGATGGCTAGGATGACATTTAAACAATGCTGTTGTTTGACACTACCACTGGTGGCTAGAATGACATCTAATCAATGCTGTTGTTTGACACTCCCAATGATGGCTAGGATAACATCTAATCAATGCTGGTGTTTGACACTCCCACTGATGGCTAGGATGACACCTAATCAATGCTGGTGTTTGACACTCCCACTGATGACTAGGATGACACCTAATCAATGCTGTTGTTTGACACTCCCACTGGTGGCTAGGATGACATTTAAACAATGCTGGTGTTTGACACTCCCACTGATGGCTAGGATGACACCTAATCAATGCTGTTGTTTGACACTCCCACTGATGGCTAGGATGACATTTAAACAATGCTGGTGTTTGACACTCCCACTGATGGCTAGGATGACACCTAATCAATGCTGGTGTTTGACACTCCCACTGATCATGACTGATGGCTAGGATGACATTTAAACAATGCTGGTGTTTGACACTCCCAATGATGGCTAGGATGACATTTAAACAATGCTGTTGTTTGACACTCCCAATGATGGCTAGGATGACATTTAAACAATGCTGGTGTTTGACACTCCCACTGATGACTAGGATGACACCTAATCAATGCTGTTGTTTGACACTCCCACTGATGACTAGGATGACACCTAATCAATGCTGGTGTTTGACACTCCCACTGATGGCTAGGATGACATCTAATCAATGCTGGTGTTTGACACTCCCACTGATGACTAGGATGACATCTAATCAATGCTGGTGTTTGACACTCCCACTGATGGCTAGGATGACATCTAATCAATGCTGTTGTTTGACACTCCCACTGATGGCTAGGATGACACCTAATCAATGCTGTTGTTTGACACTCCCACTGATGGCTAGAATGACATTTAATCAATGCTGGTGTTTGACACTCCCACTGATGACTAGGATGACATTTAAACAATGCTGGTGTTTGACACTCCCACTGATGACTAGGATGACATCTAATCAATGCTGTTGTTTGACACTCCTACTGATGGCTAGGATGACACCTAATCAATGCTGGTGTTTGACACTCCCAATGATGGCTAGGATGACACCTAATCAATGCTGTTGTTTGACACTCCCACTGATGGCTAGGATGACATCTAATCAATGCTGGTGTTTGACACTCCCACTGATGACTAGGATGACATCTAATCAATGCTGTTGTTTGACACTCCCACTGATGGCTAGGATGACACCTAATCAATGCTGGTGTTTGACACTCCCACTGATGACTAGGATGACATCTAATCAATGCTGTTGTTTGACACTCCCACTGATGGCTAGGATGACACCTAATCAATGCTGTTGTTTGACACTCCCACTGATGGCTAGGATGACACCTAATCAATGCTGTTGTTTGACACTCCCAATGATGGCTAGGATGACACCTAATCAATGCTGTTGTTTGACACTCCCACTGATGGCTAGAATGACATTTAATCAATGCTGGTGTTTGACACTCCCACTGATGGCTTTGATGACATCTAATCAATGCTGTTGTTTGACACTCCCACTGATGGCTAGAATGACATTTAATCAATGCTGGTGTTTGACACTCCCACTGATGACTAGGATGACATCTAATCAATGCTGTTGTTTGACACTCCTACTGATGGCTAGGATGACACCTAATCAATGCTGTTGTTTGACACTCCCAATGATGGCTAGGATGACATTTAAACAATGCTGGTGTTTGACACTCCCACTGATGGCTAGGATGACACCTAATCAATGCTGGTGTTTGACACTCCCACTGATGGCTAGGATGACATTTAAACAATGCTGTTGTTTGACACTACCACTGGTGGCTAGAATGACATCTAATCAATGCTGTTGTTTGACACTCCCAATGATGGCTAGGATGACATTTAAACAATGCTGGTGTTTGACACTCCCACTGATGGCTAGGATGACACCTAATCAATGCTGGTGTTTGACACTCCCACTGATGACTAGGATGACACCTAATCAATGCTGTTGTTTGACACTCCCACTGGTGGCTAGGATGACATTTAAACAATGCTGGTGTTTGACACTCCCACTGATGGCTAGGATGACACCTAATCAATGCTGTTGTTTGACACTCCCACTGATGACTAGGATGACATTTAAACAATGCTGGTGTTTGACACTCCCACTGATGGCTAGGATGACACCTAATCAATGCTGGTGTTTGACACTCCCACTGATCATGACTGATGGCTAGGATGACATTTAAACAATGCTGGTGTTTGACACTCCCAATGATGGCTAGGATGACATTTAAACAATGCTGTTGTTTGACACTCCCAATGATGGCTAGGATGACATTTAAACAATGCTGGTGTTTGACAATCCCAGTGATGGCTAGGATGACACCTAATCAATGCTGTTGTTTGACACTCCCACTGGTGACTAGGATGACATCTAATCAATGCTGGTGTTTGACACTCCCACTGATGACTAGGATGACATCTAATCAATGCTGTTGTTTGACACTCCCACTGATGGCTAGGATGACACCTAATCAATGCTGTTGTTTGACACTCCCACTGATGGCTAGAATGACATTTAATCAATGCTGGTGTTTGACACTCCCACTGATGGCTAGGATGACATCTAATCAATGCTGTTGTTTGACACTCCCAATGATGGCTAGGATGACACCTAATCAATGCTGTTGTTTGACACTCCCACTGATGGCTAGAATGACATTTAATCAATGCTGGTGTTTGACACTCCCACTGATGACTAGGATGACATTTAATCAATGCTGGTGTTTGACACTCCCACTGATGACTAGGATGACATCTAATCAATGCTGTTGTTTGACACTCCTACTGATGGCTAGGATGACACCTAATCAATGCTGGTGTTTGACACTCCCACTGATGGCTAGGATGACACCTAATCAATGCTGGTGTTGTTTGACACTCCCACTGATGGCTAGGATGACATCTAATCAATGCTGTTGTTTGACACTCCCACTGATGGCTAGGATGACATCTAATCAATGCTGGTGTTTGACACTCCCACTGATGACTAGGATGACATCTAATCAATGCTGTTGTTTGACACTCCTACTGATGGCTAGGATGACACCTAATCAATGCTGGTGTTTGACACTCCCACTGATGACTAGGATGACATCTAATCAATGCTGTTGTTTGACACTCCCACTGATGGCTAGGATGACACCTAATCAATGCTGTTGTTTGACACTCCCACTGATGGCTAGGATGACACCTAATCAATGCTGTTGTTTGACACTCCCACTGATGGCTAGGATGACACCTAATCAATGCTGTTGTTTGACACTCCCACTGATGACTAGGATGACATCTAATCAATGCTGTTGTTTGACACTCCTACTGATGACTAGGATGACACCTAATCAATGCTGTTGTTTGACACTCCCAATGATGGCTAGAATGACACCTAATCAATGCTGTTGTTTGACAGGAACCTGAGTGTGTCTCAGCCACTAGTGAAGTGTAAGCGAGTCTTCCAGGCCCTCATCAACATTGCTATAGAAGAGCTGTGTGAGACAGCTGATGCCCTCATCTCCCCCGTCAGGATGGGCGTGGCCCGTCCCACCGCCCTCTTCTCTCTTGTCAATGCTAACGTTGAGGCCATCCAGGTCAGTGCCAGGGTTTGTTGGGGTAATTGGTATATTGGGGTGAATGGAGTTTGAGTCGATAGGTAGATGAATGATTCCTTGTTGTTATTCAGTTCGGTGTGTGCATTCTTATAAAATACAGGATACATAAAGTTGGTATCCATAAAAGAAATCAAGGCGTATACCTAATACATCAGTTATAACAATATCAATACTTAATCAAATTAATGTCAAAGATTTTTTATGTCAGATCAATAAGAAGATATATTTATTATGTATAATGTTATGATTAATTGATAAATTAGTATTGCACTGGAAAAATAGACAACCCGTTAAACAAAACAAGCATGTCAAGATTAGCACATTAATCATTTTTCAAGTTGGATAAAACGATTGTGTGATAAATGTTGGTAAACGTCAACCTGGAATGAGGCGTGTTGAGCCACAACCCAGGTGAAGCATTGTCAACTCCATTTTCTCTTGACAGGGCAGCGAAGAACTGTTCTCAGTTGACCCCCTCCCAAATCGTTCAAGCGCCACCCCAGTCAGTGCTGCCACCTACATTCAGCAGTCACGCATGGCTGACCTTGGGTCGGCGGACCACGGCGACCAGAGACAGGATGATGACGACAACATCTCGACAGGGGACGCTGAAGTGAGTGTGGATCTAACTCGTTGATTGTTTACTCGTCAGTGGGAGGGAAACTCCTCACTACACCCCTCGTGGGGTCTTTGTAGAATGTACACGAGTTAATGATAATAATAAATTATACTAAACTTTATTTAAACACTGATCTTCAGATTCAATATTGTTTATGTAGTCTTCCATAAAAGAATATAGTATCTTATGTATACACAAATGAATTAACATGTGAAATCTTTGTATGGAAAATTTAAGTAAATAAAATGAGACTAATATAGCAAACATTTTAAACCAAATAAATAAAATGTGAAAGTTAACCCTAGAGGTGACCAAGAAAAATCCTTTGTAGCATACTGTTCCTATAAAAACCACAACTTTGCTAATATTGGTAATAAATGCTAAAAGAATGCTTTTTTTAAATAAAATTATAATATCTGTAAAACAGATATGTTCAAGCACTCAAACACATGTTTGTATTCTTCACACATCTGTAAAGGTAACCTATTGTACATTAAAAGCTAGATTAAAATAGTGTTTTGAGACTTGCTTAACTGGATCAGTTGTATTTCATCTTAATTGTCTGTTAATTACGATTGTTAGAACTAAATATCAGGCGATTCATATGAGGCAATTTGAAGTGTTCATAAACGAGATGGCAGACATCAAACAGCTTTCGGTTCTCCACCAGATAAAGCCAGATAAGGTAAACATAGTCCTTAGTGGGCCACTGTGGGAACAAATGTAATACTACTTAAATTGTTGTTACGGTGATAACAACTGCATAATGTTACTTGTCTTCACATTTCTCCATTTGTGGATTACCACAAATCTTCAGTGCCTCTGATAACTAAATTATTAAGTTTTATTATTTCCTATATTAAAATGTTCTTGCGGTGTAATTATTGTCCCCGAATTGGATGAAACTTGGGTTGTGTTTTATACGCAGAACGACTGTTGTGTTCTTTCTTTCAGGTTGACATTACGGAGCACCTTGACGGAGACAACGAACACATGGAGCCACCTGGTGAGCAAGATGATCATCACTCGGAAGTGTCAGATCATGAACAACAAGCTGGAGACCATGAAGATGGTAGGTTGAGTGTTTCAGGAAAAATTATTTTCTTTTTATAAAATTATAATGTTTCACATGTCTGCCTTCTGTTTGTCACCTGACTGTCACATGTGTATTACTTACTATCTATTATCTGACAGTCACATGTGTCACCCTTCTCTTGTCTAATTGTCTGTCACCTGACCTGATAGGCAGGTGACACATGTGACAACACGTGTCACACGTCTGTCATCTCATTGTCACGTGTATGTGACATGACTCACCTTTTTATAAGGTGTGTCACCTGAATGTCAAATGTCTCCTTACAGTTGTTTTTCTGTCACCTGTGTGTTTCCCGATCGTCACCTGTGTGTCACCTCTCTGTCATGCTGTAGGTGTTGGTGAGAGTGACATGGAGCTTGACCTCCTTGACAGCGACAGTGACAGTGACCATAGCAACCACAGTAACCAAGACAACGCCAGCGTCCAGCGAAGTGCGGTCACTGCTGCTACAGCCGGATCTGATGCTGGTAAACTCATGTTTCTTGATGGTAAACCTATGTTTTTTTACGATAAACTCACGCTTACTGCTTGTAAACTCACACTTAATGCTTGTAAACTCACGCTTACTGCTTGTAAACTCACGCTTACTGCTTGTAAACTCACACTTCCTGCTTATAAACTCACGCTTACTGCTTGTAAACTCACGCTTACTGCTTGTAAACTCACGCTTACTGCTTGTAAACTCAACTTTACTGCTTGTAAACTCACACTTACTGCATGTAAACTCAACTTACTGCTTGTAAACTCACACTTACTGCTTGTAAACTCAACTTACTGCTTGTAAACTCACGCTTCCTGCTTGTAAACTCAACTTACTGCTTGTAAACTCACGCTTCCTACTTGTAAACTCAACGGCACAGTCTTGAGCAAAGCTGTGAGTTATGCACCAAGCTGACTTAGATGGTAGAATATGTTAGAATGCTTGAACACATTTAGCTGACAATGAACTACTTCATGAAGACAACTCCACAAATAGGCTGGCAGTAATCTGGCAGGTACTTTTTCCCAATTTAGGATTTGCATGACATGTTTACATACTAGCAACGCATCTTTGGTACAAAGGATTTAGACTGGAACCTAACCTAAATTGTCACATCTTTAATCTTTAAACATGTGACAGTTGTGATGGTACTGGAGTCACCTGGTAAGGCGTTGAGGGTCTGTGACCCTGTAAAATACAAGGGATGCACTGTGTCGAATGAATTGATGTGCACGCATGCATGTTGAGTGATGAGAGAATGGATGATGTTGTGTTCAATGCAGTGTGAATGTTTACAGTCTGTGCAGGAATATATATGTAAACCTGGCAGCACCCGGGGTGTATCAACTTACCAGATATTGTATTTGCGAGGAAGTGCAAGTCAACGGGACGGTAAATTCATATTTTGGAAATGCACCAGACCTAGAACTAGTTAAACATCACCTAGTGAATAGTTGGTCACATGATCCAATGCAAGGTTTCATGTTTAATTTCTAACGCGAGGTGTACACCTAATTAATTGTACTGTTAATGAATTGTACAGTGGATGCTGGCCCTAAGGATTATGTAAGGACGTAGTCCAACTGTCTCTTGTATCTCACTGTCCTTATGTCCGTGGATAGATGCATGCATGCCAGAACGGTGACGTCAACATTTTTCTTTTGAAGTAGATGTTCCTCTCATCAAGGGTGCCTGTTGTCTCATTAGAGAGGTTGCATCCTTCAGATAGAATAACGATGGCGAGTGATCAGAGCATTGATTGGAGAGCGCTGTGGCACAGTGACTGAAGCATCACACTCAAATGATAGAACCTGGGTTCGATTGCGCTGATGCTAAGTTTGTTCACACTACATTGCTCTAGTTCATTCGGCTATGTGACTGAGTATCTGCCTGTAGACAGTGGTGGATATTTGTGTATGAACAGGTTTCATGCATTAATTGCAGCATGGCTAAATGCTTTCCAGAGAAGTCACAATGGTGTTTGACTGAATAGGTGTGTGAGGAAGTATTCAGCATTGCGCACTGTGAGTAGTCCATTTATGTCACTTTGTGTTGGTCACCAGGTGTCGGCAGTCTCGCTTACTTCTCATTGGAGGAGGAGTCAGGCGAGTCGTCCAATCAGGAGGAGGATGACACAGATGGGGTGGAGAGTGAGGACAATGATGGGGACGAAGTGGGCATACTAAACGAACCCTTGGAGAGGAGGACCACAGCAGGTGTGACACAGATGTCATCTCCCCCGTCGTTATGATTGCATATTCAGACACCTATAAATCATTCACCTTACATCTGTCGGCAAGCAAGAATTCTGCCAGGTCATGAAAAATGGCTGCCAAAGATTTATTCTAGCCATAAAAGTGGAATTTTTGACAAAACATAATTTTAACGTTACGACTGCATGCGGGAATGTTTGATTTATTAGATGTCATGCAGCAGTCGGAATGCAGTTCATTTGTGTAGCCATCAGTCACATTACTGGCACACATGTCGCTTTATAGAGGTCAGGTACTAACTGTTCATGATGAAGTTGACAGACCAAGACGTATTACATGTCCACAAACACACAGTACAGACATTAAACACATTTAAATTTGTTTTAGCTGACGCCTTAGTTGCCCCTAAAAGTATAGTGACTGCATACTTGATAGTTCCTGTGTTTCCCAAGAGCAGTTATTTTATAGAGCAGTGACCCTCTTTCTAGAATATATACAATACTTCATGTGTCACAGTATATATGTCATTTAAAATGATGTCATATTTTATCAATGTCATATTTAATGTACATGTCTTGAGTGTTGTGTTCCAGGCCCCCAGGGCCAGCGAGTGTTACAGGCTCCACAGACTATGTCATTTAATGTACATGTCTTGAGTGTTGTGTTCCAGGCCCCCAGGGCCAGCGAGTGTTACAGGCACCACAGACTATGTCATTTAATGTACATGTCTTGAGTGTTGTGTTCCAGGCCCCCAGGGCCAGTGAGTGTTACAGGCTCCACAGACTATGTCATTTAATGTACATGTCTTGAGTGTTGTGTTCCAGGCCCCCAGGGCCAGCGAGTGTTACAGGCTCCACAGACTATGTCATTTAATGTACATGTCTTGAGTGTTGTGTTCCAGGCCACCAGGGCCAGTGAGTGTTACAGGCACCACAGACTATGTCATTTAATGTACATGTCTTGAGTGTTGTGTTCCAGGCCCCCAGGGCCAGTGAGTGTTACAGGCACCACAGACTATGTCATTTAATGTACATGTCTTGAGTGTTGTGTTCCAGGCCCCCAGGGCCAGCGAGTGTTACAGGCTCCACAGACTATGTCATTTAATGTACATGTCTTGAGTGTTGTGTTCCAGGCCCCAGGGCCAGCGAGTGTTACAGGCACCACAGACTATGCAGTTGGGGGTACATGCAGAGAGAGGGTTGCTGCCACCTCGGGGGCCAGTGAATTTGGCACGAAAAAGGCACCAGACTTATTTAATGGAAAATATGTCTTTTATTTCATGTTCCAGGCCCCCAGGGCCAGTGAGTGTTACAGGCACCACAGACTATGTCATTTAATGTACATGTCTTGAGTGTTGTGTTCCAGGCCCCCAGGGTCAGCGAGTGTTACAGGCACCACAGACTATGTCATTTAATGTACATGTCTTGAGTGTTGTGTTCCAGGCCCCCAGGGCCAGCGAGTGTTACATGCACCACAGACTATGTCATTTAATGTACATGTCTTGAGTGTTGTGTTCCACGCCACCAGGGCCAGTGAGTGTTACAGGCACCACAGACTATGTCATTTAATGTACGTGTCTTGAGTGTTGTGTTCCAGGCCCCCAGGGTCAGCGAGTGTTACAGGCACCACAGACTATGTCATTTAATGTACATGTCTTGAGTGTTGTGTTCCAGGCCCCCAGGGCCAGCGAGTGTTACAGGCACCACAGACTATGTCATTTAATGTACATGTCTTGAGTGTTGTGTTCCAGGCCACCAGGGCCAGTGAGTGTTACAGGCTCCACAGACTATGTCATATTTAATGTACATGTCTTGAGTGTTGTGTTCCAGGCCCCCAGGGCCAGCGAGTGTTACAGGCTCCACAGACTATGCAGTGGGCGGTACGGCAGAGAGACGGTGCTGCCACCTCGAGGCCAGTAACAGCAACCGTTGGCACGACAACAGGTCAGCCAGCACATTAGTTAGTACTTGCAGAATAATGTCTCGCTTTATTTCATGTGAATCATACGAGTCTAATACTAGGTTTGTTTTAGAGGTACAAAGTGATTTTGTATCATAATAATTTTAGTGTATTTTAGTATGATTAAAGTACTAATATTAACCTTGTTTGTAAAAGATTAATGTCCACAATGACCAATAACTGTAGACCAAGTTTATGGGGATCATTCACGCAAGTCAGGGCTGTTTGCCACGTAAAACTAACCTTGGCTGATCCCCTAGGCAAAATGCCGAAGTTAGCCAAGTCAAAGTAATAATTGACTTCATCAGTCACAACTGCATCAGCTGTGAGAACAGCACAAACATTTGTCTCGTTTTAACTGGTGGGAATCCCAACATAATGACCTGTTCACATCCTAAATACTGCATATGGTCACATGACCTGGCGAGAACCACGTATCGTGTAAGTTATTTCATTGGCTGAACTTAAAATCAAAGTTTTGCAAAAAAAAATCAGCTGTCTGATATTAATGTAATCAGCAGCAGCAACCCCTGGTGAATGGGGATGTTTGGGATCGGTACATCATGTGATTTGTAATTGATTCCTGTAAGGGTACCAAAATATTAAAAATAAACTGACTTTTAGAATATACTAAATGTATTTCTTTCTAACATGATTTTATGTCAACAATAGTCACACTTTCAACTGTGAACATGTTCGTTTGTCTTTGCCACCACCTGCAGGTGCCACCAGTCTTATCTACGTTGACCCCGTGACCCTGCGCCGCACAGCCACGATCCCCACGGCGATACAAACGAATCAGGACAGCGCTGTCACCATGGCAACGACCGCAAGCCAACTGGCACGGGCATTTGGGATCCTAATCCGCCAGATTGCGGATCTGTTGACAATGTTACAGGACTACCATGCCCTCGCCCCCAACCTGCCTCGGGTCCTCGACATCTCCTATCAGGAGTCTCTTGACCTACAGGTCAGTGGGATCACAGTTGGGGTCACAGGGCAGACTTGTGCACCCTTCGTATGTGTCAGCATTTGTTACGGAATGAGAACACTTAATTGTTTGCCTTTTTCATGGAATTGTTCCGTTCTAAATATGGCAATATGTTATTTGATGCCACCTGGTGGGATTTTTGTCTATATTAAATCATTTGCTAAAATAATGTAATCTGCAAGCTTTTCAGACAGACACATTTTTCTTAAATGGACGAACATTAAATGCATGTTGTGATGCCACTAACGTATCAACGGAAAAACTTTAATGGGACATAGAATGATATTAACACGTCTTTACTACCCACCACTGCTATGACTGGACATTATTAAACAAATCTGCCCCATCCCACCACCCTTATTTATTGTGCCTGAGGGTCTTATTCTACATCTGCAAGCGCCACAGTCTCAACTCCCAATTCCCATCCCAGTCCCACCCTGCAGTCATGTAGATTGTTGGACATACAAACCAAGTATGTGGGGGGATTGAGAAGGGATTTGAGATTGCAGTATCATTGACATTTAAGTACCTTGTTACACAAATATTCTAGATTGATAGTATTTCAAAACTCCGCAAAGTTTCACTGACGACAATGCAAGAATTCACCCCGTAATCGAGAATATGCCCTGATTGGACAACTGACATGTGACATTAATTGTATGCATTAAATCTTAACCAGCTGTGAGCGTTGTTACATAACTAAAATATGTTGCTAAAATGTGCAATTTTGTAGAACTGTAAATGTCTACAGCGTCACTCCAGAATTCATTGCAAAAAATGGGCATGTGACATAGCTACGAGGTAGGATATTTTGGACGACTTAGAAAAAACAACAAGTCTCGCTCGTCATATAGCAGGGGAAACATTGGCTCCCACTGTTGACATGTTTGATTTTGTCACTCGTCATAAAGCAGGGGAAACATTGGCTCCCACTATTGACATTTTTGATTTTGTCACTCGACATATAGCAGGGGAAACACTGGCTCCCACTGTTGACAGGTTTGATTTTGTCACTCGTCATATAGCAGGGGAAACATTGGCTCCCACTGTTGACAGGTTTGATTTTGTCACTCGTCATATAGCAGGGGAAACATTGGCTCCCACTGTTCAGTTATTTCATGTTATAAGGGGAACATTCTCCTGTTGCAGTTGTTTTTCTCGTCATATAGCAGGGGAAACATTGGCTCCCACTGTTGACAGGTTTGATTTTGTCACTCGTCATATAGCAGGGGAAACATTGGCTCCCACTGTTGACATGTTTGATTTTGTCACTCGTCATATAGCAGGGGAAACATTGGCTCCCACTGTTGACATGTTTGATTTTGTCACTCGTCATATAGCAGGGGAAACACTGGCTCCCACTGTTGACAGGTTTGATTTTGTCACTCGTCATATAGCAGGGGAAACATTGGCTCCCACTGTTGACAGGTTTGATTTTGTCACTCGTCATATAGCAGGGGAAACATTGGCTCCCACTGTTGACAGGTTTGATTTTGTCACAGCTGTACTTGGAGTATCACTTCAAGCCTACCTGGGACTGGCTCATCACCATCATGGACTCGACGGAGGCCCAGTTGCGGTTTGGGTCAGCCCTCAGTGATGTCACCGACCCGGCCCATCCCGGCCACCCCATGCACGCTCCCTTCACCCGCACCCAGCCCCGGGAACGTGGTGCCCCCACTGGTGGGGTCGCGGGCGGTGTGACGTCACGCGAGGAACAGCGACTGCTACAAACGGTGGAGACAGGACGTAGGACATGTCCTGGAGGACTCGCTCGCACTCGGCTAGGCACAGGTGAGGGACAGTGGTATCCCTTGTTCATGGGGGGGCGGGGGTTGCAGGCCAGGATGTGGCAAAATATGCAGGGGGGGGGGGGGGGGGTGGGGTGGGCTAAATAGTGATATGTGGGACAGGTGCGGACTCACGTTTCCAGCCAAGGGCTTTACTGTCTACCATAATTTTTCTTGCTCTGTCAGTGTAATTTCACTCATTTACAACACATCCCACACATCTATGTTTGTTCCAAACTACTCTTTTCTACAGGTATTTCTGTACTGCCATCATTTTTCATGCCAGCTGTAGGAGTAGTAGTAAAAGTGAATTGTGTTTTACAGCAAGCAACATCAAGCAACATTATTTCCAAAGCAATCTCCCAAGTGTGGTTTGTTACCAGCCAGAGGCAGCAACGTGTCTCATCCCAGATAATTTTGATACTTTCTGAAGTTCCTTTTATGTGCATGATCTTATGCGATTCGTTAAATGTTTTCAATAGCACCATTTGAAAGTACATACATCATTTGTTATTATGGAGCACAGCACATTTTATCCCAGGATATGGCCTTCAGTATTACATTTTTAACTATAATCAGCACTGATATTTACTACTGTCACTGTCAGGAACCAACCGATTTGACAACTCATGACGACTAAGACAAATTGTTTTCACAGGATTCGACGGCAATTCGGCACGGCGAGACTTCCTCACATACGCCCTGTCCCTGATGCGTTCCCACAATGCCGAGCATGGGGACTCGCTTCCTGTGCTTGACATAACGTCCCTGCGTCACATTGCGTATGTCCTGGACGCCCTCATCTACTACATGCGCAGTGGCACCGACGTCGACTCCGACATCATCCGCGACACCGGCTCTGTGCAGTCGTGGGTCGACAACGACGATACGATCCACGATGATGCTGACGACGACCCTGTCAACCAGAGCGTTGCCATGGAGACAGACAGCATGGATGGGGAGTCGGAGGTCGGGGGTGCAGGGAAGGGCACTGGACGCAAGCACCCGTTCTTCCAGCGGTCGGACTCAACTACATTTTTGGGGTGTATCCCACCTGATCCCTTTCACGTGCCTCTGGTCGATGCTATACCAATGGCCGAGAGGCCGCAGCTGCTGCAGCCAAACGCCCGCAAGGAGGAACTGTTTGGGGTTCCGAAACACACGATCCCGCTGACTGACATGGCGGCTCACCCATCCACGGACAAGTCACCCTTCCTGCCCACCCCCACCCCGTTCGACCGACTGCCCACTCACCTCGCCCTGTCTGTCAGGGCGGCCACAGGGCTCACCAGCCAGGCGGGCTACAGCGTCGGCATGACAGCCACCGAAGTACCTTTGTGCTCTGTCAGCCAGGGGGCGACACCAGCCGAGACGAGCAGCCAGAGTGTGGCACCGACGAATGCGACCGTTATCGTGCGGCCAAGTGGTCAGGTTGTCGGCACGACAGCGGAGGGTGCGAGAGGCACTGCAGTGAACTCTGACCTCGATGTGATGGTGACGTCTGCAGTGCCATCTGGTGGTGGCAGTGCTGCTGAACCGGCTGCAAGGACTGTGGTAGGTGTCACCACTGGGTCTGTGGCCCCGAACATGGATACGGAACGAGGCACACATGAGATGGAGATTGAGAAACAGTGCACACAAGCGAGTGTCATTGTTCACGCTAGCGCCGCCCAGTCTATGGTGCTGCACCCTAGTGGTGGGATGAAGGGGACGGAGGGAGGGAAGACAGAAGAGACAGGGGAGGAATCACGGGAAGCAGGGCTGGCAGTTGCTCCTGCTACTACCACAGCTCCCAGGTGAGTTGGATCAGTCATTCCCTCGTCTGTCAGGGCCTGGGATCAGTCATTCCCTCGTCTGTCAGGGCCTGGGATCAGTCATTCCCTCGTCTGTCAATGCCTGGGATCAGTCATTCCCTCATCTGTCAGGGCCTGGGATCAGTCATTCCCTCGTCTGTCAGGGCCTGGGATCAGTCATTCCCTCGTCTGTCAGGGCCTGGGATCAGTCATTCCCTCATCTGTCAGGGCCTGGGATCAGTCATTCCCTCGTCTGTCAGGGCCTGGGTGCAACAATGTGTGCTTTTCTGTGGCTAAATATTAATTGGTTTGTAAAATTAATGAGATATTGTTGTATGAAAACCTTTTTTTAATTTGCCGTTTTAAATAACATTACTCAACTGAAACAAAATGTACATTAAATATACCTGTGTTTGTTGCTGTTAGCAGTTTAAAATATTGAAGTTTTATTAAGAATTGTCATGAAATGTGTTTCACATTTTCAAAGAATTAAGGAAGTCCTAAAAAGATCTTGCATTTGATCAGTTATGCTGAACTACGCACATGTATTGTTTCACGGAATGTAGACATTCCCATTGTACTCCTCAACAGAAGTACAGCACATTTTTTAGCATAACATGCACTGTCTGTCACGCCATGAATAGTTTTTAACTAGATTTAAGTATATTTATTTATTTCAAGCGATTTACTACAGTAATTTAAGAATGATGTTTTATAAATCTCCCACTTTACATTTATCGTATAATACAACATTCTAACTGGTATTAGTGAGCTGTTGTCAGCTAAAAGTAATCTGAATTTCATGACACTTTAACCTGGTTCCAGTGTTTCGGGGACACCCACCGTTGTTGCAACGGATGATGCAAGTCCTCTTGACCTGGTGGGAGCCAATGAAAATGTTTCAAATACCGTCGTCGTGGAAACGTCACATATACAACCTCTTGTATCGCCAGCGACTGCTGCCAAACAGTAAGTGACTTGTCTGTTATCAGTTAGTTGTCTGTTATCAGTTAGTCAACTGATAACACACAATTGTACTGTGTTATAAAAGGTGTGAGAAGATCATTGTTGCACTGTTTGAGGGTAGAGAGGGCAGCAGTGAGAAAGGGTGTAATAGTTGATTATTGCACTGAGTTAAGACAAATGGAATGTCGCACTGTATTAGAGAGAGCATATATTGTTGTGTTTGAGAGGCTTTTGAAACAGCCGATGGATTTGAAAACTGATTCCAACTGACAACGCAGGTCTCTGATCATGAGACAATCCCCACTACCTGAAGATTAGTGTTTAGTATTTTCCCGTGTAAAATCCTTTGCCAGCTTGTCTGTTATATGAACTCACAGTAACAACAGTGAACACACTGTAACATCAGTGAACACACTGTAACAACAGTGAGCTCTCTATGTAGAGCGCAGTGGCTCAGGGGTAGAGCTTCGGACTGTCGACTAAAAGGACCCGGGTTCAAATCCTGTGCTGCCGTGTTATAGCTCCAGTTCACTCAGCTGAATAAATGAGTACCTGGCTATAGACAGTGGTGGATATGTGTACGAGCAGCCTTCGCGCATTAATTGTAGCATATGGCTGGATGGTTCCCAGGGAAGTTGGGATGGTGTCTGATTGAACAGGTCTGTCAAGGAAGTAAAATGTAAAGCGCTTAGAGCAAACGCTATATAAGAACTTACCTTTACTTTTTTACTGTAACATTAGTGAGTACACATTCTTTCAGGAACCAGTACATGATTGGCCAGCTGGTGTCACATGACATCCTGCTGGGTCGGTGGCGCTTTGCCCTGGACCTATTTGGACGTGTGTTCTGTGATGACGTGGGCATGGAGTCAGGCTCAGTCATCAGTGAGCTGGGCGGCTTCCCCGTGAAGGAGAGCAAGTTCAGACGCGAGATGGAGAAGATCCGCAACCCACAGCAGCGTGATCTCACACTCGAGGTAGGTGGCAGCACTGGTCGGGTCGATTTAATTTGATTGAAGTCATGAGTCCCTGGTGCTCTGTGACAGCCTGACAGGTAACTGTAAACTGATGTTGTTTGACAGATGGAGAGAGACCGTAACCTGACGTTGTTTGACAGGTATATAGAGACCGTAACCTGATGTTGTTTGACAGGTGGAGAGAGACCGTAACCTGATGTTGTTTGACAGGTGGAGAGAGACCGTAACCTGATGTTGTTTGACAGGTGTAGAGAGACCGTAACCTGATGTTGTTTGACAGATGGAGAGAGACCGTAACCTGACGTTGTTTGACAGGTATATAGAGACCGTAACCTGATGTTGTTTGACAGGTGGAGAGAGACCGTAACCTGATGTTGTTTGACAGGTGTAGAGAGACCGTAACCTGATGTTGTTTGACAGGTGGAGAGAGACCGTAACCTGATGCTGGTGCAGACCTTCAAACAGCTGAACACACAATACAACCGCCGTACAAACACCGCCGCGCCACCCCTTGCCGTACATCGCGTCAAGGTCACCTTCAAGGATGAGCCAGGAGAGGGCAGTGGGGTCGCCCGCAGTTTCTACACGGCCTTCGCACAGGTTTGTAGCAATGTCACGAGTATAGTGACCTCTCAGTGTGCGGCTTGGCAGGAATGATGCAGTTACATCTTCTGAATCTGTAGCCACCTTTTGTAAAAAAAAAACATTTGTTTGAAATTTATTTTCCACCATAAATTGTTGACGGTTCCATGCTTCAATGACGACTTTTGCCTGTCCCCGTTTATGATTATGCCAAATGATTTTTATTGTTGCACTTCTGAGTTTGAATTTTCAAGCATGTAGAAGTGTTACAATTGTTATTATAATTGTGTGCAGAAAAACCTCGCTCTTCTCCAGCGTGTGGCCAAAAGCCACATTAAAAAATAGCAAGTTTATCTGACAAAAATTAGGCTCTACCTTGGTAGACAAATGTGTTACAGTGATTTTATAATTCAGCCACTAGATGTGTAGTACACATGTTGTAGAGTATAACCTGTAACATTTACATATATTATATGTAAATGTTTAACATTTACATATATTATATGTAAATGTTACATGTATGTATGATAAATTACTATACATTTTTGTTGCGGTATATAATTCACAAGGTTTTCAGCAATAATATTGCATGCCTGATATAAAGAAGTAAAATAAAGTAAATAAATAAAATTCCTCTAGGTGGTGCTGTCGCCTGAGAAGCTGCCAAACCTCGAAAATGTTCTGATTGGTGCAAAGAATCTGCAATATAGTAAGTGACACTTTTGTTTGGCTTTTGTTTTTGTACCCTAGTCAGACATCGTTACTGCACTGTATTTAAAGCTTTACAAAGTAGTTTCGGACGAGTTTACAGTTGAGGACATCTTGTGTCATGTGTTGCTATATTACTCTAGCATGGTGTCATCTTGTGTTGCTATGGTGTTGTGTTGTGTTGTGTTGTGTTGTGTTGTGTTGTGTTGTGTTGTGTTGTGCTGTGCTGTGCTGTGCTGTGCTGTGCTGTGCTGTGCTGTGTTGTGTTGTGTGTTGTTTTGGAGCAGTGCTGTATAGTGTTATCTTCTGTTGCTGTTGTGATCTGTTGTAATTTTCTATGTTGTGATGTTGCTGTAATGCTCTATACTGTTGCAATATGTTGCTAAAAAGTGGTGTCTTACTGTACTGCTGTGTGATGTTGTGATGTGTTGCTATAGTGCTGTATGGTTCTATGGTGTTGCAGGCTTGCTGTAATACTCTGGTGTTGTGTTGTGACTTATGATGTGTTGCCACAATGCCTGTGCATTGTGATGTCTTGCTATTTTGTTCTGTGTATTGTGATGTGTTGCTATAGCATTGTTATATGTTGCTATAGTGTTGCTATGTGTTGCTACAGTGTTGCTATGTGTTACTATGTGTTGCTATTGTGTTGCTACAGTTTCTATGTTGCTATCAGTGTTGCTATTGTGTTGCTACAGTTGCTATGTGTTACTACAGTGTTGCTATGTGTTGCTACAGTTTCTATGTAATTCTACAGTGTTGCTATAGTGTTGCTATTGTGTTGCTACAGTTTCTATGTAATACTACAGTGTTGCTACAGTGTTGCTATTGTGTTGCTACAGTGTTGCTACAGTGTTCTATGTAATACTACAGTGTTGCTACAGTGTTGCTATTGTGTTGCTACAGTTGCTATGTGTTGCTACAGTTGCTATGTGTTGCTACAGTGTTGCTATGTGTTGCTACAGTGTTGTTATGTGTTGTGCAGACCTTATCCAGAAGCTGCGCTATCGAGAGCGAGAACGACAACGCCTGCAGAGACAGAAGAGTCGAGACCGTGACACGCGCCGCACCCTCTCATATGACACCCCGCCCTTCTACATGTCAGAGGGCGCCAGCGACAGCGGGGCGAACACAGCCGGTCCTACAGGGGGCGCCAACGCTGCGGGTGCGAGTGATGGGAATGCAAACACTGCCGACCCGCTGAGTGCACAGCGGCGCCAGCTAGGGGAGAGATTGTACCCTAAAGTACAGATGCTGCAGCCAGTAAGTGTGTGTCATAATACGCAGCAGAACCTCAGTCTACGGTCACCTGACTAATATAGCCACATCACAATTAAGGTCATCTGAAGACAAAATTAATCAAATTATTTGCAGTGTGGGAAATTAGTCTCGTTAGAAAGACCACCTTGCTGTACAGGTCAGTTTTGTCTAGTCCTGAGGCTGACTGTCATTGGTAGAGAAATATTCAGTTAGTTGGCAGTGAAGGAAATATTGTGGGTGATGGAGAAAGCAATGACGTTGACTGGGAATTCAGTGATCACAGCATCCGTTGGGTGTAGTACTGAACTGGTTGACAGAGGATTTTCAGCAGCAGCAGTAGTAGTCAAATGTTGTGGTAAAACCAGAAATGCTACTTTATTTATCACCGACATAAAGATTGTTGCTAAAGGTTGTGATTATTGCCACTTGTTTCCTTGAGTAGTGTCAGGGCGAAACTATCACCCCCACACTGTCGCTACTGTCACCTGTCGCTACTGTCACCTGTCGCTACTGTCACCTGTCTCTGCTGTCACCTGTCTCTGCTGTCACCTGTCTCTGTCACCTGTCTCTGCTGTCACCTGTCGCTACTGTCACCTGTCGCTACTGTCACCTGTCTCTGCTGTCACCTGTCGCTACTGTCACCTGTCTCTGCTGTCGCCACTGTCACCTGTCTGCTGTCACCTGTCGCTACTGTCACCTGTCTCTGCTGTCACCTGTCGCTACTCTGTCACCTGTCTCTGCTGTCACCTGTCTCTGCTGTCACCTGTCTCTGCTGTCACCTGTCTCTGCTGTCACCTGTCTCTGCTGTCACCTGTCTCTGCTGTCACCTGTCTCTGCTGTCACCTGTCTCTGCTGTCACCTGTCTCTGCTGTCACCTGTCTCTGCTGTCACCTGTCTCTGCTGTCACCTGTCTCTGCTGTCACCTGTCGCTACTGTCACCTGTCGCTGCTGTCACCTGTCTCTGCTGTCACCTGTCTCTGCTGTCACCTGTCTCTTTTTCTGTCACCTGTCTCTGTCACCTGTCTCTGCTGTCACCTGTCGCTACTGTCACCTGTCTCTGCTGTCACCTGTCGCTACTGTCACCTGTCTCTGCTGTCACCTGTCGCTACTGTCACCTGTCTCCTGTCGCTACTGTCACCTGTCTCTGCTGTCACCTGTCGCTACTGTCACCTGTCTCTGCTGTCACCTGTCGCTACTGTCACCTGTCTCTGCTGTCACCTGTCGCTACTGTCACCTGTCTCTGCTGTCACCTGTCGCTACTGTCACCTGTCGCTACTGTCACCTGTCTCTGCTGTCACCTGTCGCTACTGTCACCTGTCTCTGCTGTCACCTGTCGCTGCTGTCACCTGTCGCTACTGTCACCTGTCGCTACTGTCACCTGTCTCTGCTGTCACCTGTCGCTACTGTCACCTGTCCTACTGTCACCTGTCGCTGCTGTCACCTGTCGCTACTGTCACCTGTCGCTGCTGTCACCTGTCGCTGCTGTCACCTGTCGCTACTGTCACCTGTCGCTGCTGTCACCTGTCGCTACTGTCACCTGTCGCTACTGTCACCTGTCGCTGCTGTCACCTGTCGCTACTGTCACCTGTCGCTACTGTCACCTGTCGCTACTGTCACCTGTCGCTGCTGTCACCTGTCGCTACTGTCACCTGTCGCTACTGTCACCTGTCGCTACTGTCACCTGTCGCTACTGTCACCTGTCGCTACTGTCACCTGTCGCTGCTGTCACCTGTCGCTACTGTCACCTGTCGCTCACTGTCACCTGTCGCTACTGTCACCTGTCGCTGTGCTTCAGTCTCTGGCGGCCAAGATCACGGGCATGCTGCTGGAGCTGCCCCCAGCACAGCTCCTCATCCTGCTCACGTCCGAGGAGTCGCTACGGCAACGGGTGGACGAGGCTGTGGACATCATCATGTCCCATGGCCGGTGAGTGGTCACTGCTACTTCTGTGCTGTCTTTATAAGTTGTCTCAGTGACACCAGTAGTCTGTAGACGCCACGCTGTTGTCATAGAATCAACAAGCAACCTGGTATGCAAGCATGCATGGGTATTTCAACATGCATGCGTCATATCAGATAATTGAAGCAATAATAGTAGTAACAGTGGAATTGTACTGTCCTGTAAGGCCCCAGTCCAGTAATTGAAAGAAGACACATTAGAGACAGACAAAATGTTGTCCTTTAGTAAATAGATCTGGGGACTGTCTCAATAAGGAAACGAGCTCGTAAGGAAAATTCATCATTCAAGATCTGTTATAAAAGTAAATAAGTTTTTTTAAAGCTAACAATTCAGTTGCTTTGGTCAGTTTACACATGAATCATTGTATGGCAAAATCATAACGTAATGAGATTGTTTCTCATTTGTTTCTCATTTGCAACAAGACTATCCCTGTCTGTCTCTACACAGGGAGCTTAGTGCTGACGTTATACTCGATCTCGACATTTTCAATCTGTCGTCGTCATCGGACAAAAATAAGAAAGCAGCGACACCTGGTGGTAAAAGTGCAGAGGCAGCCGATGAAGATGACGAGTTCGTTGACAACAGCCCCCTCTTCTGGCAGCCCGGGAAACGTGGATATTACTCGCCGCGGCCGGGAAAGAACACACCTGAGCGACTGAACGCATTCCGCAATGTTGGCAGGTGTGATCCATAGCTATGGTGTTCATAGGTGGTTCAGGCTGTATTTGTTTACATAGCTTTTTAAACAATATTACAGTTGATGATTTATTTAACTTAATTTTTATTTATTTCAGGCCACCTTTGTTCAGTGCTCTGAACTTGTTGATCAGAGATAACTTTATAATGTTGTTGTGGATCCACATAAAGATTCCGGATCCAATTTTAAATAAGTGAAAGTAATAACAATATTTTATTAGTCCTGCTGTTTTAATGAATATTAGTGTAAATCATTTGTTGATAAAATTTTAGTTTTGTCTCTAAATTTACTTGACAATTAAAATTGTGGCTGTCTTGAATTTTGATGGCCTGATTTGTAGGATATCTGTTGAAACAAACCATAAAAGTTAATGACAAGGAACAAACTGTTTTACAACACACAACCTCGGTAATGAAACATCCTCTTTATCCATTTTCATTAAATAATGTTTTTTGTTGTCTAAAACAAGGTGTATTTTTCCTAACATTGTTACTGTTGTAAACACCGCATACATATCTAGCCAACATTACACTTTTGACAGATTATGTAGTATGTAAAATGAATACTTTTTTACATAAGTCATGCTGATTGTGAGAGGAATGACAACATTGAATGGATGGGATCTCTTTGACGTGGCTACTGCATCGTTTGTAGGGTTGTGTCTCCTCTGCATCAGATGTTTGTGTTTTTAGGGTCATCGGACTGTGCCTCCTACAGAATGAGATGTGTCCCCTACACCTCAATCGTCACGTGATCAAGTACATCCTGGGCCGTAAGATCGGCTGGCATGACTTCGCCTTCTTCGACCCGGTCATGTACGAGAGCTTACGACAACTTGTGGTCGACTCCGACTCGAAGGAGGCCTCCGTCATGTTTGCTGCTATGGATCTCACCTTCAGTATTGAGCTCTCTGCGGAGGAGGTGGGAATCTCTATATGGTAGTAGTTGCGATGTCTGTCCTGTAATTGTAGACATGTCCTGTAATTACTGTCACTTTGCTGGTTGATTACAGTTGTAGACTTGTATTTCTAATGGTGTGTGGCATTAAGAGAAGGCTCAGTACACGTTCCACTGCAGTGTGATTGGTGGCAAACATTAAAAGTATATCTTCACATTAACTATAGAGTTATGCAGTTGCATTCGTAATTGGATTAAAAAATATCTTATCAATCACAGCTTTGAAAGTTTGTAATAGAACAGAACTCTACTCATTTTTTATCAGAGGAGTTTGTTACCAAACCCAACTCTGGAAGTTTGTTATCATATCCTTGGGGTTAGTTACCAGACCCATCCCCGAGAGTTTGGGATCACCCCTAACCTGAGGAGTTTGTCGTATGTGTTTATCATAAACCCAACTTTGGGAGTTTGTCATCAGACTCGTCTGTGGAGGTTAATTATAAACACAACCCTGGGAATTTGTGATGTTGTGAGATCTTTGTCGTGCCACTTACTGACCCATGACTGTTGTGTCCAGGGTTCTGACCAGGTTGACCTCGTGCCTCATGGCACAGACATTGAGGTGAATGCATCCAACGTACACGACTACGTGCGCAAGTACGCTGAACACCGCATGCTGCATGCGTGTCAGAAGTCTCTCGAGGTGAGTAGGGTTAGGGTGTCGACTATCTTCACGAGTGGGGAGAGGGTGTTTGGACTAGAGACCTGGTTAGAATCTGTCAATACTTAAATATTACAATACATTTAATTTGCATATATTTGACAGTTGATTTAAATTTGTATTTTATTTGTGGGTCGTCCATTTGTTTGTAATGGCATAGAATTGTGACTGTGAGTAAGCAACGACAGACAATAGATTCTCAAATGTTGTTCCGAGAGGCCAATCCAATGTCACACATAATACAAGATAGTTTATTAGATTTCTCAAAAGAGCGAACATTGTCTAGTAGTCAGTACAAAACGATAAAAACTGGTGGCGACAAGGTTACACAATTTAGTTGGTTATAAAATAAATACATAAATAACTTGATTTGAAATAAATATATTACAAATTAAATGAATATAACAAATAAAAAAATATTTACACAACCAAAGTAATTTTTGACAACAAACTGACGCAGTGAGACCAGACTATCACAGCTTTGTCCAGTGTGATGTTGATGTCTTTATCTCCCCCAGAACTTGAGACAAGGAGTGTTTGATGTGATCCCGCGTGACTCGCTGGACGGACTGACCGCTGAAGACCTGCGGCTACTGCTCAATGGAGTCGGTGACATCAACGTCCAGAGTCTCATTGGCTACACGTCCTTCAATGATGAGAGTGGTCAGTATACATCTTGACCATTGGCTGGGCATCGAGTCATGCAGGTCTATCTGACATGCGAGCTCAAAAAGTCTGTCTAGGTCATGTCTATTCAGTGTTATGATTTTGTAATGCCATCTTGTAATGTCCAGTTTATTAAAACTAATCAAATATCTGCATTTATGAACTGCTTGATTAAAATAAAGGTAATCTGAAGACAAATTAAAAATTCCTAAAATGTTTACAATAAACCAAAATTACAGAAGATATTTCAATAAATGAGGCATTGTTTCACAAGTGTGATCTGTGGAATCAAAACAATTATATTTAAAAAATGTTATGTCGTAAACACTGACTTTGCTGTGGATCATCCGGGTGAAGACAGAATCTGAACCGCTCTAGTCATGGAAATAATGTCAGTGTTGTGCTGTGCTGTGCTGGACTTTTAAGTAGGGTTCAAACTTCGCCCCGTCACCTTGTATGTGTTGTCACAGGAGAGGGCGGGGAGAGGGTGCAACGCTTCAAGAAGTGGTTCTGGTCAGTGCTGGAGAAGATGACCAACATAGAGCGGCAGGACCTGGTCAGTGGTCATTTCTCTTCTCTCTCTCTTCATGTTCTTGTGTGCTGTTGTACGGCTGCGTAGATGTCACTTTAATATAGGATAACATTTTGGCACCAGGGCTTGTGTTGTTACCAAACCCATTGTGTCTCCATGCCCCCTGTATCTGTCCATGCCCCTTGTATCTGTCCATGCCCCTGTATCTGTCCATGCCCCTTGTCTGTCCATGCCCCTTGTATCTGTCCATGCCCCTTGTGTCTGTCCATGCCCCTTGTATCTGTCCATGCCCCTTGTATCTGTCCATGCCCCTTGTATCTGTCCATGCCCCTTGTATCTGTCCATGCCCCTTGTATCTGTCCATGCCCCTTGTATCTGTCCATGCCCCTTGTATCTGTCCATGCCCCTTGTATCTGTCCATGCCCCTTGTATCTGTCCATGCCCCTGTATCTGTCCATGCCCCTTGTGTCTGTCCATGCCCCTGTATCTGTCCATGCCCCTTGTGTCTGTCCATGCCCCTGTATCTGTCCATGCCCCTTGTATCTGTCCATGCCCCTGTTCTGTCCTGCCCCTGTATCTGTCCATGCCCCTTGTATCTGTCCATGCCCCTTGTGTCTGTCCATGCCCCTTGTATCTGTCCATGCCCCTTGTATCTGTCCATGCCCCATGTGTCTGTCCATGCCCCTTGTATCTGTCCATGCCCCTTGTATCTGTCCAGCCCCTGTATCTGTCCATGCCCCTTGTATCTGTCCATGCCCCTTGTATCTGTCCATGCCCCTTGTTCTGTCCATGCCCCCTGTATCTGTCCATGCCCCTTGTGTCTGTCCATGCCCCCTGTATCTGTCCATGCCCCTTGTGTCTGTCCATGCCCCCTGTATCTGTCCATGCCCCTGTATCTGTCCATGCCCCTTGTATCTGTCCATGCCCCTGTATCTGTCCATGCCCCTTGTATCTGTCCATGCCCCTTGTGTCTGTCCATGCCCCTTGTATCTGTCCATGCCCCTGTGCTGTATGCCCTTTTTCTCCATGCCCCTTGTATCTGTCCATGCCCCTTGTATCTGTCCATGCCCCTTGTGTCTGTCCATGCCCCATGTGTGTCCATGCCCCTTGTATCTGTCCATGCCCCTTGTATCTGTCCATGCCCCTTGTGTCTGTCCATGCCCCTTGTGTCTGTCCATGTCCCTTGTATCTGTCCATGCCCCTTGTGTCTGTCCATGCCCCTTGTATCTGTCCATGCCCCTTGTGTCTGTCCATGCCCCTTGGTTCTGTCCATGCCCCTTGTGTCTGTCCATGCCCCTTGTATCTGTCCATGTCCCTTGTATCTGTCCATGCCCCTTGTGTCTGTCCATGCCCCTTGTATCTGTCCATGCCCCTTGTGTCTGTCCATGCCCCATGTATCTGTCCATGCCCCTTGTGTCTGTCCATATACCCTGTCTCAGATCATACCCCCTGTATCTCACATTACCGTCTCTGATCATGCCCCCTGTTTAACCATGTCCCCTGTTTGACCATGTCCCCTGTTTGACCATGTCCCCTGTTTGACCATGTCCCCTGTTTCACCATGCCCCCTGTTTCACCATGTCCCCTGTTTCACCATGCCCCCTGTTTCACCATGTCCCCTGTTTCACCATGTCCCCTGTTTCACCATGTCCCCTGTTTCACCATGTCCCCTGTTTCACCATGCCCCCTGTTTCACCATGCTCCCTGTTTCACCATGCCCCGTGTTTCACCATGCCCCCTGTTTCACTGTGTCCCCTGTTTCACCATGTCCCCTGTTTCACCATGTCCCCTGTTTCACCATGCCCCCTGTTTCACCATGCCCCGTGTTTCACCATGTCCCCGGTTTGACCGTGTCCCGTGTGTGCAGGTGTACTTCTGGATGTCGAGCCCTGCGCTACCCGCCAGTGAGGAAGGCTTCCAGCCTATGCCCAGTATCACGGTGCGACCTGCGGACGACAACCACCTGCCAACAGCAAACACCTGCATCTCCCGGCTCTACATCCCTCTCTACTCCTCCCGCAATGTCCTCCGAACCAAGCTCCTCCTTGCTATCAAGACAAAGTCGTTTGGGTTCGTCTAACCACACGTTGCTATAGAAACATCTGCTGAGTTGTTCGTCTGTCCACAAGACGCTATCGAAACGTTTGCCAGGGAGAATTCCCGAAATAAACGACACTTGGGAAAGGCAGACAATTGGGGGAGAGGGGAGGGCCGAGGTGCTTGGAGACGAGAGGACGGGGAGAACCTGTCACGACGGACCGAACCTGGGACGTCTGCATCTCCGCCGGAATATGTTATGTGATTATTTTTAAAGTGAATTCATAGATGAATTTCTTAGTCGTGCTTTTTGGCTGCGACTCCAGTGGGCAGTGTGCAGCAGTACAGGAACTTGTCGTGTGATGTAGTGATGCGGCATCACCCACGATGTGGAGACACCAGAAAGTGTCAGCTGTGAGTCTACATGATATGTGCCACTAGTAGTATATATTGGGCCGGGTGGATAAACCCATGTGAAGGGGACATTCCCGGGCGGCCGGACCAAGTCCAGGCATTTGTGCAGACTCTTGTTAATGTGTATTCTTTTCTCAATTCATCGTTGTTTGCTGGGCTCAGAAATAAAGTGATCAGATAAAATCAAGTTTTGTGTTGTCATTCGTTTGACACTGCACATTGTAGCTAGTGACATGTTGTCGTCACCTATCTGTTGTTAGGCAAAGGTTCATCCAACCATCAGAATTGAATTATGAACATGTGTATCTATAGACATTCAGTGGACTGGTGGACATATTGCTAGGCAACAGGTCATGTGATGGAATAGTGTGGTGTGGAATCAGTGTGCTCTCGTTGACACTGATGTGGATTTGTCAATTTATTTGATCATTGTAAATGCAAGCGAAATGTCAACAAGCAGGTTGACCAGCCCTCTGGCAGGACCGATTTGTAATTTAATCGCATGAAATTATTTTGGCAGATTGACTGCATGCAATTATTATTTATGTAAACATGTGTAACTTCACTTGAACCATATTTTATATTCTCTAATAACTGTGTTAGTGCAGCCCTCGTTATTAATAAGGGAGGACGTTTCGCGGGACACTGGCTATAATTGCGATGTGAAAGTACACGTGGGTGCAAATAACTGCGGCTCAAAAGGTGTTTATTTGTTCTGATTATGTTAAATGATAACGATTATTATTTTGATGATCTTCGTTTCAACTAATGTCATTTGTTTATTCTAATACATGCCGATGTAATGTATGGAAATGGAAACTTGATTTGGATCACTAGGACCAAGTAGTCGAGATGTGTGTCTCAAGTCTAGATATGTTATGCTGCGAATAGATCTAAGCGTATAACAGCATCATGAAGCTGTTTGGTTACAGAAATATAATGCAGTATATTTTTTGACAGTGAAATGGTGCATTTTTGCTGATCATTTTTACTAAGCAGATAGTAGTCTCGGTTACCCAGACTCGTTGAGGTGGCAGAACTGTTCAGCTCTTCAACTCCGCCTTGGGAATAGTCTCGCTTAACCGACTGTCAGTCGGCTGTGGAACTACGCCGAGAAGACAGTCTGGTGACTTTGCCGGCTTTTGAATAGTATCCGTGTGTGGGGCTAAACAATGCTGCCATCTCACGGATACTGTTTAATCCTTCTGTAATTCCTGTGTTATAACTGGACATTTTTATTTCTATGTATTTTTGTGTTAGTATAATTTAGTTATTTAATTTGTTATTTCAAAGTCGGCCTGAGAACCAATCAGCGTGTCTACTCTAATCTGGGGTATGGCCGCCCTGGGGTTTACAACTGCAGCTCATTAAGCAGCTCCCTCCCTCCCTCCCTCCCTCCCTCCCTCCCTCCCTCCTCCTCCCTCCCTCCCTCCCTCCCTCCCTCCCTCCCTCCTCCCTCCCTTATATATATATATATATATATATATAATATATGGTAACCTACTAGGTGACAGGCTATTTCACACTTGTTTTTAGTTAACATACTTTTTGCTGTGGAACCACTTAAAAAGGGTAGCATTTATTATAATATGGGCAAAAAGTGAAACTGGCGTAACTTTTTGTTGTGCTGATTCAACGAAGAAGGTGACCAAACAAGTTCTGCATCGTGTTAAACGGCTGGACAGGTAGAATGAGCCAATACAAGTAACAGGTGCTGAAACAAGTGAAGGTTCAATTGGCCCTGGCAGTTGGTAGTGCTTTGCCCTACGCTACTTGTGATGCCATAGCTCAATATATCAGTATATGTCTAGATCAATCACATGACGTCAGACAACGTATGACACTTTATTTAGGGAACACGCTATACGATAAACAAACATGTCTTTCCCAAATAATGGGAGGAGCTATGAGTAGGTGATCCATCATCCGTGACACAAAATTCTAAATAAACTTGACACAGTCGCAGTATATAAACGTAATCTAAAACAACAAAACTGGTGCGAAGTGAAGCCAGCGCCCAATGGGAAGAACTGTTAACATTTGCCCAAGGATTCTATCTATGGCTTCACATGTGTGTAGTTATAAGATCCTGATTTGTCCACCAAATTAATGGTAGAACCCCATATTTTCGCGACCATGTTGCATTACTTGTGGCGCTGGAGATTCGACCTGGTACTTCAAACTCTTGTGTTCCCGCATCAGCTGGCAGAGGGCGCACTGGTAGCAGAACGTCACCGAACAGCAGTCGTCCCAGAGCGACCCCTGGTGGACAAAATGTAGAATTGCAAGGAGAGGTCACTACTTGTTATTACTAAATGCACTTTCTTGTGTTTCATGAAGTTATTCATGTCCGTTTGGCCTGGGCAATTCCGCGAAATGTACTATGACAGCACACGAAGAAAATTAATATATGTATAAATATATAAATAACTCGTAGGCCTATCAGTAGGAAATGTTGCACATGAACCAGCGGGCCTACACGTATGGTTCGTAGATTATTATTTTTCTAAATTCATACGGGGAGAGGGTTTGAGAACTTGGGGGACTCAATATTTCGGAAAGCTGTACGTGGAGTGTCAGCCGAAATTTATTTATTATATTATATTATATTATATATATATATATATATATATAATATATATATATATATATATATATATATATATATACATATACATATACATATAATATCATTATTACAATGTAGTATATAAAAACTGGCATTTGTACTGTGTAAGTAATGATTTTGTGTGTGTGTGTGTGTGTGTGTGTGTGTGTGTGTGTGTGTGTGTGTGTGTGTTGTGTGTGTGTGTGTGTGTGTGTGTGTGTGTGTGTGTGTGTGTGTGTGTGTGTGTGTGTGTTGTGTGTGTGGTGTGTGTGTGTGTGTGTGTGTGTGTTGTGTGTGTGTGTGTGTGTGTGTGTGTGTGTGTGTGTGTGTGTGTGTGTGTGTGTGTGTGTGTGTGTGTGTGTGTGTGTGTGTGTGTGTGTGTGTGTGTGTGTGTGTGTGTGTGTGTGTGTGTGTGTGTGTGTGTGTGTGTTAAAATTAAAGCTTCTATATATCATTGTGACTGCCAAAAGCATTCCGACGAAAAGGCACCACCGTTAGATGACATTAGAGTTTGTGAATACAAATCGGGCTCAGGGGCAGCCTACTTCAATGTTGTTCTTGTTGCGGAATTGGTACCGCAGGGCCAGCAGACTCATTTGAGATCCAAGGAAACAGGGCCATGCGACACAACAGTGCTCCCCAAAGTCGTCCATCACAGAGCATTGGTAGCACACCGGGATGACCGTCGCAGGCAAACCTACAGCGACACCAGGCGGATGACCGACTTGTGACACTAGCGTAATGTTGCTTTATATAATAAGGTAAAAAACGTAACAACTATCAAGTTAACTTCGGCTAGACTTTAATAGTAGGCAATTCACTCTGGGTACTCATACTAGGCCTACTTAGTGTGCGTGCATGTGTTTGTGTGCGTGCGTGCGTGCGCGTGTGCTACCATATCATGATTTATTTATTCAACAATACATTTTTCACCCTAAGTGTAAATTATACGTAGAGTACAGTATCAAATATTCTGGATTGCTCAAAGCGGTTTCTAATTTACTCGCTGGCAGAAGGTGCAACCATCACACGTCGAAGTGGAACTGCCGTCCATACTTACATACGTTACAGTCGTCGAAGCAACCGCATAGCTTATTGTTCCAGGTTCGCTTCATAGTCGCTTTCGGCTGCTGCATGATGACAACGCTCGACTGGTCCAGGGGGGGCGCCAACTGTTGCGGGGGGTATTCCGACTGTTGCGGGGAGTACACCGACTGTTGCGGGGGGTATTCCGACTGTTGCGGGAGGTACACCGACTGTTGCGGGGGGTATTCCGACTGTTGCGGGGAGTACACCGACTGTTGCGGGGGGTACGCCGACCGTTGCGGGGGATACGCCATATATCTTAGTTTGACAAAGCTGCAACTGAAGAAATTACACATTTTGTAATCAACACTTCCACCTGCCTATGTTGCTAGTAGGTTATTAACTGTCAAGGGAACGCGCAATCGCGCGCAAGCGAGTTTTGTTGGCTGAACCTGGTTTATACATCTGCCTTGATGTGGCGCCACTGTTCGTCGCTTTAACGAGAACCTACCGAGAACCTGGAGTCTGGTAAAACAGATTAGAGGCATAATTAACCATCTCAATATTTAGGAAGGATTTGTATGTAAATGGAGGATTGAAGAACATACAAAAGTGGTGAACGTCCCCGTTTTGGGACGTCATGTGCCGATCAAATCTTCATTACTCAGGCTCCGTGAGGTGGCAGCACTTGTTTTAATCCCCTCACATCCACCTGGGAAATTATTACTCTGCCAAAGTTGCCACCAGGCGGCCTTAGTCTAGAGTAGGGTAGAGACGCTGATTGATTCTCAGGCGGAATTTGAAATCACAAATTAAGTAAGGATACCCTTTTTATCAGATAATACATAAGACTACAATGTTACCAACAAAAAAAATTAAACTTATACTGAAGCATTCACACACAAAATAAACAGAAATTAAAATTTTTCGTTGCTAATTTTTCATCTAATTTTTTATTTTCTCCATTTTATTGGTGCATTATATAACTAAGTTTCATTATCAAAATATACTATGTACATTAATTATTATTTTACACGTTAACCTGTTAATTAATAATAAAAAAAACATTGATATGCCGTCTGACCGCTTCTAGGGACATTACGTAAGAGTTTCGTAAGCAAAACATATTAAATCACCAGACAAAGTTATGCAGCCGGGCAAGCGTGGGCTAAGCGAGACTACGCATGCGCAGCAGAGATGAGCCGAGGATACGAAGGAGCGAAACATGTTGATGCTGGAACAAGTGATACAATCAACTTAGTGCGCAGGTCCGGAAGTATACATCTTCGCGGGGAGATATAATAATTTACAAACTGAATAAACACATGTTTGGGGCTAACACAATTATAATGTATTTATAGTTAGCTAAAATATTGTTTTGCTAAAATGTGTTCTTGTAGATTTTTAACATAATGTATACCGAATAGAATCATGCAAGAATTAGTAACGTACACAATCGCCTCTGCTAATATTAACAAGCCCGAACGTGAGCGTTAACTGTCGATGAGGCAGTATTTTTGCAGCAACACTATTTTTCGGCCCTTGCTATGCTTCCGGACATGCGCATCAAGAGACATCGCATCACTATTTTCAGCACAGGTATTTTAACTCTAATTATCGCTACAACGTTATTCTGTACAGCAACTGCGGCGGTATCCACATCCGGGAGATTGCATGCAACAAGGTAAGTTCTAATATAGCGCAGTATCCAGTTCATTGGGACTGCTCAAGACTTTACACTTTACTTCCTAACAGACCTATTCAACCAGACGCTATCTCAACTTCTCTGGGAAGCATCCAGCCATATGCTACAGTTAATGCGCGAAGGCTGCTCGTATACATATACATATCGACCACTGTCTATATCCAGGTACTCATTTATACAGCTGAGTGAGCTGGATCAATGTAGAGTGAAAAAACTTGCCCAAGGTTTTAACACCGCAGCACGGGTGTCGAACCAGGGTTCTCTTAATCGAGAGTCCGAAGTTCTGCGCTCTACAACGACGGAGGCGGTGTTGAAGCCCAGACTCAGTCCCACAATGTTAATGTTGTTTCATTAAGATGAGCATACACACGAGGTGCGGTACAACAGTTCCAGGCCTGTACAAATGAAATCATACAGACTCTCTGCTGTCACCTTCAAATAGTTCCCTTGTGAGTTGACACCGCGGCCCAGCACAGGTCCTCCTGCTGAAGTCACCTCTCATGGGTGCGTAGCTCAGAACCCATCGCACCTATAGCTCCGTGATGAGGGCGGATGGAGGGTGGAGGGTGGGGGATGGAGGAGGGAGGAGGTAGGAGGTAGGAGGTAGGAGGTAGGATGGAGGAGGGAGGAGGAAGGAGGGAGGACGGAGGACGGAGGAGGCAGGAGGCAGGAGGCAGGAGGCAGGAGGCAGGAGGCAGGAGGCAGGAGGCAGGAGGCAGGAGGCAGGAGGGAGGGCACAAAGCAACTGCCAAGTTGTTTGACCATGTTTATGGCCAGAAGCTGCCGTAAAGACAGAGACGTGTGGGTTGACACGTTGTCGTGTCGCTGCAGCCAGTGTGTGTGGATGTATGTACGAGTGACTCGGCCGAGTCACTCGTACGAGTGACTCGTACGAGTCACTCGTCTGAGTCACTCGGCCGAGTCAATCGCTGTGATTGAATCGAACGCGAAGACACACACGTTACGATTGGCCGTGTGCCGTGTTGAAGGTCTATATGACGTCAAACTGTGTTTAATAAGCACGTATATCAGTGGTCATAAAAACAAACACTTTATCCTGCTAATACCAACTAACCTTACACAAGACCGAGTCAGGATCGTTGACGCTACGAGCCGGAAGAAAAACTGCCTCGCCAGACCAGCTCTTCGAAAACAGTGTGCCGTTGTGTACGTCGCTTAGCGCGTGTCGTTATGCGTGACTAAACACAAACGATTAAGTGCTGCCTTTATATTTTATACCACTAAGCGTGTATGTGCTCGTTTCGTTGGCCTACATTTTATACATAATACAACATGAATAGACGGAGAATGCTAAGACAGCAACGTTAACGATTGTTGCAGGTCGTTGAAGCAGTTACAAGGAAATCGTGGACATCATACCAAAACCTTCTTTTAAACTAATGTCAAACTGAAGTCGTCGTCATTTCCGCTATACATGACCAGAAACACGTCCAGCCTCCCGTTGACTTGGCCATTGACGTATACGGCGGCGACATCACACCGAAACCATGTGTCCGGGATATCGGTGTAATTATTAACGACACCATGTCAATGACTGGGCATGTCCGCCGTGTCTGCCAGGTGGCTACTGTCACATTCACAGCATAGCCAGGATCAGGAACTGTCCGACTACCGCCGCGTGAAGACAACAGTTCACGCCTTAGTCATGTCTGGTGTTGATCACAGCTGTGCTCTACTGCACGGTGTGTCTGTGTCTGAGACTGCTGCACCAGCTACAGATGGCGGCGAGAGTGGTGACTGGGACCCGGGGACGTGATCACACCTCACCGGTTATGTTCAACCTTCACTGATCGCCAGTTCGCCAACGAATTTAATTTCAGACCCTTCTCTTTGTCTACCGCATTAGTCACCACCTCGGACCAGAATATGTGACGTCACCAGTGACACCGCACTCACCCATCCGTTCACTGAGACCCGCCGACCAGCGTCAATTGACAATACCGCGGTACCACCTTGAGCGATATGGTTGGCGGTCTTTCTCGGTGACAGGACCGACACCTCGGACCAATCTACCTCCTGGTACTTCTGTTAGAGACGCGGACTCGGTGGCAACATTTAAGACACTGCTAAATACACATCTCTTCCGCATAGTGTTTAGAACATTGTGTGTCTAGCTGAAGTGACAAATGAAGTTGACTATTTACCTGTTTTTAACTACGTTGATAACATGTTTTAATCTTCTTAATCTAATTTAATTTTACAAAGTCAATCTAGTATTGCACCTAACTTATTTAATGTTATTGAATTAACTTATGTAGTTAACTTATTTTAACATATTTATTTATTATAATTATGTAGTTAACTTAATAAGTAAGCTGACGTATTTGTAGTTACTTATTTTATACTGTTAGCGCCTTTGAGCAGGGTTTTACACTCGATACGTGGCGTTTTATAAACATTTCCAAACGCCACAGCAGGAGATGATCAAGAACTGACCAACCTAGTAACATGTCTGGACAAACTATGGTATGGAAACAAACTGCAACAGGGGCTTACCCAGAGACCCAGCTGTCCGTCTTGAAGACGGGTAATTACAACTGATAAGACTGGTGAAGCTTAGAGGGGGCTATCTGTTTACTAGATTAACTAGTGGTTCTAAGTTTAAGGGTTCTTAGTAACACAAATCAAGATGATCTGTTTTAATTAAATAAAATGCTCAAAACCTCAAATATAATTTGTTTGTCATTGAAAAATACCAAGTTGGCCAATGATGGCTGTGGTTGACATGCATCCTTCCACGCGAGCTATTCGCACGATCAGAGGCACCGTTTTGTTTCGATCAAGACGGGCCAAGAAGTTATCACCGACCAAAGTCCTGAAGTGAGGAGAAAATAAAAGCCCACGACTAACAACGCAAATGATACACCAGGACATATCCAAGTCATTAGGAAAGAACAAGAACACTTCAACTATAACGGTTCCAGAAAATGTCGGTGTCGGAAGAAAGATCAAAACCGGAAGGGCTTCCTAGGATCGCATTTGCAAGGCTAAAACCTATGTGGAAAAACAAAAGTAGCAACGTGAAAAAAGATAGGACTGATTGGTGCCCTTAATATGTTGATTTTTCTGTACGCGTTTGTGTGTGTGTGCGTGCGTGCGTGCGTGCGTGCGTGCGCGCGCGCGTGCGTGCTTGCGCGCGTGTTACCAATGTTGTTAACGCGGGTTGAGTCACGGTTAGGACATTCCATCACTGTAAGTTGCTCTGTGTTCAGCGCAGTCATGTTTAAGCAAACTTCTTATTATAAATTAGCCTAGATAATTACGGATTGAGAAATAACGGACTCGCTGTACACGACGAGTGCCGGCTGAGGTCGTCCAGTACATATGCTTCTGTCTGCCGAACCACGGGTCCTCCTAACAAACCGAACAGTGTGTCCTAATAACACCAATCATATACAAGATCGAGTCGGTGTCTAACAAACCGAACAGTGTGTCCTAATAACACCAATCATATACAAGATCGAGTCGGTGTCCTAACAAACCGAACAGTGTGTCCTAATAACACCAATCATATACAAGACCGAGTCGGTGTTCTAACAAACCGAACAGTGTGTCCTAATAACACCAATCATATACAAGATCGAGTCGGTGTTTTAACAAACCGAACAGTGTGTCCTAATAACACCAATCATATACAAGACCGAGTCGGTGTCCTAACAAACCGAACAGTGTGTCCTAATAACACCAATCATATACAAGATCGAGTCGGTGTTCTAACAAACCGAACAGTGTGTCCTAATAACACCAATCATATACAAGATCGAGTCGGTGTTCTAACAAACCGAACAGTGTGTCCTAATAACACCAATCATGTACAAGATCGAGTCGGTGTCCTAACAAACCGAACAGTGTGTCCTAATAACACCAATCATATACAAGATCGAGTCGGTGTTTTAACAAACCGAACAGTGTGTCCTAATAACACCAATCATGTACAAGATCGAGTCGGTGTCCTAACAAACCGAACAGTGTGTCCTAATAACACCAATCATGTACAAGATCGAGTCGGTGTTCTAACAAACCGAACAGTGTGTCCTAATAACACCAATCATATACAAGACCGAGTCGGTGTTTTAACAAACCGAACAGTGTGTCCTAATAACACCAATCATATACAAGACCGAGTCGGTGTTTTAACAAACCGAACAGTGTGTCCTAATAACACCAATCATATACAAGATCGAGTCGGTGTCCTAACAAACCGAACAGTGTGTCCTAATAACACCAATCATATACAAGATCGAGTCGGTGTTTTAACAAACCGAACAGTGTGTCCTAATAACACCAATCATATACAAGACCGAGTCGGTGTCCTAACAAACCGAACAGTGTGTCCTAATAACACCAATCATATACAAGATCGAGTCGGTGTTCTAACAAACCGAACAGTGTGTCCTAATAACACCAATCATGTACAAGATCGAGTCGGTGTTCTAACAAACCGAACAGTGTGTCCTAATAACACCAATCATGTACAAGATCGAGTCGGTGTCCTAACAAACCGAACAGTGTGTCCTAATAACACCAATCATATACAAGATCGAGTCGGTGTTTTAACAAACCGAACAGTGTGTCCTAATAACACCAATCATGTACAAGATCGAGTCGGTGTCCTAACAAACCGAACAGTGTGTCCTAATAACACCAATCATATACAAGACGAGTCGGTGTTCTAACAAACCGAACAGTGTGTCCTAATAACACCAATCATATACAAGATCGAGTCGGTGTTCTAACAAACCGAACAGTGTGTCCTAATAACACCAATCATATACAAGACCGAGTCGGTGTCCTAACAAACCGAACAGTGTGTCCTAATAACACGAATCATATACAAGATCGAGTCGGTGTTTTAACAAACCGAACAGTGTGTCCTAATAACACGAATCATGTACAAGATCGAGTCGGTGTTCTAACAAACCGAACAGTGTGTCCTAATAACACCAATCATATACAAGACCGAGTCGGTGTCCTAACAAACCGAACAGTGTGACCTAATAACACCAATCATATACAAGATCGAGTCGGTGTTTTAACAAACCGAACATTGTGTTCTAATAACACCAATCATATACAAGATCGAGTCGGTGTTTTAACAAACCGAACAGTGTGTCCTAATAACACCAATCATATACAAGACCGAGTCGGTGTTCTAACAAACCGAACAGTGTGTCCTAATAACACGAATCATATACAAGATCGAGTCGGTGTTTTAACAAACCGAACAGTGTGTCCTAATAACACCAATCATATACAAGACCGAGTCGGTGTTTTAACAAACCGAACAGTGTGTCCTAATAACACGAATCATATACAAGATCGAGTCGGTGTTTTAACAAACCGAACAGTGTGTCCTAATAACACCAATCATATACAAGACCGAGTCGGTGTCCTAACAAACCGAACAGTGTGTCCTAATAACACGAATCATATACAAGATCGAGTCGGTGTTTTAACAAACCGAACAGTGTGTCCTAATAACACCAATCATGTACAAGATCGAGTCGGTTTTAACAAACCGAACAGTGTGTCCTAATAACACCAATCATGTACAAGATCGAGTCGGTGTTCTAACAAACCGAACAGTGTGTCCTAATAACACCAATCATGTACAAGATCGAGTCGGTGTTCTAACAAACCGAACAGTGTGTCCTAATAACACCAATCATATACAAGATCGAGTCGGTGTTTTAACAAACCGAACAGTGTGTCCTAATAACACCAATCATGTACAAGATCGAGTCGGTGTTTTAACAAACCGAACAGTGTGTCCTAATAACACCAATCATGTACAAGATCGAGTCGGTGTTCTAACAAACCGAACAGTGTGTCCTAATAACACCAATCATGTACAAGACCGAGTCGGTGTTCTAACAAACCGAACAGTGTGTCCTAATAACACCAATCATATACAAGACCGAGTCGGTGTCCTAACAAACCGAACAGTGTGTCCTAATAACACCAATCATATACAAGACCGAGTCGGTGTCCTAACAAACCGAACAGTGTGTCCTAATAACACCATTCATATACAAGATCGAGTCGGTGTCCTAACAAACCGAACAGTGTGTCCTAATAACACCATTCATATACAAGATCGAGTCGGTGTCCTAACAAACCGAACAGTGTGTCCTAATAACACCAATCATATACAAGACCGAGTCGGTGTCCTAACAAACCGAACAGTGTGTCCTAATAACACCAATCATATACAAGATCGAGTCGGTGTCCTAACAAACCGAACAGTGTGTCCTAATAACACCATCATATACAAGATCGAGTCGGTGTCCTAACAAACCGAACAGTGTGTCCTAATAACACCAATCATATACAAGATCGAGTCGGTGTCCTAACAAACCGAACAGTGTGTCCTAATAACACGAATCATATACAAGATCGAGTCGGTGTCCTAACAAACCGAACAGTGTGTCCTAATAACACCAATCATATACAAGATCGAGTCGGTGTTTTAACAAACCGAACAGTGTGTCCTAATAACACCAATCATATACAAGATCGAGTCGGTGTCCTAACAAACCGAACAGTGTGTCCTAATAACACCAATCATATACAAGATCGAGTCGGTGTTCTAACAAACCGAACAGTGTGTCCTAATAACACGAATCATATACAAGATCGAGTCGGTGTTTTAACAAACCGAACAGTGTGTCCTAATAACACCAATCATATACAAGATCGAGTCGGTGTTCTAACAAACCGAACAGTGTGTCCTAATAACACCAATCATGTACAAGATCGAGTCGGTGTTCTAACAAACCGAACAGTGTGTCCTAATAACACCAATCATATACAAGATCGAGTCGGTGTTCTAACAAACCGAACAGTGTGTCCTAATAACACCAATCATATACAAGATCGAGTCGGTGTTTTAACAAACCGAACAGTGTGTCCTAATAACACCAATCATATACAAGATCGAGTCGGTGTTTTAACAAACCGAACAGTGTGTCCTAATAACACCAATCATATACAAGACCGAGTCGGTGTCCTAACAAACCGAACAGTGTGTCCTAATAACACCAATCATATACAAGACCGAGTCGGTGTCCTAACAAACCGAACAGTGTGTTCTAATAACACCAATCATATACAAGATCGAGTCGGTGTCCTAACAAACCGAACAGTGTGTCCTAATAACACCAATCATATACAAGACCGAGTCGGTGTCCTAACAAACCGAACAGTGTGTCCTAATAACACCAATCATATACAAGACCGAGTCGGTGTCCTAACAAACCGAACAGTGTGTCCTAATAACACCAATCATATACAAGACCGAGTCGGTGTTCTAACAAACCGAACAGTGTGTCCTAATAACACCAATCATATACAAGATCGAGTCGGTGTTCTAACAAACCGAACAGTGTGTCCTAATAACACCAATCATATACAAGATCGAGTCGGTGTTTTAACAAACCGAACAGTGTGTCCTAATAACACCAATCATGTACAAGATCGAGTCGGTGTTCTAACAAACCGAACAGTGTGTCCTAATAACACCAATCATGTACAAGATCGAGTCGGTGTCCTAACAAACCGAACAGTGTGTCCTAATAACACCAATCATATACAAGACCGAGTCGGTGTTTAACAAACCGAACAGTGTGTCCTAATAACACAATCATATACAAGATCGAGTCGGTTTAACAAACCGAACAGTGTGTCCTAATAACACAATCATATACAAGACGAGTCGGTGTTTAACAAACCGAACAGTGTGTCTAATAACACAATCATATACAAGATCGAGTCGGTGTCCTAACAAACCGAACAGTGTGTCCTAATAACACAATCATTACAAGACGAGTCGGTGTCTAACAAACCGAACAGTGTGTCCTAATAACACCAATCATATACAAGACGAGTCGGTGTCTAACAAACCGAACAGTGTGTCCTAATAACACCAATCATTACAAGACGAGTCGGTGTCCTAACAAACCGAACAGTGTGTCCTAATAACACCAATCATATACAAGATCGAGTCGGTGTCCTAACAAACCGAACAGTGTGTCCTAATAACACCAATCATATACAAGACCGAGTCGGTGTTCTAACAAACCGAACAGTGTGTCCTAATAACACCAATCATATACAAGACCGAGTCGGTGTTCTAACAAACCGAACAGTGTGTCCTAATAACACCAATCATATACAAGACCGAGTCGGTGTCCTAACAAACCGAACAGTGTGTCCTAATAACACCAATCATATACAAGACCGAGTCGGTGTTCTAACAAACCGAACAGTGTGTCCTAATAACACGAATCATATACAAGATCGAGTCGGTGTCCTAACAAACCGAACAGTGTGTCCTAATAACACCAATCATTTACAAGACCGAGTCGGTGTCCTAACAAACCGAACAGTGTGTCCTAATAACACGAATCATATACAAGATCGAGTCGGTGTCCTAACAAACCGAACAGTGTGTCCTAATAACACGAATCATATACAAGATCGAGTCGGTGTCCTAACAAACCGAACAGTGTGTCCTAATAACACCAATCATTTACAAGACCGAGTCGGTGTCCTAACAAACCGAACAGTGTGTTCTAATAACACGAATCATGTACAAGACCGAGTCGGTGTCCTAACAAACCGAACAGTGTGTCCTAATAACACCAATCATTTACAAGATCGAGTCGGTGTCCTAACAAACCGAACAGTGTGTCCTAATAACACCAATCATTTACAAGACCGAGTCGGTGTCCTAACAAACCGAACAGTGTGTCCTAATAACACCAATCATTTACAAGACCGAGTCGGTGTTCTAACAAACCGAACAGTGTGTCCTAATAACACGAATCATTTACAAGACCGAGTCGGTGTCCTAACAAACCGAACAGTGTGTCCTAATAACACGAATCATTTACAAGACCGAGTCGGTGTGCCTCCTCAGCCAGCTCGAAAAAAAATGCGACATATTATGAAGTGCGTTGTTGAGCACCGTTCGTCACGCGTGGCTGAACACAAACGAATAGGCAAAGCAGACCTATTTTGCGTTTAACACGACAGAGCGTTAACATACTCTCCACGTTGACCCGTATTTTGTTCACAATAAAACATGTTTTCACTCGACGCAGATGCAAAGAGAGTAACACACACGGAAGTGTGTTAGTTGGACATATACGACCAAATGGCAAACCGTGCATCCCAAATAGTGCATGGCAGGACCTAGACTCATTCCAGCAGTCATCGTGAAAACTGAAACTAAAGGCAACAGACCATCCATCGTCGGCTGTTCGTGCTGAGGGAGAGGCTGTTGTCACAGGAGCTATGTGGAGGGTAGCCTCGATTACCCAGGCTCCGTGAGGTGGCAGCACTGTTCAGCCCTTCAACTCTGCCTGGGGAATTAATGGGCTGCAGTTGTAACCGCCAGGGCGGCCTTACCCCAGATTAGGGTAGAGACGCTGATTGGCTCTCAGGCCAACAATGAAATAAAATTAAAATAACGATATACTTTTACAAGATAACGATATCGTGTGAAAAGTATTCAACATTGCCTTACAATCGCAATGTGTACTTTTAATATGTTCATCTTATGTAATACATACACATTGTGTCCTAATGTAATGTTCACATTTGTAACCTGCTTGTTTACTTTGCTTGACATGTGAGCACCCACGAATCTAACTCGTAAAGATATGTGGTGTCAAAATTAAACTGATTGTTTAATTGCTTGATGGACGTCTACAGTTTCTAAGCTTATATTTAGTCTGCATAATATTAGTATATGCTACATAGATGGAGCAAGCCAGCGGCAAGACAAGTGCAGCAGGTCAACCCGACTGGTACTAACGACTGCCACTGCCACTACCGACTACGTTGTCGTCAACATTCAACCGTCTGGTACACTGCCACTGCCACTACCGACTACGTTGTCGTCAACATTCAACTGTCTGGTACACTGCCACTGCCACTACCGACTACGTTGTCGTCAACATTCAACCGTCTGGTACACTGCCACTGCCACTACCGACTACGTTGTCGTCAACATTCAACTGTCTGGTACACTGCCACTGCCACTACCGACTACGTTGTGGTCAACATTCAACCGTCTGGTACACTGCCACTGCCACTACCGACTACGTTGTCGTCAACATTCAACTGTCTGGTACACTGCCACTGCCACTACCGACTACGTTGTCGTCAACATTCAACCGTCTGGTACACTGCCACTGCCACTACCGACTACGTTGTCGTCAACATTCAACCGGCTGGTACACTGCCACTGCCACTACCGACTACGTTGTCGTCAACATTCAACCGGCTGGTACACTGCCACTGCCACTACCGACTACGTTGTCGTCAACATTCAACCGTCTGGTACACTGCCACTGCCACTACCGACTACGTTGTCGTCAACATTCAACCGTCTGGTACACTGCCACTGCCACTACCGACTACGTTGTCGTCGACATTCAACCGTCTGGTACACTGCCACTGCCACTACCGACTACGTTGTCGTCGACATTCAACCGTCTGGTACACTGCCACTGCCACTACCGACTACGTTGTCGTCAACATTCAACCGTCTGGTACACTGCCACTGCCACTACCGACTACGTAGTCGTCAACATTCAACCGTCTGGTACACTACCACTGCCACTACCGACTACGTTGTCGTCAACATTCAACCGTCTGGTACACTACCACTGCCACTACCGACTACGTTGTCGTCAACATTCAACCGTCTGGTACACTGCCACTGCCACTACCGACTACGTTGTCGTCAACATTCAACCGTCTGGTACACTGCCACTGCCACTACCGACTACGTTGTCGTCAACATTCAACCGTCTGGTACACTGCCACTGCCACTACCGACTACGTTGTCGTCAACATTCAACCGTCTGGTACACTGCCACTGCCACTACCGACTACGTTGTCGTCAACATTCAACCGTCTGGTACACTGCCACTGCCACTACCGACTACGTTGTCGTCAACATTCAACCGTCTGGTACACTGCCACTGCCACTACCGACTACGTTGTCGTCAACATTCAACCGTCTGGTACACTGCCACTGCCACTACCGACTACGTTGTCGTCAACATTCAACCGTCTGATACACTACCACTGCCACTACCGACTACGTTGTCGTCAACATTCAACCGTCTGGTACACTGCCACTGCCACTACCGACTACGTTGTCGTCAACATTCAACCGTCTGGTACACTGCCACTGCCACTACCGACTACGTTGTCGTCGACATTCAACCGTCTGGTACACTGCCACTGCCACTGCCGACTACGTTGTCGTCGACATTCAACCGTCTGGTACACTGCCACTGCCACTGCCGACTACGTTGTCGTCGACATTCAACCGTCTGGTACACTGCCACTGCCACTGCCGACTACGTTGTCGTCGACATTCAACCGTCTGGTACACTGCCACTGCCACTACCGACTACGTTGTCGTCGACATTCAACCGTCTGGTACACTGCCACTGCCACTACCGACTACGTTGTCGTCAACATTCAACCGGCTGGTACACTGCCACTGCCACTAACGACTACGTTGTCGTCAACATTCAACCGTCTGGTACACTACCACTGCCACTACCGACTACGTTGTCGTCAACATTCAACCGTCTGGTACACTGCCACTGCCACTACCGACTACGTTGTCGTCAACATTCAACCGTCTGGTACACTGCCACTGCCACTACCGACTACGTTGTCGTCAACATTCAACCGTCTGGTACACTGCCACTGCCACTACCGACTACGTTGTCGTCAACATTCAACCGTCTGATACACTACCACTGCCACTACCGACTACGTTGTCGTCAACATTCAACCGTCTGGTACACTGCCACTGCCACTACCGACTACGTTGTCGTCAACATTCAACCGTCTGGTACACTGCCACTGCCACTACCGACTACGTTGTCGTCGACATTCAACCGTCTGGTACACTGCCACTGCCACTGCCGACTACGTTGTCGTCGACATTCAACCGTCTGGTACACTGCCACTGCCACTGCCGACTACGTTGTCGTCGACATTCAACCGTCTGGTACACTGCCACTGCCACTGCCGACTACGTTGTCGTCGACATTCAACCGTCTGGTACACTGCCACTGCCACTACCGACTACGTTGTCGTCGACATTCAACCGTCTGGTACACTGCCACTGCCACTACCGACTACGTTGTCGTCAACATTCAACCGGCTGGTACACTGCCACTGCCACTAACGACTACGTTGTCGTCAACATTCAACCGTCTGGTACACTACCACTGCCACTACCGACTACGTTGTCGTCAACATTCAACCGTCTGGTACACTGCCACTGCCACTAACGACTACGTTGTCGTCAACATTCAACCGTCTGGTACACTGCCACTGCCACTGCCGACTACGTTGTCGTCAACATTCAACCGTCTGGTACACTGCCACTGCCACTAACGACTACGTTGTCGTCAACATTCAACCGTCTGGTACACTGCCACTGCCACTACCGACTACGTTGTCGTCAACATTCAACCGTCTGGTACACTGCCACTGCCACTACCGACTACGTTGTCGTCAACATTCAACCGTCTGGTACACTGCCACTGCCACTACCGACTACGTTGTCGTCAACATTCAACCGTCTGGTACACTGCCACTGCCACTACCGACTACGTTGTCGTCAACATTCAACTGTCTGGTACACTGCCACTGCCACTACCGACTACGTTGTCGTCAACATTCAACCGGCTGGTACACTGCCACTGCCACTACCGACTACGTTGTCGTCAACATTCAACCGGCTGGTACACTGCCACTGCCACTACCGACTACGTTGTCGTCAACATTCAACCGTCTGGTACACTGCCACTGCCACTACCGGCTACGTTGTCGTCAACATTCAACCGTCTGGTACACTGCCACTGCCACTACCGACTACGTTGTCGTCAACATTCAACCGTCTGGTACACTGCCACTGCCACTAACGACTACGTTGTCGTCAACATTCAACCGTCTGGTACACTACCACTGCCACTACCGACTACGTTGTCGTCAACATTCAACCGTCTGGTACACTGCCACTGCCACTACCGACTACGTTGTCGTCAACATTCAACCGTCTGGTACACTGCCACTGCCACTGCCGACTACGTTGTCGTCAACATTCAACCGTCTGGTACACTGCCACTGCCACTGCCGACTACGTTGTCGTCAACATTCAACCGTCTGGTACACTGCCACTGCCACTACCGACTACGTTGTCGTCGACATTCAACCGTCTGGTACACTGCCACTGCCACTACCGACTACGTTGTCGTCAACATTCAACCGTCTGGTACACTGCCACTGCCACTACCGACTACGTTGTCGTCAACATTCAACCGTCTGGTACACTGCCACTGCCACTACCGACTACGTTGTCGTCAACATTCAACCGTCTGGTACACTGCCACTGCCACTACCGACTACGTTGTCGTCAACATTCAACCGTCTGATACACTGCCACTGCCACTACCGACTACGTTGTCGTCAACATTCAACCGTCTGATACACTACCACTGCCACTACCGACTACGTTGTCGTCAACATTCAACCGTCTGGTACACTGCCACTGCCACTACCGACTACGTTGTCGTCGACATTCAACCGTCTGGTACACTGCCACTGCCACTACCGACTACGTTGTCGTCGACATTCAACCGTCTGGTACACTGCCACTGCCACTGCCGACTACGTTGTCGTCAACATTCAACCGTCTGGTACACTGCCACTGCCACTGCCGACTACGTTGTCGTCGACATTCAACCGTCTGGTACACTGCCACTGCCACTACCGACTACGTTGTCGTCGACATTCAACCGTCTGGTACACTGCCACTGCCACTACCGACTACGTTGTCGTCAACATTCAACCGGCTGGTACACTGCCACTGCCACTAACGACTACGTTGTCGTCAACATTCAACCGTCTGGTACACTACCACTGCCACTACCGACTACGTTGTCGTCAACATTCAACCGTCTGGTACACTGCCACTGCCACTAACGACTACGTTGTCGTCAACATTCAACCGTCTGGTACACTGCCACTGCCACTGCCGACTACGTTGTCGTCAACATTCAACCGTCTGGTACACTGCCACTGCCACTAACGACTACGTTGTCGTCAACATTCAACCGTCTGGTACACTGCCACTGCCACTACCGACTACGTTGTCGTCAACATTCAACCGTCTGGTACACTGCCACTGCCACTACCGACTACGTTGTCGTCAACATTCAACCGTCTGGTACACTGCCACTGCCACTACCGACTACGTTGTCGTCAACATTCAACCGTCTGGTACACTGCCACTGCCACTACCGACTACGTTGTCGTCAACATTCAACCGTCTGGTACACTGCCACTGCCACTACCGACTACGTTGTCGTCAACATTCAACCGTCTGGTACACTGCCACTGCCACTAACGACTACGTTGTCGTCAACATTCAACCGTCTGGTACACTACCACTGCCACTACCGACTACGTTGTCGTCAACATTCAACCGTCTGGTACACTGCCACTGCCGACTACGTTGTCGTCAACATTCAACCGTCTGGTACACTGCCACTGCCACTACCGACTACGTTGTCGTCGACATTCAACCGTCTGGTACACTGCCACTGCCACTACCGACTACGTTGTCGTCAACATTCAACCGTCTGGTACACTGCCACTGCCACTACCGACTACGTTGTCGTCAACATTCAACCGTCTGGTACACTGCCACTGCCACTACCGACTACGTTGTCGTCAACATTCAACCGTCTGGTACACTGCCACTGCCACTACCGACTACGTTGTCGTCAACATTCAACCGTCTGGTACACTGCCACTGCCACTACCGACTACGTTGTCGTCGACATTCAACCGCCTGCTTCAGTCGCACCTTCCGCCACACCTGCTCATGTGTTCTTGAGGCGAGGGTACCAACTTCTAGATCTTCTTTTTTCATTTAATATTCCGTTCTTATAACTACAATTGCTTGTTGAAGGTTTACTGCCTGCCAATGTGTGTGTTTTGTTATCTTAGTAAGCTCACCATTTTTAAGATTCAGCCTGCAACACGTTCAAATGGTAAACGAAACATCCAATTTCAAAACAAAATTGATTGGCAATGGTGCCGATGCGCGCATAGATAAGAGCAAAACCATTCGGTGTTTAACTTTCTCACGCTCTCTAGACAGCAGGCTTGTCGGTACAAATTTCTGTTCGGCCAATCTGGGGCAGGAGCTGGCACTTTCTCTTTAACCCTAGTGTATGAGAGCGACTGACGTAACTACCGGTCGTCCCCGCTTGCCACACGCGCCGGGAAGCTGAGCATGTGGGGATAGGCGAGGTGGCGTTGCTCCGATTCCTGGCCGTGTGACGTCGTACCCTTGACCGCCTCGCCGAACTGACCAACGGTTACCCGTCGCCTGATACGTCCAGCGTAGACGATCCATACGTAGATCGCGCCGAACACGCAAGTAGCGAGGATGACCGCTCCCGTGACCGCGAACCACGCTGACTGCAGCGTTCTGATCGGCGACGCAGGAGGCGACTCGTCGCTGCATGCAGGGTCACTCATCGCTGACCACACGAGTAATCAACCGTTAGTGTCACGAGTTCGCACTGGTCGTAGTATTATGATTCAGATATGGGAACTAGAAACGCATGGCGTGCTTTCCATAAGACACCGTTCTGTTTGAAAACGCTGAATGTTATAATAAGTTACGGCTGACTTAATTTCACATGAGCGATCGTGAGTTCTTAATACTATTGTCGGTGCAGTCAGTGACACCTACTGCCTCGTTCTGAGTCTGTAACAGGCGTCACTTCTGCCACGGCCTCGTTCTGAATCAACAACAGGTATTGCTTCAGTCTTGTGATGCACGGCCTCGTTCTGAGGGTAAAGCAGGTGTCGCTTCAGTCAGCCACTTTACCTCGTCCGCTGTCTATGGTAGGTGTCGTTGCCTTCGTTCTGGGTCGATCTACGCACCTGTAACGAACAAGGTTGTTACATGGCGGACATTTTAATCCTTAGAATTGCTCAAATTGATCTACAATTGACTCACACTGACACACCTGTCCAACCTAACTATGTCTCGACTTCTCTGGGAAGCATTCAGCCACGACGCTGCAACTAATGAAAGAAGACTGTTTGTACAGAAATTCCATGTATGTAGCCAGGTACTCATTCGTATAGCAGAGAACTATTTTTTATTAACTTATTCATCGTTTTAATGTACGCTTAATGTACAATTAATTGGATTGATCTATTTGTCATATTTATTTTATTAACTTATTATTTTAGCACACATTCACGTTACAACTGCAGGACAGTGAAACATCACTCGTTAGCAGTACATTCTCGAAGTCTAAATTGAAGCAACACATGGTGACTTGTAAACGAACGTGCCGACAGTTTTACACGACAGCACATGATTTGTTCTAGCAACTGCGTCTTTCCTGCGGTTCCAAGTTCAGGTGAGATAATTATGGGTTATTAAAATCGCTGCGGTGTCAGACGATCGGGGAGACGCAATGGACGCCGAGAGAACACTTCCGCTTGAGGGTAAATAGTTCAGTTTGCAAACTTACGACGACTAGATTATTTTAAAGAACAAATTATGTACAATCTATATCTTATATCTATATCTTATATTTATTTGCCATATTTCATTTTATTGTATATATAGGCACTATATGAGTCAACGCCAGACTACATTCCAATTCATCATGTAACGCACGTTGAATATGGCAATAAAGCTTTATTATTATTATTATTATTATTATTATTATTATTATTATTATTATTATTATTATTATTATTATTATTATTATTATTATTATTATTATTATTATTATTATTATTATTATTATATTTGAAACATTGTTATTTATTCAAACACGTTTGTGTGAGCACGATGTTAAAATACAGCAGGGTTTGAACGATAACTGCGATCACTCATATAATTCTAGAAGTTGAAACAATAACGTTTGTTTACATTAGCTGGTGTGTGGCGGCCATCTTCAGCATGAGAATCCCTAGCCCGAAGAACGATGTGTTATGGAGTTTGAGTCAGTCGTTGACAGCACCTGCTTTCAATGTGCTCACCAATTTTGGAATGACAGCTAACCTCTTTAACAGATTTTGCAGACAAGTTTGATGCATCATTCTTACGAATTTTAGACCCCCCTATATTGTTGTGATATTTCCATCGATCTCTAAATCGAGAATGTTTTTTGTTTGTTTTTAAACTAATATAAATAGACCACATTTAACTTTATTTTTTTCAAGCATTTAGTTTTTGGTATAGAACAAATGCATGCAACAAGTTACCAAAAACCGAACAAGCGACGTCTAGATAACTGTTATTTAAACTAGTAACACAACAACAACATCGTGTAGACTTATTTACGATCGAGACATCGTATCGACATAATAAAGTTGTATCTACTCACGGTGTTGTTTCGTGTTATAACCCAACAGTAGTTCCATCGCTGCTCGAGTCCTCGACATCAACACACACAAGACATCGGTGTCTGATGATTGTACAACGTCTCGGCATCAACACACACAAGACATCGGTGTCTGATGATTGTACAACGTCTCGGCATCAACACACACAAGACATCGGTGTCTAATGATTGTACAACGTCTCGGCATCAACACACACAAGACATCGGTGTCTGATGATTGTACAACGTCTCGACATCAACACACACAAGACATCGGTGTCTGATGATTGTACAACGTCTCGGCATCAACACACACAAGACATCGGTGTCTATGATTGTACAACGTCTCGGCATCAACACACACAAGACATCGGTGTCTGATGATTGTACAACGTCTCGACATCAACACACACAAGACATCGGTGTCTGATGATTGTACGTCTCGGCATCAACACACACAAGACATCGGTGTCTGATGATTGTACGTCTCGGCATCAACACACACAAGACATCGGTGTCTGATGATTGTACAACGTCTCGGCATCAACACACACAAGACATCGGTGTCTGATGATTGTACAACGTCTCGGCATCAACACACACAAGACATCGGTGTCTGATGATTGTACGTCTCGGCATCAACACACACAAGACATCGGTGTCTAATGATTGTACAACGTCTCGGCATCAACACACACAAGACATCGGTGTCTAATGATTGTACAACGTCTCGGCATCAACACACACAAGACATCGGTGTCTGATGATTGTACGTCTCGGCATCAACACACACAAGACATCGGTGTCTAATGATTGTACGTCTCGGCATCAACACACACAAGACATCGGTGTCTAATGATTGTACGTCTCGACATCAACACACACAAGACATCGGTGTCTAATGATTGTACGTCTCGGCATCAACACACACAAGACATCGGTGTCTAATGATTGTACGTCTCGACATCAACACACACAAGACATCGGTGTCTAATGATTGTACGTCTCGACATCAACACACACAAGACATCGGTGTCTAATGATTGTACGTCTCGGCATCAACACACACAAGACATCGGTGTCTAATGATTGTACGTCTCGACATCAACACACACAAGACATCGGTGTCTAATGATTGTACGTCTCGACATCAACACACACAAGACATCGGTGTCTGATGATTGTACAACGTCTCGGCATCAACACACACAAGACATCGGTGTCTAATGATTGTACAACGTCTCGGCATCAACACACACAAGACATCGGTGTCTGATGATTGTACAACGTCTCGGCATCAACACACACAAGACATCGGTGTCTAATGATTGTACGTCTCGGCATCAACACACACAAGACATCGGTGTCTGATGATTGTACGTCTCGGCATCAACACACACAAGACATCGGTGTCTGATGATTGTACAACGTCTCGGCATCAACACACACAAGACATCGGTGTCTAATGATTGTACAACGTCTCGGCATCAACACACACAAGACATCGGTGTCTAATGATTGTACAACGTCTCGGCATCAACACACACAAGACATCGGTGTCTAATGATTGTACAACGTCTCGGCATCAACACACACAAGACATCGGTGTCTAATGATTGTACAACGTCTCGGCATCAACACACACAAGACATCGGTGTCTGATGATTGTACAACGTCTCGGCATCAACACACACAAGACATCGGTGTCTGATGATTGTACGTCTCGGCATCAACACACACAAGACATCGGTGTCTGATGATTGTACGTCTCGGCATCAACACACACAAGACATCGGTGTCTGATGATTGTACGACGTCTCGGCATCAACACACACAAGACATCGGTGTCTGATGATTGTACAACGTCTCGGCATCAACACACACAAGACATCGGTGTCTAATGATTGTACAACGTCTCGGCATCAACACACACAATACATCGGTGTCTAATGATTGTACGACGTCTCGGCATCAACACACACAAGACATCGGTGTCTGATGATTGTACGTCTCGGCATCAACACACACAAGACATCGGTGTCTGATGATTGTACGTCTCGGCATCAACACACACAAGACATCGGTGTCTGATGATTGTACGACGTCTCGGCATCAACACACACAATACATCGGTGTCTGATGACTGTACAACGTCTCGGCATCAACACACACAAGACAACGGTGTCTGATGATTGTACGTCTCGGCATCAACACACACAAGACATCGGTGTCTGATGATTGTACAACGTCTCGGCATCAACACACACAATACATCGGTGTCTGATGACTGTACAACGTCTCGGCATCAACACACACAAGACATCGGTGTCTAATGATTGTACGTCTCGGCATCAACACACACAAGACATCGGTGTCTAATGATTGTACGTCTCGGCATCAACACACACAAGACATCGGTGTCTGATGATTGTACAACGTCTCGGCATCAACACACACAAGACATCGGTGTCTGATGATTGTACAACGTCTCGGCATCAACACACACAAGACATCGGTGTCTAATGATTGTACGACGTCGCAGCTGCAGGATTCGACAATGTCGGCCGACCATTGAGCTAGGCTTAGGTTAATCTCTAGGTAAAGTCGGCTTACGACTTCCACGCGTCACAGCTGGTTGGACGCTGTCGACTCGTCATCGCGTTCTGGTAACACGCTCCCATAGACCCTGGAACAGGGGGAGGGGCAGATGACCCACTGGAATTTGGATCAGAGTTCAGCCTCCCAATAAATATGAATTTATGGCGATGCATTCGCGACAACTGTTTGACAGCATCCGTCCTCGTGTCTGCCATCAGTGGAGTTGGAGACGAAGACAAGACGGAGGAGAAAGGGAAGTGATTGCGCCGTGGAGGCGAAACAATTTCAACAGCACGCTCCCCTCCCCCTGTCTTCTGATGTCGTCATCCAAGAGTGGATGTAACGCTGTAGCACCCACTTTCACCCCTCTCCCCTGTAACGATTCCTCTCAGGCGCCAGCGCTCCGTTCATCTTGACAATGCGCCACATCTCCTCCTGACCTAGTTCAACCAGTGACGATCTGACGCAGGCATTTAGTCACAAAGAACGTTGTCTTGTTATTAAAACAGTTGTTTGGAAAATAGCAAAACCAATATTTCTCAAATAGCGATCTTTTAGTATTTGGAAAACGGTATTTTAGCTTTCAGTTAGTCGGGTCTATCGTGATTATGTAATGGACCATAGCGTTGTATTTATTTTCAGAGAGCCCCCAATGGTTGCATTTGTACATTTCTATAAATATGGCTAATGGCCGACGAACATGTAAAAGAATCTGTCGTGAGTACAACTGGTAAATAAAATAACGAAAACTGGTAAATCGGACGATTTCGCAATTCCGGTTAAAAGGACAGGGTGTAACGGAACCAGTCATTTGGGCTATAGTTATGTTCTATGCTCTTTGCAATTACGGGAGGTACCGGTGATACAAGCTCCTAACTTTAACAATTGTTGCGCTGTAATTATTATACGCAGATCAGTTAGGTTCATGCTGCATGATATTTCATGTCGGAGACAGAGACGGAGATGATAAACCAACCAGTGGTCGTACGTCTTGGCATCAGCTCTGGCTAACTTTCTATCAGAGACGACATAACTTGCTGTAGGAACATTATCAATTAGCAGACTAACACAATACTCTTGGTGGTTCATATCTATCACTGTCTGTACATATACGTCGTCCAGGTGTAATTAGTACACAAATAATGAATTTTTTTAATCGCCATGGCCTATTATACCGGCGGCTAGTGCATCATAATCTTAGTTGTCTAATCCGCCACTCATCTCCGTGAAATAAGTACAGAGTCTAGATGAATTATTGCTTCAAGTCTGCAGGGACAAACCAATTAGTAAATGGTTCGATTTAATTGTCCTTTTTTCTATTGATTTCCCCCATCAATACTCGGGGTCGTGGATGTTCGTGATGCAGCAAGTATTACGCACATTAGGTTCCGAGGGAGGCTGCCTGTTCATCTTAGCTTGACGAATCGACGAATCATTTCTTGTTGGTGGACTCTACATGTTTCACACAGGAAACCATAATTATTTGATAATGTTTACGGCGTTTTTGCGCTGTTACTTGTCTCTACAAACGGCTCGACAAAACACAAAATACAAAAAAGAATGGTAAGATTTTATTGATTTCAGTATCACATACATAAACAGTGGTGGTCTGTCTCGTCTCGTCTCGTCTCGTCTCGTCTCGTCTCGTCTCGTCTCGTCTCGTCTCGTCTCGTCTCGTCTCGATATGTACAGCCGTCAACAACACGCACACACTCAACAAGCACACAGCAAAAACTAACATCCTTAATTAATCAGTATCTTGTTCACCAGATGCCGTTTATGATATATACGTTGGCGCATTCCTGGACGATTGGGTGCAGTCATGTGCGGGGTTCGCAACTATGGTGGACCAGAAATTATAGTGTGCATTTTGCGGGCGGGTGAGTTGGCAATCGACCTCCTCAACAACACGGCACGTCGCAAAATGGATACAAAGTCGCAAAAGTTGGTTCCTCGGACCGTGAGCTTTACAACAACGTATCTTCAGTAGTTTTTGATTGATTAATTGATTGATAGCAACTTTAGAAAGCAACGTTCTCAAAAGCACGGCAATTTTTACTCATTATTAAAATAATATTCGGGTTCGTAATAGCATGTATTCTACAGTATATTAGACTGTATGTCGAGGAAAATTGGCAAAACAAATTCCTCCCCAAAGCAAAATATTTGGCACATCTACGCTTACAGCGCAAGAAGCGATCACCAAAGCAGGAACTCTCGCAAGACATAGCAACGCTAATGAGATATCGTCTGGCGCATATCATGCGACAAGTTGGATACTTTATATCACTGATGTGCAATATAACAATTAAACGCTGTCCCATTATCGGGATTCTCGTGTGCGTCACATAGTCAACAATGGTCGCCATCTTGAAATCGAAGACGGCCACAAAACAATTGCCACAAACAACGGAAATATTGTTTTGCTGGTTATGTACATTGTTTTTTTTATCAATTAATAAATGTATTTGTGTGCATTCTGCAATACATTTATTATATGTCCTGTACAGCGCATCGATCCGCCATGCGGGAGTTAGCGCTATTGAAAAACAGTATTATTATTACATTGGACAGCTGTAATTTCATTGAAACATTCGTGGTAACTCCAAAACAAATATTCATGGGAGTTGTGCCAGATTTAGCAGTTATCACAATGAGTACTCTCGACAATTTTTCCGATATTTATACAAAACAGTGATCTGAAAGCAGTTGATGCAATTTTTAAATATACTTTAAATCTAAATGTGATAACACGACTGAGACAGCGCTATCGTGTCCACCATCAAATGGTTAATTAATAGCTCTTTCTGACATGTGGATTACTATGCACTACTGTTCTCTGTTAAAATCGGACAATCGAAATGCTGGTGGGATATATGGGATTGTATCATACATCTCATATAAATGTCTATACGAACGTTTTGACAGATCCTTGTAGTTCACGGATTTAAATGGAAGCAATGTTAAGTGCCAGAAATGTATTGACATTAAAAATTTACAAAATTCTGATATATGATCTATCGTACATGACCTTTAATTAATATTCTCGTATTTGAAACAATCTGGACGTTACAAAGTATGTGGTGACCGACTGTATCTAGAATGCGTGATACAACGATGGCACTGCATGGACTGGTCGCTCGTCCTTGGTCAGGTTCCGACTGCTTCAGTTTCCTTTACAACTAATTTTGATCATAAACACATTCATTAGAACACAGAAGAGCACACAACTGTTTCAGTTGCTAAATTAACAATATAATACACCCTGGCCACCGGTAAAATGTGAATTTAGTGGCGCAGTTCTGCTAACTTATTAGACCAGCTTAAACCAGTTGCATCCCATGACTTCATTCGTCTGCAAACGAAGTTAATTAAACCTTGTTATAAACTTAACAGTGATGCGTGACTGGCCAGTTGAATCGATAGCAACAGAACTTGTAGGCAGAATCATTCGACGTCAAAGTCCGGCACAGTCCAACTGTGACGTTACTTAAAGCGAGTAGACACGCGCGTCTTCAAATGGCGCGTTCATGCTGTACGCAGCCATTGGCTCTGTCTTGGTCATCCCCGACTTCCACTGCTCCACCTGGCGATCAAAGAGAAACCAATCAGTGGGCGCGTTCTGTTTGCCTCTCGACAAAGATGGAGGAATATAGAGAGGACCAAATAGACTAGGAATGGAGAATTGTGAAACAACTCACATTATTGTGCATCTTCTGTGCTTTTTGTACACACAAACATAATGTTTATATTTGTTTCATAACTGATGTCAATTTACACAGCAGTAATTGAAAGTAGAAATAAATATTATGTAAAGAAGTGAATAGGTGTCAATATTGTCATAATTTCCGAATTGATGGGACATTTTTATTTATACTTTTTTTTTAATAATTTACAAAGGTAATTTCCACAAGGACAAAAATCACACTTAATCATTCACGTGAAATCAAAACACACCCCTACAACCAGGAACCACACATTAGGTAAGTTCTCAGATATTATGACACTGCGCAGATTTATCAAAACTTATGGGAACACCTAATACCCAGCCTTCGATATTATTTTATATAACTACACTAGATTCATTATTACATTACAATAATATAATTAAAATGATTTATTTATTTTCATTCTTGACCAAATTGAACTGGCAATTTCCGATTTTGTCAGCATTTGTAACATAAATAGTTTTGTTTGTGTTTTAATTTCTAACTATAACAAGGCCACTTAGCAGAATCCATTGCTTCCAAAGTATTGACTTTGAGCAAACACAGTCATGTTCTTTTGGCGACCTAGCAGGCCTTGTACAAACCCCGCCGGAAATGAATTGTTGGGCTGACAGTGCTGACCTCTTGCAGGAATGTGTTGATGGCGTCATAGTAACCGGTACACTGCCACGTCTCATTGTGGGTGCCACCGGGCAACTTGGCAATGCGCTTCAGCGGAGCTCCAGACATCTGTGTACCACAGGAATAGTTACTGCTCCACAGATAGACTGACAGCACACTGACGCATATTAGAAGTATGGTCAAGTTGTAATTATAATTACATAGTTCAGTGTACTGTTGAAGATAAACAGTCACAGTGAAATGATTGCCAGATTTAGAACTTGAAAGAAATTTAGGTTGATGTTACATATGACGTGTGTGAAGGTTTAACTGTAATCTGAACATGTGACTTTTATTTGGTGACTTTTCTGTTTGATCTACAGATGACAATTCAAATACTTCAGCAACACTCTTTCATCACATCAACTACATAACTATTCACTGCACAACTGTGTTACAAATGTTTATTCATGAAAATGTTCTTCAAGTTGAAAGAATACTACATTATTTCTTTCACAAATAATACATTTTGACTCACATTGACGTTTTGACCGACTGGCAGGCGAAACGTCGCTGGTGTCAACATTTATTAGGGGTAGTGATGAAATAAGGAATCTTGCTTCAAACTTTTCTAAATTTTCTGTGAACAATACAGGCTCTACATACTGTATGTACTATCGATAGGTCATCATATCAACCTTGCAAAGCACCAACAGTTCAGCGCTTTGCTACACACAGCAGACCCTGTGACTGACTTGGTTCACCCTATCACGTGACCCTGTGACTGACTTGGTTCACCCTATCACGTGACCCCGTGACTGACTAGGTTCATTCGCCCTATCACATGTGACCATCTCACCTGGAAGAGGTGCTGCATCATGGGAGGGGGGATGAGGGTGTCAGCCATGCCTGACAGGAAGAGCGTGGGAACTGTGAGGGACGGGATACGCTTCTTCGACTCAAACTGGAAACACAAAACGGATGTCTTGATGATTCATCTCGGTACCTTTTTGCTTTCAGAACACTACAATTATCCTGCTACCCGACATGTTAAATGCACCTCTGTTTGTATACCTTTTTTAATATCACAATGTTTACTCATTTGTATACCGACTGCTGTCTAGTGCACTCTGGCATTCATTTATTCAACTGAGAGAACTAAGGCAATGAAGAGATAACAAAACTGCCAAAGCCAAGAAACAGCAGAAAGAGGATTCCAGCTTGAAAGTTCTAACCACTATGCTACTGTTACCTAAATACAGATGTAATAACATATGTACGTAGTGGCAATGCCAGAAATTTAATTCAATTCAATTTCATTTCAACACCACATATCTTCACAAAGTAAATTCAGGGGTTCTTACATGTAAAAGTAAAAGATGAAATACCATTACATGTTTATTTCTATGTATCAAACTGGAATGCAAATAATTTACCGTCACTTTCCTCGCAGCGAGGTATTTACCTTGTTCTTACAGCACCAGCAACATATTTACTATGTTCTTGTAACACCAGCAACGTATTTACCTTATTCTTGTAGTACCAGAGAGGTATTTACCTTGTTGTTGCACAAACATAGTATGGTATTTACTTTGTTCATTTAACACCAGCATGGTATTTACTTTGTTCATTTAACACCAGCATGGTATTTACTTTGTTCATTTAACACCAGCGTGGTATTTACTTTGTTCATTTAACACCAGCGTGGTATTTACTTTGTTCATTTAACACCAGCATGGTATTTACTTTGTTCATTTAACACCAGCGTGGTATTTACTTGTTTTTATTATTTACTTTGTTCATTTAACACCAGCATGGTATTTACTTTGTTCATTTAACACCAGCATGGTATTTACTTTGTTCATTTAACACCAGCATGGTATTTACTTTGTTCATTTAACACCAGCATGGTATTTACTTTGTTCATTTAACACCAGCATGGTATTTACTTTGTTCATTTAACACCAGCATGGTATTTACTTTGTCCTTGTAGCTCCAGGGAGGTTTTAATTTGTTCTTGTAGCACTGGTGTGATATTCACTTATTCTTCCAGAAACATCACAAGATTTACCTTCTTATTGCAGCAACATTGTGGTATATATCTTGTTCTTGTAACACGAACAATGTATTTACCTTGTTCATGTCGCAACGCTATGATATTTACCTTGTTCTTGTAGCACCATCGAGGTAGTTGACCGAGAGCTTTCAGTCCAAACACACAGGCCGCAATAGCGGGAAGTGATACAAACGTGTTCTCAAGAATCACGCATGAGATTCGTTGTGCATAGAGAGGAACACTAGCAAGGCGGGTTGCTACAGCGCCACCTAGTGAACGACCAAACACCACCAGGCGGCGCTGGTCAATGTCTTTGCGGAGGAACAAGAACTGCATGGATGCCTCAAAGTCTTTGTAAAGACCTGCAACATTAGACAAAATGTATCAGACAATGAGATGTCTTAAAATGATATTGTCACACTTACTTTTACAAATGCTTCACTGTGCACACAGGATTCACAGTTTATTAAGTTAGATGATTTTTCTGAGAATGGGATTCCACCTCTCCAGGGTTTCACTTGAAATGACTTTAATGGTCTGTACAAATTTGACTCAGTTGGTGTCATGTCATTTTAGCACATTGTCATCTGACTGAAGAATTAATTTTGATCAGGTTTCTGTTGCTACCTGGTTGAAGTGTCAGTGTGAGTGCACCCAGATGACATAGGACTGTCACAAATACACAGTGACACGCTCTCAACATTTCTCCTTTATACTGTTTTTATATCTTCTCTATCATGACTCCCTCTGAATCTCTACCTCTAAGTGCTCAGCCTTCTGGTCCTCGAATAACATTTCACTATATTAGACATCCTGAATCTGGCCAAAATATCCAAAAGCAAGCACAGGGCATCTGAGGAACAGACATGAAGCTGAATGAATGGTTCAACGTTATATGACAGTGGACAACTTAACATACACTAGATAAAGAGTATGATTGTGTATAAACTGCTGCACTGACCATTCTCAGAGGGTGAGCCTTCACTCTTGCCATAGCCGCGGTACTCCACAAGCAGAATGTTCACCTTACAGTGGCTGTACAGGGCATACATGTTGGGCATCCTGCAATAAAAGTCACATGTGAGCCTTCACTCTTGCCATAGCCGCGGTACTCCACAAGCAGAATGTTCACCTTACAGTGGCTGTACAGAGCATACATGTTGGGCATCCTGCAATAAAAGTCACATGTGAGCCTTCACTCTTGCCATAGCCGCGGTACTCCACAAGCAGAATGTTCACCTTACAGTGGCTGTACAAGGCATACATGTTGGGCATCCTGCAATAAAAGTCACATGTGAGCCTTCACTCTTGCCATAGCCACGGTACTCCACAAGCAGAATGTTCACCTTACAGTGGCTGTACAAGGCATACATGTTGGGCATCCTGCAATAAAATACTGTTTTTATATCTTCCATAGCCTCTAACCCCCACAAGGCCCGAATTTATGACAGTGGCCCTTAAAAACATACATGGGTTTTTGGGCATCCTGCACTGACCATTCACTGAGGGTGAGCCTTCACTCTTGCCATAGCCGCGGTACTCCACAAGCAGAATGTTCACCTTACAGTGGCTGTACAAGGCATACATGTTGGGCATCCTGCAATAAAAGTCACATGTGAGCCTTCACTCTTGCCATAGCCGCGGTACTCCACAAGCAGAATGTTCACCTTACAGTGGCTGTACAGGGCATACATGTTTGGCATCCTGCATTAAAAGTCACGTATAATAATATATTGGTAATAATGTATACATTACAGAGCTGTAACAAGTACATTTATTTTGTACTTGAGTAAAAGTAACCCTAGAAAGAGCTATGCAAGTAAACGTAAAGGTACTTCTTAAAAATGTACTTGAAGTACAAGTAAAAATATGTACTAGAAGTAAACACAAAAGTACTTTTCTCCTCAAAACTAGTTCTCAATGTTGTGAATAAAACAAAACATTCACAATTATAATTTAGTGTGTAACATACAAACAAAATATAAAACAAATGTATAAATACAAACAAAATATAAAACAAATGTATAAATACAAACAAAATATAAAACAAATGTATAAATACAAACAAAATATAAAACAAATGTATAAATACAAACAAAATATAAAACAAATGTATAAATACAAACAAAATATAAAACAAATGTATAAATACAAACAAAATATAAAACAAATGTATAAATACAAACAAAATATAAAACAAATGTATAAATACAAACAAAATATAAAACAAATGTATAAATACAAACAAAATATAAAACAAATGTATAAATACAAACAAAATATAAAACAAATGTATAAATACAAACAAAATATAAAACAAATGTATAAATACAAACAAAATATAAAACAAATGTATAAATACAAACAAAATATAAAACAAATGTATAAATACAAACAAAATATAAAACAAATGTATAAATACAAACATATATAAACTGTTTGCTGTTTCTGTTGTTCTAGGCATAAACATATATTTAATACTATGAACTAAAATGATGCAAACAACACTGCTCAGGCCAACTAGGGCTACAAGCTGTAAATATGCTTTATTAATAATAGGCCCACTGCAACCATCGTATTCATAAGTTGAACTAGTAGTAATTCACATTGTTATACTTAGGAGTGTTATATCTTTCATAAAGGTTATAGATGGACGTATGATGAATTTTATCCTGGGTTACTTGAAGCAGGCAATCAGTCTAGATGAATGGTTATAATAATGTGCCTTTTAAAATATATCTGCATTTGTAATAATTACTAATTGTAACATTTATAATATACTTTATTTAAATTAAACAGTTACACACACTGATCTATATTAAAAGTAGATAGAAATTATAAAGATGTGGTTCCACAAGACCAGCAGGCTCGCGGTGGCCGATAACGGGGAGCCTTCGATATCTACAGCATGTGCAGTTCACAGTGAACAGCTAAAGCCAATAAACTGTGACAACAATATGCAAGACACAAGGAGACAATAAGGCAGCTGTTTTTCATGTCTACTCTATGCAAGGTCTTAAATAACCTCAGGGCCAATATGCCATTCAAGGGCATTGTTGTCTTAGCTGCCCAGTCAGGAAGTCTTGCACTGCAGTTGTTACACCCAGTTCAGGCTCAGCAGCACCAGCTCCAGACTGCAATTATCTCACTGGCTTCATTAGGTGACAAAGCAAATCGTTTGTTCAACTGATGTAAACATCTGGCCAGTCCAGGACATTTAACATGTCTGTTTGTTGTATGTTCCGGATGATATTTGTAAATAAATGTAAGCTAACTGCAGACGTTGCCTTGCTTCCGACAGTAGCTTTTAGGATATTTGCAAATTTAACAAAGAAATTATGAGTACTTCACTACATTTAGAAAAAGTACACATATTTGTACTCTGTTACAAGTAAAATAATTTCCAAAAAAATTTACTTCGTTACTCAAGAAAAATTATCTTTTCTACTTAAGTAAAGTAACAAAGTAAAAGATTATGGCTCTGATACATTATTATATAATTGCCTAGCTACAAATGCATCAAAACAATTGTGTGATATAGTAAATAAATATATCACATGATGAACTGTATTAAAAGAATCTGAACATAAAACAAAGAAAATAAATATGTAATTAAACATGTAAAATGACATCTAACTCACTAAACGTCTAAATGAGTAGCTTGCCTAAGACTGCTAATAGATGGACAGACTTTCACAATACACTGAAGTAAAACATGTAGATTGAGGGTTCAAGGTCCAAGAGACATGGATGAGTCTAAATAACAACATTCAAACATTAACGATGTGATCATATAAAAGTAGCCACTGACAGGGATTTATTTTGCAATGAGCAACGACAACTAAAAGGCGTTTTTACTATTAATTTTCAACATTTGCATACAGGGCATATGCTATAAATTAATCTTTGTTTGACCTAAGTTGCTGGAGTGACCCCTTATTCGACTGTGACAACCTGTTACCAAAGTGACATATCATTGGTATGTCATTTGTCAGAGTGACACCCGTCTGTTCCACAACAGTTAGAGTGACCCTCCAATGTAGTCACATGTTAAAGAGACATCCTGTGACAATGGAAGTGACCCCATTGGCACACATACATTGTGATTCTGGTGTTCACTGAAGCACGACCACACACAACCTTGATGCAACAACAAGATAATGTCATAGCTAGAACATCAAATAGTAACAATCACACGAGAGTGAGTTCATCACGAGAGCTCACCTGTGACCAACATTACCAGCGTTGCCATGGAGAAACAGTACGGTCGGTGCAGAGCCCAGCAGGGGCGGAGGCTGCTTGATAAAGACAAGGTTGATGTGAACATTGTCCTTGGTCTTCACAAACGTGTTCTCGGCAGGTAGACCAAAGGCAGTGGGGGGCTCCACGTAGACACGGGAATGCGCCGGCTGATTGGGGTAATAGAGCAAGGAATCCTGGATGTTGTACGCGAATCCTGAAATACAAAACATCACAGTTTCCTGGCGCACATCCGTGGAACAAACAATCTTACTTTATAGTGACCCCTGTAATACAGTCACCCGTGTAATATAGTCACCTCTGTATTACAGTCACCTTATGTAATACAACCACCTTTGTAATACAGCAACCTCCTACAGCCACCCCTGTAATACAGTCACCCCTGTAATACAGCTACCACTGAGATCATGCGACGGTTATTTCTGTAACTGTAACAATAAAGGATAACAGAAATAACTTTAACAAATCAGTCTCATATATTAATGTGATGCTGTTGAAGTATGTATAATGATAGAAGCCATCATGAATAACAAACATGAGGTGGTGGGCAGTTTGCCTTGACCTTAGTAAATTCTGGTGGCAACAGTGTAATTGTCAAAGTATGACGGCTAATTACCAGAGTGGCGTGACTAGCTACTGCTTGGCTACTATCAAACCAAGAGTCAGGGATGGGTAAAGTGTGCATTCGCCCCCTACCGCGGTACCACCATGCTGAGGTAAAAGTAGTTTAATTGATGAGACCAGAAGAAGGCGACTGACATGTGTATTTTCAAGCAATACAATTGGATGCTTTCAGTGAGGCTGAAGGGGATGAGGTTGAAGGGGGATGAGGCTGGAGGGGGATGAGGCTGGAGGGGGATGAAGTTGGAGAGGGATGAGGTGGAGGGTGAGGTGAGGGGGATGAGGTTGGAGGGGGATGAGGTTGGAGGGGGATGAGGTTGGAGGGGGATGAGGTTGGAGGGGGATGAGGCTGGAGGGGGATGAGGCTGGAGGGGGATAGGTGGAGGGGGATGACGAGCTGGAGGGGGATGAGGCTGGAGGGGGATGAGGCTGGAGGGGGATGAGGTTGGAGGGGGATGAGGTGGATGATTAAGTAATATATATATATATAATAATATATATATATATATATATATATATAGTGTCCTACTATTCAAAGGACATCTTAACACTCTCCATCACCCTGTTGAGGCCACTTTTGGTTGTACATTTTTGTACAATCTCTGCACAGTTGGCTGCCTAATGTTTGCTGAGGTCAGCGATTGTGTGCCTTGCTCAGTTGCTTCTTTTTGTGACATTGTTGTGAGCGGTGGTTGCACGGTAGAGCATCGGACTGTCAATCGCGGGGAGGGTGGTTCAATCCCACCTGCCGCCATTACAAAACTTAGGCAATTTTGTTCACCCCGCATTTGCCTGTGTCTTTCAGAAGAGACACTAGAAGCCGGTGGTCCCTTCCATCTGGTGTCTATGCCAGGGTAAGTAAAAGATCCCACACAGAGGGTAAATGTGTAACATGTAGTGGACTTACTAATTCTAGAGAAGGACAACTCTAAGAACGAATGACAATAATGGTCAGCAGGTTGACAGAGGTCATTAATGGAAGAAGCAAACTCTGCTGAGCTGGTTGCGTTTAAATTTAACACTCAATGACCAACCATGTTTGAGCGGATGTAGTGACCCATTTTTTTAATGAACATAATCCATTATTAAGTTTGTATTTGGCACATTACATTTATATAACAACACAACAGCATTTGTCAGATTGACTAATCTAAGTGTTAAGAAATATTATATTTCATTTCACAAGGACATAATAATATTAATATGTATCCTTTAACACTGGTTTCCTAGCTGTTTGACACGTCTTCTGTCGAATAGGCAAGACAATAAAAGTGTGATGTTTTACTCAAATCTGTTACGTCCAGACTCGACTCAAGGGCAGTAACTAAGTCTGATCCCCGTCTGATATACCCGACTTACCTAGAAAAGCTGCAATCAACAGCAGGAAAGACAGGAATCCGCCGTAAAACCAATAAACAAGAACTAACAACAGCACGGAAGTTGTACAGAATGCCCAGAATTTCATTGCTGCTTGTTTCAGAATAACCAGTATCGGGAACAAGTTCGATCGCTTCATCGTCAACTGCGACGTCAAGTCATCGTAGTCGACCGAATCCGGTAAAAGCCTCTGTCTGTCACTGTTACTGTTAGTGTTACTGTCAGTGTCACATCGTGTTTCGTTTTCGGCACTGCAGTCAGATTGACTTGTTCCCATTTGATTTAAGCTGATATATTACAACCCGCCGCAAGAATAACCCTGTTAGCATCTAAATCATATGCCAACATTGTTGCTAAGGCTGTTAAAAGAACACGAAAACGAATGTATTAAAATAACCATGTTTGTTGACAGAAATGGGAAGCCATAACTATCATTGACATTTCCGGCCCCGGTGTAACGCCAGAAATATTATTCGCTAAAATATTACTCACGATAACATTTATGTGAACACTTGCGGAATATACTTTTATTATGGGCATAAACATGTTGTATATATTTTTTGAATCAATAATCGGTATGTTTGATGGTGCAATTCTTCTATACATAAGTTTGCTTAAATTTTTGGCATATATGTTTGTTATGATTGTTTATCAAGATTTACAAAACACATTAATATCGGCTAAGAATGTTCGCATAAGAAAGGTAAATATGATAGTTTTATTAAAAATAAAAGGCATAGCAAATAACGAGAATGAAAAAGTACTTTGTCTTTGATAACAAATTTAAATACGTTCGCGTGTATACTTAACCTAGGTTACCCAATCGCCGTGAGATGGCAGCACCTTTTAGCCCCTCGCCTCCCCTCTGCCAGTGTTACCGCCAGCAGCTAGGTCAGCCTTATCGCAAAAAAGAGTAGAGACGCTGATTGGTTCTCAGTCAGAATTTGAAATAAAAAATTAAGTAAGGATACCCCATTCTATAAGATAATACTATATTATAACGCCTATTATAATTTAACTGAAATAAGTAACACACAAAATAAACATAAATAAAAACAAATTCGTTGTTAATTTTTCATCTCATTTTTTATTTTCTACTTTTTATTTTGTGTATAGATATTTTATAACTTAGTTGTTATGAAACGCATACGTACTTTATAAACAGTAATTATTATTACACATGTAAAGCTATGAATTAATCAAAAACAGTGGTGACGTGTGACGGCTGCGAGCAGTTCATGTGATGCTTTCGAAACTATGCAACATTTTATATAACGAAACAAACGAATCCATACACTCCTTTTTCTTTGTAATCACCAGCTTAATTATTTATTATTACTGTAAGTGGAAAACTTCCAGGAAATCAAAGCTATGCAAGGCTTAGGGAAAGGGGGGCACCTTGAACACATAGAAATCTTTAACCATGGGCCATATCTCATTTAGTGTGGTCACTTTGGCATATATATCTCTAGCCTATAAACCTCTATTGATATGATAACCGAATTATGCACTCTCAACTCGGAGGTTTTAACTCACAAAAACGTCAACAAGCACATCATGTTGACGGGGCGGGAATAATTAAGCCCTCCACTCTCAAAACAAGGGCACGTAAGTCCACCGGTTAGAATAAATATTCGGTTAGAATAAATATTTTGAATGTTTGAACCATATATTTATTTTGAAATATTCAGGTTGTAAATACTTTGTTACAAGCAGAGGCAGGTTGTAAATACTTTGTTACACGCACGAACCGTTATCGAAACACATTTCTTCCAACTTCTGTTAGGCTACTAAACGCGAAATCGGGGAGGGGAAAATGATCGGGGAGGATGGGGGATACAATGGGGCGCACTACTTTCCTACAACTTTGCACTGTCACTTCTAGTTGTCACTACTAATGTCATTGTGTTATGTGAATATTTGCCACAAGAATTTCTTCTTTGGGGGACTATTAAAGGTTATTGTATTGTATTGTATTGTATTGTATTGTATTGTATTGCATTGCATTGCATTGCATTGTATTGTATTGTATTGTATTGTATTGTATTGTATTGTATTGTATTGTATTGTATTGTTAGCTGGTAGGATGGCACGTGACGACAGAAGCTTTACGGATAACCAGGGAATTCAACCAACACGGACAACGATAGTGTTTCCTCATCTATTTGTTTATTCACGTTTTTAATCACAGATCTAGTCGAGCCTCCGAGCTGGTCGACCGCCGCTGTAGGTGGCCGAAGCGGTTGTGTGACTACCTATCGACTGGTTTCCGACCTGCGCTGTTGGGAGGTCACGTGTCACGTGCTCGCGTCGCGTCGCGCACGCGCAACGTTCGCTCTACGTCCTGTGCGTGTCCGTTGAGACGTGTACCGTTCGCACTACGTTCCGCGTGTTACGTAAACGAAAGTCTCGCGTCTCAGACCTCGTACGTGTACCTCGTCTACGGTGCCTAGGCCTACGTTCGCCGCGGAGACGTTGTGGCGCGATGGTCACGCTGCTATCGCGTCCGCAAGGTCGTCTTTCTACCGGCCAGACCTATGCTGGCTGGGCAAGACGGCGATGAAGATGAGCTGCGTCCGAGGATGTCACGGGCGTCGGCGGAAGTAGTTAGCTTGCGCATGCGCGTAGATATACATACAGGTCTTGATCAGTCGGACGTCGAACTAGTCTGCCTTGTGTGGCTGTCTTCCCACGGTCGTGTCGGGAATACGGGTGCGGGACGTGTCCTAGTATCGAGAACTATGCTTCCGAGACGGCCCCCAGCGGTTCGGGAGTACCGCATCCAAAGGGTTTAGTCTCCGCAAAAATCTTTGCAGTTCACATGGCCACCGCCCCGCCTCCCAGAGCCACGGTGAATCATCGGTTCAATGGCTTCCCTCGGATTGACCACACGTGCATGCAGCAGAGACGCCTAGCGGCGGCGGTGTGAGCGGCTAGTAGCGTCTGTTGCTGCCATGACATCCGGTTCGTTTTGAAACCACGTATGTCGTGCCGTGCGTCAGAGGGCGTCGCACATCTCTTGTGTCGGTTTATTTGGCTGTTTTCTTTTCGGTGAAAGAAGTGCGCCGCGGCCGCGTTTTACGGCGGCCCGGCGATTGCGCTCCAGTAAATGCCACGCCGTCTACTGGAGCTAAGTGTAACTGTGAACGAGACAGAGTTATCGGCTGTAACGCCACATTATTTCCTGGTGCCCCCGCTAGCATCTCGCAGCGCCACTGTCCTAATCAACATGGCGGCTGTAGCATGGCTGTGACGCACGACGAGTCGCTTTCTCCGAGCATTCTCACTGCATCACGTAGGTCAGATCTACAACAGACAGACACAGCTACTTGGGTGGAGTTAGGTCAGATCTACAACAGACAGACACAGCTACTTGGGTGGAGTTAGGTCAGATCTACAACAGACAGACACAGCTACTTGGGTGGAGTTAGGTCAGATCTACAACAGACAGACACAGCTACTGGGATGGAGTTAGGTCAGAGCTACAACAGACAGACACAGCTACTTGGGTGGAGTTAGGTCAGATCTACAACAGACAGACACAGCTACTGGGATGGAGTTAGGTCAGAGCTACAACAGACAGACACAGCTACTTGGGTGGAGTTAGGTCAGAGCTACAACAGACAGACACAGCTACTGGGATGGAGTTAGGTCAGAGCTACAACAGACAGACACAGCTACTGGGTGGAGTTAGGTCAGATCTACAACAGACAGACACAGCTACTTGGGTGGAGTTAGGTCAGATCTACAACAGACAGACACAGCTACCTGGGTGGAGTTAGGTCAGATCTGCAACAGACAGACACAGCTACCTGGGTGGAGTTAAGTCAGAGCTACAACAGACAGACACAGCTACTTGGGTGGAGTTAGGTCAGATCTACAACAGACAGACACAGCTACTTGGGTGGAGTTAGGTCAGATCTACAACAGACAGACACAACTACTTTGGTGGAGTTAGATCAGATCTACAACAGACAGACACAGCTACTTGGGTGGAGTTAGGTCAGATCTACAACAGACAGACACAGCTACTTGGGTGGAGTTAGGTCAGATCTGCAACAGACAGACACAGCTACTTGGGTGGAGTTAAGTCAGATCTACAACAGACAGACACAGCTACTTGGGTGGAGTTAGGTCAGATCTACAACAGACAGACACAGCTACTTGGGTGGAGTTAGGTCAGATCTACAACAGACAGACACAGCTACTTGGGTGGAGTTAGGTCAGATCTACAACAGACAGACACAGCTACTTGGGTGGAGTTAAGTCAGATCTACAACAGACAGACACAGCTACTTGGGTGGAGTTAGGTCAGATCTACAACAGACAGACACAGCTACTTGGGTGGAGTTAGGTCAGATCTACAACAGACAGACACAGCTACTTGGGTGGAGTTAGGTCAGATCTACAACAGACATACACACCTACTTGGATGGAGTTAGGTCAGAGCTACAACAGACAGACACACCTACTTGGTGGAGTTAGGTCAGATCTACAACAGACAGACACAGCTACTTGGGTGGAGTTAGGTCAGATCTACAACAGACAGACACACCTACTTGGGTGGAGTTAAGTCAGATCTACAACAGACAGACACAGCTACTTGGGTGGAGTTAGGTCAGATCTACAACAGACAGACACAGCTACTTGGGTGGAGTTAGGTCAGATCTACAACAGACAGACACAGCTACTTGGGTGGAGTTAGGTCAGATCTACAACAGACAGACACAGCTACTTGGGTGGAGTTAGGTCAGATCTACAACAGACAGACACAGCTACTTGGGTGGAGTTAGGTCAGATCTACAACAGACAGACACAGCTACTTGGGTTGAGTTAGGTCAGATCTACAACAGACATACACAGCTACTTGGGTGGAGTTAGGTCAGATCTACAACAGACAGACACAGCTACTTGGGTGGAGTTAGGTCAGATCTACAACAGACAGACACAGCTACTTGGGTGGAGTTAGGTCAGATCTACAACAGACAGACACAGCTACTTGGGTGGAGTTAAGTCAGAGCTACAACAGACAGACACAACTACTTGGGTGGAGTTAGGTCAGATCTACAACAGACAGACACAGCTACTGGGATGGAGTTAGGTCAGATCTACAACAGACAGACACAGCTACTGGGATGGACTATTTCACGCAATTCTATGTCCTTCATTTCATTAGAATGATGTTTTATTAATCACCAATGACCCTGAACATATATATCGAAAAAATCCTTTTCGTATTCCAAACAACTCCTCCTACTCAGAGTTTCTAATCTAGGCTCGACCCGCCTGTGCTATCTGCTCTCCGTATATGGCAAGTATATTAGTGATTAATAAAATATGTATATTCTACTAAATTGTACTGATGCGCCTCTAAACTTGGTTTCTAAGAACTTAGGCCCAATATAAGTTACCTAATTATTTTATTATTACTGTTATTATTACTATTATTATTATTACACATATTATTACATATATTATTACTATAATAATAATAATAATAATAATAATAATAATAATAATAATAATAATAATAATTATTATTATTATTATTATTATTATTATTGTTATTATTATAGAATTGCATGAGCTAATTATTTTAAGAGGATTGTGTACATTATTAAGAGTTTAAGGTTCTTAAAGAATCAGTTTTCGTTATAATTTGGCATACGAAAGAATACCTCTCGGGTCCTAAAGAATCCATTTAAAAGACGTAATCGGACTAATGGAACTCATTAAAAGAATGATAATTTGGAGCCGGGAGCGATACGCAGGACATATTCGAAGAAAGGACGTGGTGATATTGGACACGGCGCTACAAAGGACGTGGTGACATTGGACACGGCGCTACAAAGGACGTGGTGACATTGGACACGGCGCTACAAAGGACGTGGTGACATTGGACACGGCGCTACAAAGGACGTGGTGACATTGGACACGGCGTTACAAAGGACGTGGTGACATTGGACACGGCGTTACAAAGGACGTGGTGACATTGGACACGGCGCTACAAAGGACGTGGTGACATTGGACACGGCGTTACAAAGGACGTGGTGACATTGGACACGGCGCTACAAAGGACGTGGTGACATTGGACACGGCGCTACAAAGGACGTGGTGACATTGGACACGGCGCTACAAAGGACGTGGTGACATTGGACACGGCGCTACAAAGGACGTGGTGACATTGGACACGGCGTTACAAATGACGTGGTGACATTGGACACGGCGCTACAAAGGACGTGGTGACATTGGACACGGCGTTACAAAGGACGTGGTGACATTGGACACGGCGCTACAAAGGACGTGGTGACATTGGACACGGCGTTACAAAGGACGTGGTGACATTGGACACGGCGTTACAAAGGACGTGGTGACATTGGACACGGCGTTACAAAGGACGTGGTGACATTGGACACGGCGTTACAAAGGACGTGGTGACATTGGACACGGCGTTACAAAGGAGGTGGTGACATTGGACACGGCGCTACAGAGGACGTGGTGACATTGGACACGGCGTTACAAATGACGTGGTGACATTGGACACGGCGCTACAAAGGACGTGGTGACATTGGACACGGCGTTACAAAGGACGTGGTGACATTGGACACGGCGTTACAAAGGACGTGGTGACATTGGACACGGCGCTACAAAGGACGTGGTGACATTGGACACGGCGCTACAAAGGACGTGGTGACATTGGACACGGCGCTACAGAGGACGTGGTGACATTGGACACGGTGCTACAAAGGACGTGGTGACATTGGACACGGCGCTACAAAGGACGTGGTGACATTGGACACGGTGCTACAAAGGACGTGGTGACATTGGACACGGTGCTACAAAGGACGTGGTGACATTGGACACGGCGCTACAAAGGACGTGGTGACATTGGACACGGCGTTACAAAGGACGTGGTGACATTGGACACGGCGTTACAAAGGATGTGGTGACATTGGACACGGCGTTACAAAGGACGTGGTGACATTGGACACGGCGCTACAGAGACCGGGGGAAGGAGAAGGAGAAAAGTCGTCGTGAAGACAGAATGGAACTCGTGATAGAAGAAACTAATGGGAAGAAACTAATGGGAAGAAACTAATGGGAAGAAACATACAATATAAGTGCAGCACAACTGACAAACGTTCACTTTCATTGTAAAATTATAATATAATTTTACAATAAAATTATTTAAAAAAATTCACACACGTCAAATGTATTTCGTAAATTATGGTGAAGTCAGAACTGCAATATGACATCTACAATATGTTATGTTAAAAATCAGGATTATCCAAATCCACCACCAAGGATTTCTATAGCATATACCCTCTATCACCTAATTACATTTGTAATCATTTATTATAACCCGACATGACGTTAGACAATCGGAAGAAAAATGAGCACAGTATTCTATATTATTCCCCACAGACCGTCGGCAGGTGTCTAAGTAACAAGTCCTCACAATGCTCCTGGACGGGCAGCAGCACGATGGTGCCAATCGACCGCTAAAGCTACCGGAACAGAGCTCAGGCACTTGTGGAGTTATCGTGTAGAAACCATTATTGTAAACTGACAACCAGTGACCTCATATTGATGGAACCTGCAGCTTTTTCGGACGGATTCAATTCAACGTAATATGTCTATGGAAAACTTTTGGATGTACAATCAACAAATGTCACAACTTTCATTATCACTATATGCAATACATATTATTAGTCTTGCATTTCCAAAACGATATTCCATTTTTGTACGCACACTGGGACCGTGAGGCACGAAAACTAAATATTATAATAGCACCATAATTGCCTTTTGCTTTATTACTAGAAGCAAAAAGTATACATGTGAACATGTTCGTGGCAGAACCTTTTCCTTCCCTCTTCAAATACTTACTTTATTCAAGATGCAAACATTTTCGAAAGTGGTAGCGTTTCCCAATTAGGTGTTCGAGTCACAGTCACGAATATAATGTAACTAAACCAATAATTGGTAGGTTCCATCCAGGAGATGGCGCTCGCCGTCAATTTAAACAATGACGTGGCCCGATTAACGGTGACTGTATAGTTGTTCCTAGTTCTGCTAGAAGCATCAGAACTACTGAACGAGAGCTCGGGCACTGTGGGATTTAACAAATTGATCAGCGGCCTCACACGGATGGAACTATTAACTACAGGATGAGCAATCTTACAAATGTCACAAGAGTAACATTTTATACAAATGTGTGTAACTATCGTTTTAAGTTACTTGGTTTATAGGAAATACTTGTTAGCAACATCACAGACGTTTAGTTAGAATGTGTAGTGTAGAAAAAATATCAACATTTGGTTCCATCCGTGTGAGGGCGCATTCAATTTCAATTTCAAAAATGGCGTGGACTGGAGTGGGCCAGCTCTACGATTCAGTAACTCTGGGCGCACGTTACCGGTGACGTGACGTCGCCACAGTCGCTATGCTGACTGCTGCTGTCCTCTAGCGGCGCTCCGCAGCACTGTCTGTCTTGCGCCGAGTTGTTGTGGTTGTTGTCGTCGATGTGGATGCCATGCGACGGGACCGCGTCCACGGCGTTGGCCGCCTCCATCTTGGCCCTGTGGCGCGCCACTGTGAATACTGGAACCAGAAACAAATGCGTTCGCAATCGAGTGAACGAGCCGTTTCAGCGCCGTCGAAATACACGAACGATGTGTGAATTTATATTTATGTTATTGCACATTGAGTGCACTTTTCTATTAAAATTATCCATCTTCAGTCATTCGTTCGCTCGTTCGCTCGTTCGTTCGCTCGTTCGTTCGCTCGTTCGTTCGCTCGTTCGTTCGCTCGTTCGCTCGTTCGTTCGCTCGTTCGCTCGCTTCGTCTTCGCTCGCTCGTTCGCTCGCTCGCTCGTTCGCTCGTTCGTTCGTTCGTTCGTTTGCTCGTTCGTTCGCTCGTTCGCTCGTTCGTTCGCTCGCTCGTTCGCTCGTTCGTACGCATACACATGAAATCGTTTATACGACATTATACGAAACTGATCTAGCGATGGACAGTAGAGAAATCGAAAGACGAAACGAATGTCTAAAGACGCCACTTTATTGATACGCACTGGAGCCGTATAGGCCGAAGGTTACAGGTGTCTTACAAATCGTTGCTCAGGCCTTGTGGTGTACGTAGCTGTTGTGTTTCTCCTGTTTGTTCTGTACTCGACCATCCGTTTGGCTTCTTCTTGTTTTCTACGCTATGCGTCCTGCGCCTGTCTGTTTACTGTTACTTCTGACGACTCAACCTCACCTTACCAATCTGGGGGCCATTTCAATAACGTTGTTAAGAGCTCTTAAAACCGAATTTGCAATTTAAAATCAATTTTGATCATTAACAGTGATCTCGAATACCTGAAAGCTGTCAACTCGACGGTGCTTCAACGTGTCATGGGAATATATCCTCAGTCATGCGGCAAAGGATATTTGGGTAAAACAATAATTTAACGGACTCTGTTTTATGTAACGTTTTCCTTAAAAGCTCTTTATATAAGTGAAGCGGTCCCCTGGTGTACACGTAAGGATCATCAGACGGGGGGGGGGGTGCCTTCTACATAGTGCTTCTGCACACACACACACACACACACACACACACACACACACACACACACACACACACACACACACACACACACACACACACACACACACACACACACACACACACACACACACACACACACACACACACACACACACACA
>JAODUO010001067.1:72500-77500 GCA_025642075.2 Ridgeia piscesae | reverse complement strand
ACAATTACTTGGCAGAAGCACGTTATTACATTATCAGTCAAAATATTACATTATAGGGAAGGAAATTTATTAAATTAACGGGTGATGTTATTACATTATCGGGCAAATGTTACATTATCGAGTAGTTTTTATTACATTATCGGGTACGTATTACATTAACAGCTGATTATTACTACATTATCGGTTGTAACAACGTTGTCGCGCTTACATTTTCCGATTGACGTTTCTGCGCATGCGCGATAAATGTAAAATCATCAATGTGCAGCGAAACGACAAAGCATTTTTGGTGTGAATGCCATGGGCTGTTCGTTAACTCTCCTGTCATGATTACTGTGAAAAGTTGCGTAAAATGTCGTTCAATTCAATAACATCTTACGTTTGTTTAAATCACGGTCACAGGTATCTGGAGGGCGAGAAGCTTCCTCCGACCAGAGCAACACTGATGCCCCATATCTTACGCACCAATAGTGTGGCTATGAGTGACAAAGGCTACGCTACACCTCACCCATGCCTACTGCCCCAAGAGTAAAATGGATGGACCCTTGCCGGGGACGAATATGACCCAGTCCGGTGTCTCTACAAACCAGCACCAGTTGCCGTCTTGGAACTGATCAAATGTGGTTGCAAGACATCGTGCAAGGGTCACTGCTCATGCAAGAAGAATAACCTTCCCTGCAATGCTCCCTGCAAGTGCCACAATTCTGATTACAGCAACCTTCCTGACTACAGGATGATAGCAGATGAAGATGATGTATGACTGTTGCAGGAGGATGAACAAGGATGACACTATCAGAAGATTGTGTACCACTGATTTAACTCACTAAGTGTTCAACATGTCATGTTCCATGATAAATGTGTTGTATATGTATGTTTAAAGAATCTAACCTTTAACATTTTTATTTTCGTCCAGATTGAATCTTATTCAGTGTGTTTCTGTGTATCTCCCTGTAGGTGTTTTAGCAAAAAATTAAATAGGTGGCTTGATATGCAGTGCAGTTCATTATTGGTAACTACTTCTATACCTGAACCTCTGTATATTTATTATATATATATATATATATATATATATATATATATATATATATATATATATATATATATAGTCTCCTTGGTGTTTGTACGTTTGTATTCTAATATTATGCTGTAATTAAAAAAATTGTAACGTGATCTAATTGTTATAATTTGATTTTAGTGAATGTTAATCATATGTTGACGTTTGTTTTGACCTTACTGTATGACTTTCGACTTGAAACCATTCAAAATGACCTTGACCTTCTTGCATTCCAGATTATCAGGCATGTTTGAAAACCATACGATAGAGTCTAACATCATTGAAGTTGGTCAAGTAGTTCCAGAGATATGCCATTTTCTGTATTTTCCATGAGTGACGGCGGCCATCTTGGATTTTGGGCCTTACATGTGTCTAAAAATTTGTAACCTAAGATTTGTTTGGTTTATACCCAAATAAAGTCAAATCAATCAATATCTCACTTTGGGCATCCGATTCCTACGGGACTGTGAAATCCATAGATGGTGGTCAGCACTATATCGCTTGTGATGTTGTGCGGGGCTAGCACACATAAAATAGTCCGGATCTATGCACAATAATACACACCAAGTAAGACCGCATTACACCCTAGTCATCATGGTCAACACAGTCGAAGCAGGTACCGCCACAATCGCCCTAGTCAGGAGCGAAGACGTGACACTTGTGACAGTGACTCGCATCATGATGACCGCGACACTGACAGATATCGCGACCGACGATCATCTCTAGACGGGAGGAAGCCATGTTATGAACCGCAACAACGCAGACGTCACTCACCAAGTGTCGTCAGAGATCGCTATCGAGGCAGAGGTCGTCCTCGACGATCGCGGTCACACACAAACAGTTACGATGTTGGTAAATCACGGTATCGATCGCGATGTGCCGACAATGGTGTTCGTGACCGTCATCGGAGTCACGAGCCACCAAAACGCAACATAGCACCTGATAACGCAAGTCCCAGCAGTGTGACGCCGAAGAAAGGAGTCGGTGTGTGTAACCTGCCAACTGGGGTGGACAGTATTCTACTGCCACAAACGACCAGCATCAGCACTACCTCTGTTACATCACCAAACACTGTCAGGACATCAGTGACGGTAACTGACAGTAGCTTTACAGTTGACATTGACAATGACTTGGACATTGAGAGTGTCGAGACGGAAGACGCTGACAACGATACTCGCGCACCACGAGAACAAACAAGTGTCCACGTTGATGAAATAAAATCGCAGGAAACAGAACCAGTGAAGTTGGGGGCATCGAAAAGGAAAACGATCGATGACACAGACACTCAGACAAGTGTTGTGACAACTGCTTCGACAGAGCATACTGTCACGGACGTGTCAAGTAGTGACTCGGTTTCTGAAAAAAGCGCTGCTAATATAATGTCGGTTCCACCAGATAAACCAACTGTAACGATCGTCAGTGACAGTGACAAGAGGGTTGATGTCCAGTGTTCCTATCTAACCTGGATAAGTCGTCATTATATGTCCAGACATACTGAGCACAGACGAGCTGCGACACAGGGAGATGGAGCAACAACACAACGGAGTGACGTTTCCATGGCATCCACCATAGCGATGAGGGCAACAGCAGAGGAATCGTCTCGAACACAGACGACATTTGAGCCGTATACAGGCAATATGGTTATAACGCCGTCTGTGTACGTGGCGCCACAAGGTGTCCTTATCTGCACCGGCAGCGAGTTTGACAGTGAGACACACACACGCATGCCTCTCACATACCAACTTCGTTGGTGACATCGCTTTGAACAACACTAAATTAGGTAGCCTGAGACACCTGCCGGTGTTCGGGGTTTAGGATGCATATATTTTTGTGTGCATAAAAACTGTGTATATAATTTTTGCTATGGAGTGCAACTTTAGCTTTAGTGGTGGTGGGGTAGAATTAGTTGTAACTTTGTTAATAAGTATACTATTGAAATGTCATAAATATTTTGCGGTGTCTGGGTTTAATTCAATACGAGAATATAGAAATAGAGATCTACTAACTGCCATGTGGAATACATTTTTGTATTATAGCTATTTGGTAGATATAACATTACTAGGTGCATGACGATTATCTTTCCGTTCCTTTTATGAATGGGAGGAATAGTAATAATGAAATACTCTACAAATATTTATATATCCAGCAGGTGTTTGGGTTTACATCAATGGTTAATAATAATGAAATATTCTATAAATATTTATGTATCCAGCAGGTGTTTGGGTTTACATAAATGGGTAATTTAAATAAAAAGAGGTTAGATGCACGTTTGCTGTACACAATGTAACGTGACAAGTAAACTGAGACACCTGCCGGTGTTCGGTTCAAAGTTGTATATAATTTTGGATATAAATCAGTTTTGGAAATGGAATATATAAATTTCAGTAATTAATGTTAACTATGGAATGTTGAAGGAATACTGTGGTGGCTGGATATAAATTGTTGTAATAATACCAAAACAAATGAAAACATTTTTTTTATTACATTGGTGATTGAGATTATGTAAGTGGCTTATTTAGCCTTATTTGTAGTATTACGTGAGTAGGTTAGTTAACCTGAATAGGGTGTATATAGATATATTCGGGTTTTGATTAATGAATCAAATGTGTAAATAAATTCTAGTGTAATTTTTCATAATTCACGGCATGGCATCTATGTTCCTATTAATATCCATTCTTTTTATGATTGGGGGAATGTTGTGCGGAGCTAGCACACATAAAATAGTCCGGATCTATGCACCATAATACACACCAAGTAAGACCGCATTACACCGTAACAATAGTTCGCACCCTATAAAAGCCACCACCTAACAATAAGCGTTGTCCGAGTCAAGCAGCCGTCGTAACGCCAACACCTCTCCGAGGAGTCGCGACGCCGGCCGTCGGAGCAGCCTGCGATCATCGCAGGAACCATTGTGCCTGCACAAGTAAGTGCCGCGCACAATAGTGACGCGTTTGAAGACAAGTCGTGATCTAAGATGAGCGTTGATGGTGTCGGACTATGGGTCACGGCATTGACTCTGTTTCCCTTCATGATTCTCGGTACTGTTCTGTACGAAGCCCACATTTCGTGCTCCGCCGTGTGTTAACGATGATAAATAAAATAGTGCTTTGACTTCGTTGAGTTGAAAGTAGAATCGTATTTTGTCTGTCGTTCTCTGACCACTGTCGCAGATCTCAAGGGGTGAGCGGGTTGAAAAGAGTTTGGGAACCGCTGCCTTAATTAGTGTAGTAACAATTGGGGCATGTTAATATGTGTCAGTTAGTTGTATTTGCCTGTGTGTAGGCCGGCCAAAATTCGGTAGCAAGCAGCATATTTGACCAATATAAGTGAACCATTCTAAACACACATTTCTAAACGTTGTTCTATCGTGGCTTGTTATTATGCATACGAAGACAAGATGGTTCCATCTCTATACCAACTACCCCTATTTCAAGTCATGTTTCGCCTTTACCCCGAGTAAACCAGCTACACAGAACCGTACGGCCGGCAACAATACTCGCCCCGCCTCCCAGTGGCTCCTCCTCCTTCGTGGCCCCGCCCTCCCCGGCGCCCTGCCCCTCGTGACCGCCCACCTTCATGTCATCGATACATTTGAGCAGCTTGCCGATCGTCTCGCCCCGTCGCCGCTTGTCCTGCTTCAGCAACCGCATCTTGTGCTCGAACCACTCCTGCTTCTGCGCGTGCTCCGTCTCCTTGCGCATCAGTTGCTCGTGCCCGCCCATCAGATCCCTGTGAACACGCCCACACAACGACACGCCCATTACAAGACACGCCCACGTTTTGTCGCCATTTTTCTAGAATGGGAGATGCTGCAACGATGTTGTAACGAATTGTAGAGTGGGACAGCGTATCCGGACAACCATTATTGTAATACAATGGGGTGTGGGGGTGCGGCTGGACGGGTGTATGGGAAAAGCCAAGGGGCAGGGGGCCAGCATTGTAGGTG
>JAODUO010001067.1:62500-67500 GCA_025642075.2 Ridgeia piscesae | reverse complement strand
CACTTCACCTCCCCATTCGCGGAATGATTGCTTTCAATACATCATCTCCCAACATTGAACAATTAAATATTAATTGATAATCACTTAGCGAACATCAAAGTGAAATTGTTTATGTCTTATGCAAACTTGTTAGCGACGTTATAAATATCGTTTGATTGATTGACACAAACAGAACAATATTAGTAATTATGAAATACCAACAATTACGAATGCAGTGATATCGTCATTATTAACTTCATATTTAACTAAAGATCGATTTTTACTACACTGTTCAATATTAGAGTGACCTGCAGTTACGTGGTATAAACAAGTCGTGATAATAATATATTCGATATACCACAGGCATCGCAGTGGGTGTGTGTCTTTTAGACAGACGCCGTTTATTCGACTGTTCCTCTCAGGCCGCAGCTGACCCCTCGCACTGTGGTCAGGCGGAACTGTCTCTGACCCGGAAGTTGGAAAGTGTGACATCATTCGGTTTCCGCCGGAAGGGCGACCGAGCCACAAGAACCGACAACAATACTGCACGTATTCGGACTACGCCAGACACGTTTATAACGCGAGATTGCTTCACGCAGTTTCCACCGAGTGATGAATATGCACATATTGTTGACACGCGTAGTCATGGTAACCACCACATGGAGGCTAGCGCATAACTTAGTTTACTTTGCGCGATCTCCATCGTCTGACTCCGACGGATGGTCTGTTGACGTACGTGACGTTGTACGAGTCACGGTCCCATCCATTCCATCGGGTGACCTCTGCAGGGTACCCGACGTACTTCGCTCCGTAGGCGACCTACTTACCGAAGTACCAGGGATGTTTCTCGTTGGGGTCGTTGGGCCTGCATTTGGGCTCTGCTGGTTTGGTGACGCACTGGCACCGGCGTTGTCATTGGTGTTGACCCTGGGTGGGCTGGGGGTTGACTGAGTGTTGAGTCGCTCGGTCGTTGTGGTTGACGATGGCGAGGAGCCGGCCGCTGGTGAAGGAGATGAAGACTCTGTCTTCGACGCGTCGGCGGCCCGACCATCTGGTGGAGGTGTGACGTCATCAGACGTTGTAGTGGTAGGTGTTTTGTCTGCCACTGTTGGCGTTGTGGTGGTAGGCATTTTGTCTGCCACTGTTGACGTTGTGGTGGTAGGCATTTTGTCTGCCACTGTTGGCGTTGTGGTGGTAGGCATTTTGTCAGCCACTGTTGGCGTTGTGGTGGTAGGCATTTTGTCAGCCACTGTTGGCGTTGTGGTGGTAGGCATTTTGTCTGCCACTGTTGGCGTTGTGGTGGTAGGCATTTTGTCTGCCACTGTTGGCGTTGTGGTGGTAGGCATTTTGTCTGCCACTGTTGGCGTTGTGGTGGTAGGCATTTTGTCAGCCACTATTGGCGTTGTGGTGGTAGGCATTTTGTCTGCCACTGTTGGCGTTGTGGTGGTAGGCATTTTGTCTGCCACTGTTGACGTTGTGGTGGTAGGCATTTTGTCTGCCACTGTTGGCGTTGTGGTGGTAGGCATTTTGTCTGCCACTGTTGGCGTTGTGGTGGTAGGCATTTTGTCTGCCACTGTTGACGTTGTGGTGGTAGGCATTTTGTCTGCCACTGTTGACGTTGTGGTGGTAGACATTTTGTCTGCCACTGTTGGCGTTGTGGTGGTAGGCATTTTGTCTGCCACTGTTGACGTTGTGGTGGTAGGCATTTTGTCTGCCACTGTTGGCGTTGTGGTGGTAGGCATTTTGTCTGCCACTGTTGGCGTTGTGGTGGTAGGCATTTTGTCAGCCACTGTTGGCGTTGTGGTGGTAGGCATTTTGTCTGCCACTGTTGACGTTGTGGTGGTAGACGTTTTGTCTGCCACTGTTGGCGTTGTGGTGGTAGGCATTTTGTCTGCCATTGTTGGCGTTGTGGTGGTAGGTTTTGTCTGCCACTGTTGACGTTGTGGTGGTAGACGTTTTGTCTGCCACTGTTGGCGTTGTAGTGGTAGGTGTGTTTGCCAATAATGTCGTCGAACCTGTCAGTGACGGATCACACATTATAATTGGGCTACACACTGACTGAGTGACTGAATGAATGAATGACCGAGTGACTGAGTGACTGGGTGACTGGGTGACTGGGTGACTGACTGAGTGAGTGGAGTGACTGACTGACTGACTGAGAGTGACTGCATGAGTGACTGACTGACTGACTGACTGACTGACTGACTGACTGACGTTGACTGCCGACTGTGCGACTGGCTAGACTGACTGATTGCCAACTGATGACGTCTGACTGCGATGACGATGACGACATATGATTGACTGACACTGACTGACTGAGTGACTGACTGAATGAATGACCGACTGACTGAGTGACTGACTGACTGACTGACTGACTGACTGACTGACTGACTGACTGACTGACTGACTGACTGACTGACTGACTGACTGACTGACTGACTGACTGACTGACTGACTGACTGACTGACTGACTGACTGACTGACTGACTGACTGACTGACTGACTGACTGACTGACTAACGCACTGACTGACGACGACTGACATGACTGACACATACGACTACACTGCACTGACACGCGCACGCACACTAACGCATACATACACACACATACACACATACACACACACGCACGCGCACGCACCACACACACACACACACACACACACACACACACACACACACACACACACACACACACACACACACACACACACACACACACCAGCTGCGACTAGAAACAACATGTTACGGCACCTTCTATGAGCAGACAGGCCTCTCCGTTGTGGTCATCGGGGAAGTTGAAACAACTGAATTCCGTTGGCCACTTGTCGTAGAGGTCACACACCTGTCGTATTCTCGAGCACACAGAACGACATGGTCTGAAACGGTGAAAGAAAACATTGCGAAACCTGTTAGTACATATAGTTCTGCCTGGTTACACGTAAATACACCTCCGCGTCTGGTTCGTGCAGTGAGTGGCGTGAAGACCTAGTGTTACACTGTCAACAAGTCTAGGCTCACTCTTTCTCTATCATTTGCTTACACTCGTCTTTTTGTACTTACGTTTTGTATCAATATGGCAATATTATAGTACTGTTATTTATGTAACTCAACAATTAAGATAAGTAGACTCTACCGGAGGAGAAACTGCCAATGGTTTGGTGTAGAATAAATATAATAATGTTAACTTTATCGTACGACGCTCGGATTAAACACTACAGTGTCGATGTTCATTTTATTCTGATTGACACACGACACTTGTACACTCTGGTGAACGGTAAATGATAGGTTGTCACTGTGTCAGAACGGTAAATGGTACTGTGTCTGAACGGTAAATAGTATTGTGTCTGAACGGTAAATGGTATTGTGTCATACAGGGAAAATATCGCAAATGTAAATAAATGTAATATTAATTCAAATCATCACCATAATGCTTAATGTATGGTGCAATGCGTTCGACAATGTAAATATTGACCAATCACACACTTGTGAGTGGCACTCACACACTTGTAAGTAACACTCACACACTTGTGAGTGACACTCACACATTTATGAGTGGCACTCACACACTTGTGAGTGGCAATTGGCAACTGGTGCTATTTAACTGAGCCACGGCCAAAATACCCTAACCTAATGCGCGACTAACGCATCATGTGATCAAGTAGCGAGGCAGTTAAGTTTAGCTCCCCCAGGATTAAATAGTACAGTGGGGTGTTCTGCTCACCTCAGTGGAGTGCTTTTCCGTCGGCCATGCAGCGCGGCACGTACATGCTGCAGAGGAACACGCGCAGGTCGCCATGGCAACCGAGACTCAGCTGCGCCGTCCACGCCTGACTCAGTTGCAACGCGTCAGACGTCTGGCTCTCTTGCCCAAGTAGGTTTGGCATCCGGGTCTCGTTCCAAGTGACGTCATCGTGCAGACACATGGGCAGCGTGATGGGTTCGCATGGCGCTGCGAAGGAAGAGATGAGAATTGGCCTAAATTGGCAGGCTATGCTATGTTTTATTTATTTTAAATGGAGAAAACAGAGCGGTCATTAGTAACGCCCGCCTACACAAGAGCTCATCGTTGTCCCACGCGACTATTTCAAGTTGAACAATCCGATTCCATGCGCATGCCAAACCAATCGCAAAAACACCCAATAAGCCGGGATATGGCATCATCGCGTTAGATTTAGAACACCTTATTTCCAAGCACACCGTCGCAATATTGCTTTTTCAACGTCAGCGATGGGACTTACCAGAAACGGAGCTTGTTTTGTTTTCTTTATTCGCTGCAAAGAGGGAAATCCTCGGAATATCACAGCATGTAAAAACACATTGGCAAAAATTTCAGTCAAAACATTTTACACTTTAATGAAACACAATGGTCGTTGTGTGTTTACTTTGAATATTTCGTCCCGGAACACTGTGTCATATTATGTTCAACGGCTAGTTAGCTATATATATATATAAACAAGTCAAGGTTAGTTATATTAAAATATTTTCTTTATAAAACCAGGCAAACAATGTTCGCAATTTGACAGGTTAAAAGACGGGAGCGTCCTCAAATGGTAAAAATACACTCGGTTACATAGCGAGTTTTTGTGGATTCAGTATGCAAGTTGACCGCAGTTGCTTTTGAAGTTCAACGATGTCACGTTTTCCAACGTTCAACACAGTAATTGCCCTGTTAGAAAGTACTACGGGGGTAGTCTAGACACCCTCGCATTAAAGGGATTCTTTGAGACCCAAAAAAGGATTCTTTCGTGTCCCAAGTTATAATGAAAGGGATTCCCTGATATCTTTTTGTAATGTACCCAATCCTCTTACTACAATTAGTTCATGTAATGCTATGTTTATATTTCGTTAGAATGATATGTTATTAATCACTAATAATCATGCCATATATGAATAACATAAGTGCATTGAGCCAAAACTAGCTGAGTTATTAGGGACACGGAACTGATTATTTTTTCGAGATATTATCAAGATCATTAGTTATTAATAAAACATAAATAATTATGATGAAATGAAGGTA
>JAODUO010001067.1:10000-57500 GCA_025642075.2 Ridgeia piscesae | reverse complement strand
TTAATTTTCACAATGCGGCGTAATAATTGAACTTCACTTGTTGTTACCAACAATAAGTAAAAACGTAATGAAGGAGGTCACGCATTCAGAGACGATAGTATCACGCATTCAGAGACGATATCCTCAATTTGCGGCTAAACCAAATTCATATTTTCGGTGGTCTGAGTCGAAGCTTAAGTACGACTCCACTGTCACGCTAGCGGATCATGACTTCGAAAGATAAAACGGCAGGGGATATTGAAGAAAAAAAATAGTGACACAATAAAATAAAAACTCACCATCTGTATTACCTCACCACCTGTATTACCTCACCATCTGTATTACCTCACTATCTGTATTACATCACCATCTGTATTATCTCACCATCTGAATTACCTCACCACCTGTATTACCTCACCACCTGTATTACCTCACCACTTGCATTACATCACCACCTGTATTACCTCACCACCTGCATTACCTCACCACCTGTATTACCTCACCACCTGCATTACCTCACCACCTGTATTACCTCACCACCTGCATTACCTCACCACCTGTATTATCTCACCACTTGCATTACCTCACCACCTGCATTACCTCACCACCTGCATTACCTCACCACCTGTATTACCTCACCACCTGTATTACCTCACCACCTGCATTACATCACCACCTGCATTACCTCACCAACTGCATTACATCACCACCTGTATTACCTCACCACCCGCATTACCTCACCACCTGCATTACCTCACCACCTGCATTACCTCACCACCTGTATTACCTCACCACCTGCATTACCTCACCACCTGCATTACCTCACCACCTGCATTACATCACCACCTGTATTACCTCACCACCTGCATTACCTCACCACATGTATTACCTCACCACCTGCATTACCTCACCATCTGTATTACCTCACCACCTGCATTACCTCACCACCTGTATTAACGAACCACCTGTATTACCGAACCACCTGCATTACCTCACCACCTGCATTACCTCACCACCTGTATTACCTCACCACCTGCATTACCTCACCACATGTATTACCTCACCACCTGCATTACCTCACCACCTGCATTACCTCACCACCTGCATTACCTCACCACCTGTATTACCTCACCACCTGCAGTACCTCACCACCTGCATTACCTCACCACCTGTATTACCTCACCACCTGCAGTACCTCACCACCTGTATTACCTCACCACCTGTATTACCTCACCACCTGCATTACCTCACCACCTGCATTACCTTACCACCTGTATTAACGAACCACCTGCATTACCTCACCACCTGCATTACCTTACCACCTGTATTACCTCACCATCTGCATTACCTCACCACCTGTATTAACGAACCACCTGTATTACCGAAACACCTGTATTGCCGAACCACCTGTATTAACGAACCACCTGTATTACCGAACCACCTGTATTACCGAACCACTTGTATTACCGAACCACCTGTATTACCGAACCACCTGCATTACCTCACCACCTGTATTAACGAACCACCTGCATTACCTCACCACCTGTATTACCTCACCACCTGTATTACCTCACCACCTGTATTAACGAACCACCTGTATTACCTCACCACCTGTATTAACGAACCACCTGTATTACCTCACCACCTGTATTAACGAACCACCTGTATTACCGAACCACCTGTATTACCGAACCACCTGTATTGCCGAACCGTGGATTTAAATGTTCGTGAGCTATAGTACGCCGTGCACGAAGTTGATATAATTTAACCACTGCTTTAGCTGATATCATTGTACTGTCTCTCACAGTAGCTGCAAATGGTCGAATCCGCAGCCATTTTTGTTTTGTCGATTGCTAATATTGCTACACGTGCATGTATACACATTCCTTCGCTAAGATCATTCTAAAGAATATTCGTTCTCTGCAACAACTCGTGTTACCTGAATCCCATCGTGCGGCAGACGACGGTGGCGTCTTTGTGGTCGAACTGGTCGTCACAGACGGTGCCCCACTCGCCGTCGTGGTACAGCTCCACCCGGCCCTCGTAACGCGTCGCACCGCCAACGAGACGGACCCGGTAGACGTCACCTACAGCACGACATAGACGTCACCTACAGCACGACATAGACGTCACCTACAGCACGACATATACGTCACCTACAGCACGACATAGACGTCACCTACAGCACGACACTGACTGACTGTCTAACGGGAGACAGGCACACGAACAACAGCTGAACGAACAACAGCTGAACGAACAACAGCTGAACGAACAACAGCTGAACCAAACACAGGTGCACGAACAACAGCTGTACGATTAACAGCTGAAAGAACAACAGCTGAATGAACAACACATGAAAGAACAACAGCTAAACGAACAACAGCTAAACGAACAACAGCTGAAAGAACAACAGCTGAACGAACAACAGCTGAACCAAACACAGGTGCACGAACAACAGCTGTACGATCAACAGCTGAGAGAACAACAGCTGAATGAACAACACCTGAAAGACCAACAGCTGAGCGAACAACAGCTGAAAGAACAACAGCTGAACGAACAACACCTGAAAGAACAACAGCTGCACGGACACCAGCTGCATGACAACATCTGAATGAACAGCAGCTATGCGAAAACGACCAGCAGCTGAACGAATAACCGCTGCACGAATAGCAGTTGCACGAAACCTAACAGCAACTGCACGGACAGCATTTGTGCGGACAATGTCTGATTGAATCACAGCTACAAGACAACGAACAACAGCTGCACGACAACATCTGAACAAACAGCAGCTGTCGACGCTTACGATCTTCTAAGAAAAATTACAGACTCACTGCAAACTGACATGCGAATTGAACGAACTGTGTTTCTTACGGGGAAGAAAAGTGTCCGTCACGAATACGCCAATGTGAATGTTTGTAGGTTGGATAGTGGTAGATTATCTGTATTGCGTGTGTCATATTCTAACAAATCTGCAATTCTTGCAAATTAAGGAAATTACTTACATGAGATTTCACTTAGCTTGTATATAACAGGGCACAACGTAAGCGCTTGTATTTATCATTGTTAAACGATTTAAAGTCGAGTTACCTTCCGGTGGTTCATTTACGTCTGGTGTTGTAGTTGTTGTTGTTGTTGTTGTCGTAGTTGTTGTTGTCTCCGATGTTGTAGTTGGTGTCTTGTGTGTCATTGTTGCAGCTGTTGTCGTTGTAGTTGAATCCGTGGTTGTCAATACAGATGTAGATTCCGTGCTGGTGGGAAGCTTACTAGATGTAAGCCCAGTGATGGATGTTGACGTCCGATTTTCCAAACTTGGAACTGGTGTTGAAGAGGGTGTTCCTAATCTTGTAGAACTTAAAAGCGGTGCTGGAGACGATGTTGTTGTTGACATTGTTGGAGAATGTGTTGTAGAATTTGTTATTGGTGTTAGAGTTGAAGTCGTTGTTGAAAGTGTTGAATCTGGTGTTGTGGAGTTTGATATAGGTGATGGAGACGGTGTTTCTGGACCTATATCTAGTGTTGGCAATGGTGTTGATGAGCTTGACAACGGTGTTGAATATGTTGTTGTTGATGATGTTGTTAAAGGTGATGTAGAACTTGAAGCCGGTGATGGAGATGGTGTTTCTTGACCTAAGTCTGGTATTGGCGATGATGTTGCTGAACTTGACAACGGTGTTGAATATGTTGTTGTTGATGATGTTGTTGAAGGTGATGTTGTAGAACTTGAAGTCGGTGATGGAGATGGTGTTTCTTGTCCTAAATCTGGTATTGGCGATGATGTTGATGAACTTGACAACGGTGTTGAATATGTTGTTGTTGATGATGTTGTTAAAGGTGATGTAGAACTTGAAGCCGGTGATGGAGATGGTGTTTCTTGACCTAAGTCTGGTATTGGCGATGATGTTGATGAGCTTGACAACGGTGTTGAATATGTTGTTGTCGATGATGTTGTTGAAGATGATTTTGTAGAACTTGAAGCCGGTGATGGTGTTTCTTGACCTAATTCTGGTGATGATGTTGATGAGCTTGACAACGGTGTTGAAGATGTTGTTTCAGGACCTACCACTGGTGTCGAAGACTGTATTGTAGTACTTGACACCACTATTGGAGTTGAAGTTGTTGTCGACGACTGTGTAACAGAACTTGACACTGGTGTCGGAGATGAGGGTATTGCCGAATGTATTGAAGACGGTGTTGTTGAACTTGACAACGGTGATGGTGAAAAATTTGTTGTCGAATGTGTTGAAGACGGTGTTGTTGAACTTGACATCGGTGATGGAGATGAAGTTGTTGTCGAATGTGTTGAAGACGGTGTTGTTGAACTTGACATCGTTGATGGAGATGAAGTGGTTGTCGAATGTGTTGAAGACGGTGTTGTTGAACTTGACATCGATGATGGAGATGATGTCGTTGTCGAATGTGTTGAAGACGGTTTTGTTGAACTTGACATCGATGATGGAGATGAAGTTGTTGTCGAATGTGTTGAAGACGGTGTTGTTGAACTTGATATCGATGATGGAGATGATGTTGTTGTCGAATGTGTTGAAGACGATGTTGTTGAACTTGATATCGGTGATGGAGATGAAGTTGTTGTCGAATGTGTTGAAGACGGTGTTGTTGAACTTGATATCGGTGATGAAGATGATGTTGTTGTCGAATGTGTTGAAGACGATGTTGTTGAACTTGACATCGGTGATGAAGATGATGTTGTTGTCGAATGTGTTGAAGACGGTGTTGTTGAACTTGACATCGGTGTTGGAGACGAAGTTGTTGTCGAATGTGTTGAAGACGATGTTGTTGAACTTGACATCGGTGATGGAGATGATGTTGTTGTCGAATGTGTTGAAGACGGTGTTGTTGAACTTGACATCGATGATGAAGATGATGTTGTTGTCGAATGTGTTGAAGGCGGTGTTATTGAACTTGACATCGGTGATGAAGATGATGTTGTTGTCGAATTTGTTGAAGACGGTGTTGTTGAACTTGATATCGGTGATGGAGATGAAGTTGTTGTCGAATGTGTTGAATACGGTGTTGTTGAACTTGACGTAGATGATGGAGATGATGTTGTTGTCGAATGTGTTAAAGGCGGTGTTGTTGAATTTGACATCGGTGATAGAGATGAAGTTGTTGTCGAATGTGTTGAAGACGGTGTTGTTGAATTTGACATCGGTGATAGAGATGAAGTTGTTGTCGAATGTGTTGAAGACGGTGTTGTTGAACTTGATATCGGTGATGAAGATGATGTTGTTGTCGAATGTGTTGAAGACGGTGTTGTTGAACTTGACATCGATGATGGAGATGATGTTGTTGTCGAATGTGTTGAAGACGGTGTTGTTGAACTTGACATCGGTGATGAAGATGATGTTGCTGTCGAATGTGTTGAAGACGGTGTTGTTGAACTTGACGTAGATGATGGAGATGATGTTGTTGTCGAATGTGTTGAAGGCGGTGTTGTTGAACTTGACATCGGTGATGAAGATGATGTTGTTGTCGAATGTGTTGAAGACGGTGTTGTTGAACTTGACATCGGTGTTGGAGACGAAGTTGTTGTCGAATGTGTTGAAGACGCCGTACTAGAATTTGATATTGAGTGGGCTGGTGTTGCCGTTGGTGACGTCATTCGTGATGCTGATTCAGTTGTTTCGTCGGAGGCCGTGGCTGCAGCGGAAATACATCACTCACTGACGACAGGAGAGGAGGTTATTTTAGATTCTTATAGATGTAATCCCCAACAAAATAATCGCACTTCTACTCACAAATGATGAAACTTATCCGTTATATATATATATATATATATATATATATATATATATATATATATATATATATATGTACTTTGGATATATGATATATATATCATATATATATATATATATATATATATATATATATATATACTATATTATTAATACATATTCATAAACTAAAGGAATTACATAAGCATCATTATATAATTAATCATCATTATTTTCATGATTTCTACCTACATGAATTTCAGTAATGAAAATAATGATAGTAAATACGATAATAATACATTAATTTCGATTTGAAAGTTAACTAAAACAAATGATATACAATCTAGTACAGTTCAAGATAGACAATGCTATTCTAGACGATGTGGCTTTAGTTGTATACTGATTAGTTGTCCGATTCATTGAGGAATCCGCATGTGTTTAGTTTATAACTTATTCATGGAAACAACGTAAGTGAGTGCAAGTGAGGGTTAGTTTTGGCACCCGTAAATCGTTTTGCTGGTTACAACGATATATGCACGGTGCCTTACCGTGGGAAATAGTGTGCTGTTCGTGTGTAGGTTATTGACAGTTTAAAAATAAAAGTGTGTGGCCGATGTACGTAATGTCGCGTGCGTGAGTGCATTGCAAATAATTAATGTAATCAGCGAGTTATTTTTGAAGAAAAGTGTCAGCCTTCATTGTTGTAGTAATTTGAAGATTAATGGATATGTTAGTAAATGCGGAAATACGGTGTGTATAAAACATATTTTTTATTGTAGAGCACTATACGATATCTCAGTACGAATGTGGATCTATATTCCGCCAGTTAGTATTTCTAGTTCTGGGACACATTGCACCATGTAACGCACTTTTCAAGTGTTTCCTGGTAATTCGACTAGTATTTAACGTGTATTTTAATCCCTTGCTAAATCGTGTGGTGGTCAAGCCAAGCAAATGAAATGTTATAAAATAAATCTCATATATATATAACATGGTCGATAATATGCAATAGTATGGAAATATAATGACATCATTAAACAGTAACTAAAAGACAAACGTTATGTCCACGTTGCACAGGTGATTTTATTTAAGTTCATACATATAGTAAAGGCGTTATATAGCGGCCTGATAAGTGAACAACTAAATCACTCAAATATGAGTTATACAACTAATTACTAAGTGTGTGAAACATCTCATTGCGCCGCTATTATGTAAAGGTTTGGCCAACAAAGAACATAATATTATGTTTTCATAATGCAAGAAATGAATACTGAACTCAGCAAGTAAAGATATTCAAGAACCATAAATCATAATGACGTGCACATCATAAGCATAAGCAACTTTCCAGCGAAGTTCAAAGATATGACTCTCAAGGACAATAGCATAACACAAATACGACACGTAAACAGAATACTGATAGTCGGTGACACCATTTTGAAAAATAGAAGAAACTGCTACATTTTCTCTAAATTTAAAGTACAATTAAATACGTTTTCGTATGCATTTGGCACTCATACACAACGCGTTATTGGTTGTGCCAATATAACTTTAGTACTATGAGAAACAGACTATTCGTCTTTGATCATATTTCTAGCATACGATTATGGTTTTTAATTCCCAAAAGCGTATTCTGCTGATCAAAGTTCCCTCTGTGTGCCTTTCTCTGTCTATCCATCTATTGTTGTGTCGTATTTCACCCTGCTCAAAACAGCGCAATGCATTTAATTCCCTACAGAACAAATCGATTACCACCCTATTTGTTTCCAATTACCTTCTTACGAAGTAACCACTACCAAACCGTGTGTCCCCGTTTGTTACTTTATTAAACTACTCCCAACTCGACGCTAAGTTTAAAGAGTATTCCGTCATGGCGCCAGCACCTTAACGTTGAGCAATGCTAATTAGTATCCTACATAAAAATCGCTAGACAGTTCATCGAATCACTTAGGATACAATCACTTTAGAATGGTTCTTAGTCCACCATGTGGCGCCACTGTTGTCGATGTCGTCTACTTTCCACATTCTAGAAATATGACCCAGACAGTTAGCGAACGACAGGTTGTCGCGACTGCGTGTCGATTACTACCCTACATGTCAACGAATTACGTTATATGGGCATTTGCGTTTAACTCCTTAATCCACTAAAATGCCAGGCTGCTACTATGTTCAAAAGCGTTTGTTCTTACTGTGAATACGAGTTCATGACTTGTATACACATTTCGTGTCAGCCTTATTCACGAAAGTAGACGAATGCCTGAATTATCAACCTTCTCTATGTTATATGGCAGCAACCACAGGGTAAATCTCGAGATAAATTTATTTACGTATTTTACAATTTGACAAAACAAACAATGTCAACATTATAATGAATTATTATCAAACAGCAGACTCGTTGACACCCTAGCAAGAGGACTGCTTTGGCTAGTTTTGATCTCTTCCGGTTGCATCGCACCGAACGAAAACGTATCGGCCACACGAGCTAGCTTCCTAGTAAATACAAGTCTACTTCTACGGTGATTTCCTGCAGTTCAACAGAAGCGATGGCGAACTACGACAAGTGCCTGTGTCACTACGACAAGTGCCTGTGTCACTACGACAAGTGCCTGTGTCACTACGACAAGTGCCTGTGTCACTACGACAAGTGCCTGTGTCACTACAAACAACGCCAATTCTACTGGTGCGGCTACATACAGTGCGGTGAGTTACGTCACATTGGTCTGGTGTTTTTTCATGCGCATGCATATGATCACATGATCACATGACATATAATGTCTTAATATCATTACATTAATGAATGAATAAAACAATTACGAACCGGCTGGCTTCTTTTAACATAATTATGAATTTAGATAACATTGTAAAACGATGCATGTAAAATTATGTGTCACAACGGGTCATCACGCATGCGCTCAAAACCGGAACTACGACAGTGGATGGCGATCAGTGGCAAATTAAAGCACGTGTAAAAGTGCCTACAGATAGTCTACATTGAAGCCGATATTAGACGACAGGTACAAGCATGCTAATGGTTACGAGCCGCCCAGTATAGTGGTGAGGCTCTACAACAATGTCCTACTTGGTGGGTTGTCACATGATATGCTGACGTCGTCCATGTGAGTACACACACGGGTCTGGTCTCCCCAGTCGTCATGGAGACAATCCAAGATGGACGACTCCGTTCCGTTGCAGAACACGTGATTCAGCCAGATGTGTCCGGTTCTGGTTCCGGCGCCGTATCGGCTTTGTTCATAACGCGCTCCCACGACGCTGTCGAAGCAGACAAATACAAGGAATGTGTCATCGTTGTCAAAGATATACGGTTACTGAGATGACCGACCCATTTTATAAGGTCTATTTGTTCAGGATTACCCATTAATTACTTTTGGACAACCTCATAATGTTGAGATGACCACGTGGTCTTCTCTTAAGTGTTAGACAACCCATTAATTTGCTTAGGTGATTCTTTAATTTGTAGAGCTGAGAAATTATGTTTGAGATGCCCGTTAAACATTGTAGATCACCCTGTCACCCTGTACCCCTGTCACCCTGTCACCCCGTCACCCGGCCTTCCTGTCCTCTCTGACTCGCCTCGTCCGTCGTAGGCTTCTGTGCTACCGTCGTAAATTGTGTATCATCCAGCAATCTATCAATTTACCACGCTCATATCCTATGTTTAACACGCACATTTTAGATATCGCCACGATATGTACTCTTAGGTTGATAGGTGGCACCACTATTTTCGGAAATTAATCGCATGTAAGCGAGGCCATTCACCAAGAAGCGCCACGATTATATATTTTTAATCTTAAACATACCTGTGAGATTCAAAGGGGTTAACCGTACCAAGAAACATACATCCATACGTTCTCTAACGAAAGTGATATGACAGATATGACTAAATTCAAAAACATTTACAAACGTACAGTTGAAATGGATTTACGTCAGGATGTAATCAAATCCACAACAATTACACATTTAAAAATACTAAGGACTAGTACATTGCCAACTCACCTTTGCCCCAGCATCCGACATATGACGGCGGCACCTCTGTCGCTAAACATGTCCCTGCAGATCGTTCCCCAGCCTCCGCCATTGTTCACTTCTACGCGACCACGTGACTCGTCCGGACCATCCACCAATCTAACTGACACCAAGTGACCTAGGTGATAAATACGCACGCATGTAATTGGATTTGTTAAAGTTAAAAATGTAAATCATTCCGCAACGTAGCGCCACCGGCATTGCCTTCCATTTCAACAGTAACGATGTTATGTTATCTTTGAGATGTCCTTATTGTAAAGGTTGGAATACGAAATCATACTTGTTATTGTTTTATATAAGGATAACATTACATATGTAGGGGGGTCCTAAACATGTTTATATGGAATGGAATACTGGATAATTTTGAAAATGATCAACAACAATTTAAATACTGGATCATATTGTATTGAAATGAATTGAATTAATGGAGAATGATCAACATCAATATAAATATTGGTTCATATTGAATTGAACGGAATTAATGGAGAATGATCAATATAAATACTGGATCATGTTGAATTGAACTGCATTAATGGAGAATGATCAACAACAATATAAATACTGGATCATATTGAATTGAACTGAGTTAATGAAGAATGATCAACAACAATATAAATACTGGATCATATTGAATTGAATTGAACTGAATTGATGGAGATGATCAACAACAATATAAATACGATCCACGCCATAACGATTTAATCCACGCAGTAATGACGCAATTTACCCCAAAAAAACTGTGATCGTAGCTGAATGACACATAAGTAACGTGACCCAGCCATTGTCATTTACCTGTCGTTGTTGTAGTTGACTGAACACGTTTTGTTGTCGTGTCTGGAGAGAAAAATATTGCCGATTTTACGAATTGCGAGCTAAGGACAGTTCACTGAGAGCAAGAACGCGGCCATTACTGTTATCAAACGAGATTTAAAAGTTATGTCAAACAGGTAATGTAAGATATACGTTCACGGAAAGTTCCGTTAATTTTCAATGTATGAAATGGCTATATTACAAAAGATTATTAAACCATGACAACTGTAATATGATTTTATAGTTTGAACAAGTTGTGAGAATTAATAAATCTAACGTCGTTCTGTTCTGTTCACGTGGCGCTACGTGTTAACCCTTACTTAGACGCTGGCAACTATGTCGTGCGTATGTGCTTACCTAATTCGTTATTGCTGCACTGAACAGCCAGATCTTGTGCATGGGTGCAACTGTGCTTCCCCCAACGGATATGTTCGCACAGTGCTAGGGTACTCTCGTCACCAGAACATTCCACGGAGCTTAACCAGATCCTGTCCGATGATTGGTCGTAGCGATCAGGTGACACCAGCCTGGCGTTGCCACTGCAACATGTAATATGACACCGTTACACCGACTGTCACTGTCACTGTCACTGTCACTGTCACTGTCACTGCACTGTCACTGCTCACTGTCACGGTCACGTCACGTCACTGTCACTGTCACTGTCACTGTCACTGTCACTGTCACTGTCACGGTCACGGTCACTGTCACTGCACTGCACGTCCACGGCACGTCACTGCCTGCACTGCACGCACTGCCACTGCACAGCACTGTCACGCACTGTCCACTGTCACTGCACTGTCCACTGCCACTGCCACTGTCACTGCCACTGTCACTGCCACTGCCACTGCCACTGCCACTGCCACTGCCACTGCCACTGCCACTGCCACTGCCACTGCCACTGCCACTGCCACTGCCACTGCCACTGCCACTGCCACTGCCACTGCCACTGCCACGCCACTGCCACTGCCGCCACCGCTCACTGCCACTGCCACTGCCACTGCCACTGCCATGCACTGCACTGCACGCCACCGCACCGTCACGCACTGTCCACTGTCACGGTCACGTCACGCACGTCACGCACGTCACGGTCACGTCACGTCACGCACGTCACGTCACGTCACTGCCACTGCCACTGCCACTGCCACTGCCACTGCCACTGCCACTGCCACTGCCACTGCCACTGCCACTGCCACTGCCACTGCCACTGCCACTGCCACTGCCACTGCCACTGCCACTGCCACTGCCACTGCCACTGCCACTGCCACTGCCACTGCCACTGCCACTGCCACTGCCACTGCCACTGCCACTGCCACTGCCACTGCCACTGCCACTGCCACTGCCACTGCCACTGCCACTGTCACGCCACTGCCACTGCCACTGCCACGCCACGCCACTGCCACTGCCACGCACCTGCACGCCACTGTCACGTCACCGTCACTGTCACTGTCACTGTCACCGTCACTGTCACTGCCACTGCCACTGCCACTGCCACTGCCACTGCCACTGCCACTGCCACTGCCACTGTCACTGTCACTGTCACTGTCACTGTCACTGTCACTGTATTGTCCGCCATTGTCGACAGGAAATGCAAGTGTTATTACAGGACAACGCAATTATGTGTTGAATCAACTAAAATACCACACATGCCACTTAACATTTAAAGCAAACCTACATTACACGATGCAAATTTAGTAACAAACACGTGTAACTGCCACCATGCCACTGCCACGCACTGCCACTGCCACGCCACTGCCACTGCCACTGCCACTGCCACCGCCACCGCCACTGCCACGCCACTCGTCACTGCCACGCCACTGCCACTGCCACTGCCACTGCCACGTCACTGCCACGCCACTGCCACGCCACCGCCACGCCATCGCCACTGCCACTGCCACGTCACGTCACGTCACGTCACTGCCACGCCACGCCACGTCACCGTCACTGTCACTGCCACTGCCACTGCCACTGCCACTGCCACTGCCACTGCCACTGTCACTGCCACTGCCACTGCCACTGCCACTGCCACTGCCACTGTCACTGTCACTGTCACTGTCACTGTCACTGTCACTGTCACTGTCACTGTCACTGTCACTGTCACTGCCACTGCCACTGCCACTGCCACTGCCACTGCCACTGCCACTGCCACTGTCACTGTCACTGTCACTGTCACTGTCACTGTCACTGTCACTGTCACTGTCACTGCCACTGCCACTGCCACTGTCACTGTCACTGCCACTGCCACTGCCACTGCCACTGTCACTGTCACTGTCACTGTCACTGTCACTGCCACTGCCACTGTCACTGTCACTGTCACTGTCACTGTCACTGTCACTGCCACTGCCACTGCCACTGCCACTGTCACTGTCACTGTCACTGTCACCGTCACCGTCACCGTCACTGTATTGTTGCCGCCATTGTCGTACAGGAAATGTAAGTGTTATTACAGGACGAACGCATTATTATGTGTTGATTTATCAAACTAAAATACCACCCATGACCTTACATTAAACAATTTAAATGCATTAAACCATACATTACACGATGCAAATTTAGTAACAAACACCGATGGTAAAAACATATGAGAAGTTATGTTATAAAATACACTATTGCCAAACATTTACTATACATTTCCATTACAAAATAAACTAAGAACAACACTAATCACACGAGTGAAGTAACTGACTTGTAATGCAGCATTCTGCACACGATGGCTGCGTAGACATCCGAGAACTTGTCCCCGCAAACAGTCCCCCAGGTGTCGCGGTAGAACACCTCCACTCTGCCCTCTGACGGCGAACTTCCTCCAACCAATCGGGCGTTGAGAACACCAGCACCTGTCGACACACATGCGCACAGTGTCAATTGCTACGACCTGTGCAGCGCGTCGTAATTAATAAAATATACAAATACCAATAATAATTACGATCAAACGGGCTTCAGTCTATTTATGGCTGTAAAATGTAAGTTGAATAATGCCTACATTTCTAAAGTAATATGTCGCCAATGACCATAACGCGAACAATTAATTTGAGAATCCACAATTGAGTAACAGAGAACAAAGCATCTACATTGATATGACAGTACACAACGATGTCCAGTGCTACCCGGCGGACGTTCGATATTGGACCATTCAGCTTAAATCATTCTTTGCGCGAAGAACAAATAAACAAAAGAAACACATGATCGCACTTGTTAATTCACAACGAGGCTCACCAATACGATCGACATCACACGTAACTCCAGCTTGCTGATTCGTCCAACAACTCGCGGCGCGGCCTGTAGTTGCTGGACACAACGCCAGATGTCGCTCGTCTCCGCGACAGTTCACATTACTCAGCCACTGGACTTTGTTGCCGAAGCCAAAGTACGTGCCGAGATGCGCTCTGGCAGTTCCCCTGTGAATTATACACACACGCATGCGTAAAGTGATACCGGGAAAAGAAGTTGTGCATTGGAAAGAGTGGAACATCAGATGACTTCTAGTGGAGACTTTTGATTAAGTACATCGTACACACTAATATATAGAAAAGTGATCGCATAAGTATCACCCTCCCCAACTTATAACGCTGAGATCAGTATTTGGAAGAAGAAGAAGAAGGAAAAGCAGAAGAAGATGAAGATGAATTAGTAGAAAGAGGACGAGGAGGAGGATGAATGAATAGGAGGAGGAGGAGGAAGAGAAGGAGAGGAAAAGGAGGAAGAGAAGGAGGAAGAGAAGGAGAAAGAGAAGGCGGAAGAAAGGAGGAGGAGAATGAGGAGGAGAATGAGGAGGAGAATGAGGAGGAGAAAAAGACGAAGAAGAAGAGACAGAAGATGGACAGGTTTTTCACAAATAACAAATCGATAGGCTGTCCGTAAGCCAACTTAGTGTTTCCCTCTGGGATGTACTATCGTTTCATCGTATTACACCGGAAGTGATCCACTCACGTGAAGTTGAGCTGTCTGCACACAACCTGCGCGTCGACGTCACTCCAGCCGGGGTCACACACTGACCCCCATCGATCGTTTTGTCTCACCTCCACTTGACCTTCAAACTCGCCCAGCCCCCCGACCAGTCTCACTGGGAAATCTTCCGCTGGTGTAAGAAAGAAGCTAAGTAATCATATTCGCATTTTATTGGTGAACATTATTGAGTTTGTTCCAAGAACTCTTCTGTTAGTCATCGTGATTGCAAACATAACTAACTACGCCATGCTGTTGTTGTTTTCCTGCTTAGTACATGTAAACAATTCTTGATGTTAACAACAATTTTAGCAAAAGGAAGAACACTTTGTCGACCACGACGTCACGAGATCTTACGTTTGCATATCACAATGAAATGCAGATGCACGATTAATGAGTTTTCGGTATTGTGAAATATAATATTTGTATTTTACTATGTTTTATTGTTGGAAGAAAACTGGAATACACCATTGGTGAATATCAGAGTTTGCCACAAGCGCGAGAAAGATTCTACTCATACGGTCTATAAAATGTAATAAAAAATATGGTGATGTTGATTGATGAAATATCGCAATGATTAGTTCAGTAATGGATATGATGAAAGCATCAGTGGTCCTTACGTGTACGGGCTGTGGTCGTTGACGGTGTCATTGTACTCGTTGTCGTAGTTGTTGTAGACGAACTTGTGTTTGACGTAATGTTAGATGGATATATAACTGGTGGTGGTGTCGTTGTAGTACTTGTTGTTGATGTCGTTGTCGTCCTTGTAGTTGTTGGTGTCGTTGTAGTAGATGTTGTTGTTGGTGTCGTTGTCGTACTTGTAGTTGTTGGTGTCGTTGTAGTAGATGTTGTTGTTGGTGTCGCTGTCGTACTTGTAGTTGTTGGTGTCGTTGTAGTAGATGTTGTTGTTGGTGTCGTTGTAGTAGTTGTTGCTGTTGGTGTCGTTGTAGTAGTTGTTGTTGTTGTTGGTGTCGTTGTAGTAGATGTTGTTGGTGTCGTTGTAGTAGTGGTTGCTTTTGGCGTTGTTGTAATATATGTTGATGTTGGTGCCGTTGTAGTAGATGTTGTTGGTGTCGTTGTAGTAGATGTTGTTGTAGTTGTTGTAGTCGTCGTATTTGCACTTGGTGAAGGTAATGTTGATGTCGTTGTTGGTGTCGCTGTAGTAGTAGTAGTTGTTGTTGTTGAAGTGGTTGATGTAGATGTTGTTGGCATCGTTGTTGTAGATGTTGTTGATTTTGTTGTTGTAGATGTTGATGGCATCATTGTTGTAGATGTTGTTGGCATCGTTGTTGTTGATGTTGTCGATCTCGTAGTAGTCGTTGTTGGCATCGTTGTTGTCGATGCTCTCGTAGTAGTTGTACTGGTTGTTGTTGGTGTCGTTGTAGTAGAAGTAGGTGTTGATGTTGTCGTCGTTGGTTGGTGGGTAGATGTCACCACAACGCCCTCGGTGGTGTCCGTCGTGACGCCTCGTTGAGATGTCGACGTCTTCTCCGTCGTGACACCAGCAGATGGCACAGGTCTACTTGGTGCGGTGTCGGCAGGCAGAGCTGTACAACACAAGATCTATTGTGTGGAAAAACAAAACGGCATGCAATTCAATTTGATGGAACACAAAATAATACTAAAATGGTTACTTTGGTATGGTTTTTACAACAATAATAACAACAACAACAACAACAAGATGGAAGATGTGTTCACCTTTAAACGCGACCGACTTCCTCTCTATGACGAAGGGTTCCATGGAGACATTCCAGTCATCGGTGAGTCGATCGTTGGACAGGAACTTATCTTCCACCGTCTTCTCCAGATAGGTGTGATTGAACAGTTTATTGAACACGTACACGAATTCCACAACGAGGCTGCCACTCCTGCGAACACAATGACGTCATAACCACACTAACTCAGACATGCCTAATAATCAGCCCCTTATTTCTTATCAACATACACCACCTGGCTTAATATGTGAAGGGTGTGACTTAAAGGTTCAAATAGTTAGAGATGTAATTTAATTTCTTAACGACAAATTTATTACAATTCGAATAAGTAAGCTTAAGCTGGATCGGTGACAAAGCAACTACCGAGTGTTCTATTTTATTGGCACAAGAACAATGATATGAGTGATTGTGTATGTTGCCATTCTGACAGTAGCCTATTTAGAACTGTTACTCTCAACTACTGTTACGGAACAGATTATCACAGCAACGATATCAGGCTGCTTCCAATATCGTACAGAATGGAAACGCTACTCACTTGAAGTTCGTGATGTCCGTGCGGTTGTGATATCTCCCCACAGTCGAATTTCTAACCACTGCAGTCAACTAGAAATACAACAACAACGCAACCGTTAAAACAACAAAACGAGATTACATCGTCAAATAAATTGAATAAACAGGGAAACGGTCAAAGAAGAAACACTTATCGAAGGAAGCCATTAGAAAAATCAGGTACAAGCAAATTATGTGGAAGACATATAGACATACTGGAAGTGAAGAAGACTATAGCATTTATAAAGAAGCACTTAATCAAGCTACAGCTGAAATTAGAAATTCAAAGAGAAGCTACGAACAAAAAATAGCTTTTAATATGAAACATGACAGCAAGAGTTTTTATGCGTATGTTCGAAGTAAACAGAAAGTTCAGAATAAGGTCGGTCCTCTAGAAGGTAGTGATGGAAACATAATAACAGAGGGATTCTTAATGGCAGGAAACATAAGTGAGTATTTTAGTTCGGTGTTTACCAGGGAAGATATTAGTATATTACCAGTGCTTGAGACTAAGTTCGAAGGGAGAGAGTCTGACTATTTAGGACAACTAATTGTAACCCCAAAAATGATAGCTATGAAAATAAGAGATATGAAGGATAATAAATCACCTGAAGTGGATGGGATTCCTCCCAAATTTCTATTGGAAATTGTAGAACAAATCAGCATACCGCTTGCAACAATGTTCAATGTGTCATTAGATGAGGGAATAGTTCCGTTAGAATCGAAAGAAGGAAACATTACACCATTATTTAAAAAAGGTTCAAGAAACAAGTCAGAGAATTATAGACCAGTGAGTTTAACATCGGTGATTCGCAAACTATTAGAAAGACTAATTAAAGATCACCTGGTTAATTTTCTTGTTAAAAATAAATTGATAACCCATCTCAACATGGGTTTTTAAAAGCGAGGTCATGCTTAACAAATGTGTTATGTTTTTTGGAAGATGTCACAAAGTGGGTCGATGAGGGATCACCGGTAGATATAATCTACTTAGATTTTAAAAAGGCCTTTGACAAAGTGCCACACCAAAGATTACTACTTAAACCAAAGGCCCATGGCATAGGAAATGGTATGATTAACTGGATAGAAAAATTGCTTATTGATAGAAGACAAAGAGTAGTAGTTGATGGGGAGGTTTCAAACTGGAAAGCGGTTTTGAGTGGAGTACCGCAGGGATCAGTACTGGGACCTATTTTATTCTTAATATATATCAATGATTTGGATGATGACATAACAAGCAAGGTGTTGAAGTTTGCGGACGACACAAAAGTGTTTAGGAAAATTAAAAGTGGTGCAGATAGACAGCATTTACAAGATGATCTGAATAAGTTGACCGAATGGTCTGAGAAGTGGCAAATGCTGTTAATTTCGGGAAGTGTAAGTGCAAGTTAAAAACGACGTCGACTGTTATTTTCCATAAAGGCTAGTTTGGTTGTAAAATAATACGACAGGAATTCACTTTGGTTTGCCTGCGCGCAACGTTCTCTTCTGGAATGCAGTAATGGTTCATAATTGGACACGTCTGATTGGTTCGTCTTGGAGGTCACGTGTTGGTTGCTTCATTATATTGATGCGATGCGTCAACAACCTTTATTTTCGTCATTGATGCTGAATAGACGATTTGTTTGAAATATTGAAAACCCATAAATAATATAAGATTCAGACAGCGTAGAACTTTTGACTGGAAGGCTGGCGCTAGTTGTAAAAACGTTGTATCAGTAAAACGTGCCAATATGTTGGGATTCCGGCCTCCGTTTCGATATGTAGCAAACTGTTGTCACTATCGGCAAGGATACAATGACGTCACTAATGCCTACATTCATAACCCAGTACACCGCCATACATAACCTAATACATAACACAGTACACCGCCATACATAACCTAATACATAACACAGTACACCGCCATACATAACCTAATACATAACACAGTACACCGCCATACATAACCTAATACATAACACAGTACACCGCCATAAATAACCTAATACATAACACAGTACACTGCCATACATAACCTAATACATAACACAGTACACTGCCATAAATAACCTAATACATAACCCAGTACACCGCCATACATAACCTAATACATAACCCAGTACACCGCCATACATAACCTAATACATAACCCAGTACACCGCCATACATAACCTAATACATAACCCAGTACACCGCCATACATAACCTAATACATAACCCAGTACACCGCCATACATAACCTAATACATAACCCAGTACACCGCCATACATAACCTAATACATAACACAGTACACCGCCATACATAACCTAATACATAACACAGTACACCGCCATACATAACCCAATATATATACCCAGTACACCGCCATATATAATCCAATACATAACCCAATAAACTGCCATACATAACCCAATACATAACCCAATAAACTGCTATACATAACCCAATACATAACCCAGCACACCACCATACATAACCCAAAACATACACCCAGTATACTGCCATAAATAACCCAATACATAACCCAATACATAACCCAGTACTCCGCCATACATAAACCAATACATAACCCAATCCATAACCAAATGCATAACCCAGTACTCCGCCATACATAAACCAATACATAACCCAATCCATAACCCAATGCATAACCCAGTACTCCGCCATAGACAACCCAATACATAACTCAATACACCACTATACATAACCCAATACATAACCCAAAACACCTCTATACATAATCAAATGCATAACCCAATACACCGCCAAACATAACCCAATACACAACCCAATACACTGCCATACATAACCCAATATATAACCCAATACACCGCCATGCATAACCCAATACATAACCCAGAACACAATCGTGGTCAGTGGTTTCTTTGGGTACATTACTTATACAATATGACGTACGGAATGTGCACGGATTACCTTGGTGGATAGATTCTGAGCCAGGCTCCTGTATGGCTCTGACCCTGGATCGCTGTAGGCCTCGTTGTAGTCCATGTTAAGTATCCGGAAGCTCCCTGACACCGAGCTACTGCCTACAGACCAGAACTAAGGCTGTGAGGCGAGATTAGAATATATGTCCACTTAAATGTTAAACATTTATAGATGGAGAGAACTTATACAAAGATGACATGGTGCTACAACCCGTCAAATATATTGGGCATTTCTATAGCAATGCCTACAACACGATTACCTTGATCACACGTATACATTTAACATATTATATTTAATTTATGAAATTCTATATGATAGTACATAGCCAGAACGTTCTTGTTGGGTAGGAGGTGCGGTTTTGTGTGCAAAATCATTCTTTGTCGCTAGAAGATACTTTGAAGGAAATGCTTCTTTAACAGACAAGATATTTTTCTTACGAGATTTCTCTATGTCCAGTTAACGAGATGTCTCGAAAATAATAACGAGTTTTCTATCCCAACAGGCACTTGGGAAATTACCATTAGCTGATTCGATAACTTTACAATTTTCTGTAATTTGCAGACCAATGCAGAAAAATCGAACAACAGAAATAGTAGCGACAATTACTAGAGGAAACGTCTTTTAGGTTGCCCACTTACTATACTCTTTATGTTCGTCGTCGTCATTCTTTGTCGCCGCATTCACTGTAAATAAAACGCTGTGCAATTATCACACAATAAGCATCATTCGATACACAACCATTTGTCCTTGCTTTTTCAAGAAAGACAAAAGGAGCGGGGCGATTATAATAACAAAATATCAATTATTTTCAAATGGGGAACTCGCAATGAACAATGAGGTATTTTCGAAATTCCGTGTATGGGCACGAATGGCTTGAAGATAATTGTATGTTTAATGTTTTATTATCCCGTTTAAAATACATTACGATTACGTTTTGCGTAGCGCCCCGTGAATGTAACCCACCGCTAGGTCAATATGGCGGTTGAGAACGCCATCTTGTTTAAGGTTGCATTTACAATTCAGATCAGAATCATGGAGATAAACTTGTTTTAATTGGTACATTGACACATGTATTTACCTATGAAGTAGATTGCTACACGTATTTACCTATGGAGTAGATTGCTATATGTATTTACCTATGAAGTAGATTGCTACACGTATTTACCTATGAAGTAGATTGCTATATGTATTTACCTATGAAGTAGATTGCTATATGTATTTACCTATGAAGTAGATTGCTATATGTATTTACATATGAAGTAGATTGCTACACGTATTTACCTATGGAGTAGATTGCTACACGTATTTACCTATGAAGTAGATTGCTACCCGTATTTACCTATGAAGTAGATTGCTATATGTATTTACCTATGAAGTAGATTGCTATATGTATTTACCTATGAAGTAGATTGCTACACGTATTTACCTATGAAGTAGATTGCTACACGTATTTACCTATGAAGTAGATTGCTATATGTATTTACCTATGAAGTAGATTGCTACACGTATTTACCTATGGAGTAGATTGCTATATGTATTTACCTATGAAGTAGATTGCTACACGTATTTACCTATGAAGTAGATTGCTATATGTATTTACCTATGAAGTAGATTGCTATATGTATTTACCTATGAAGTAGATTGCTATATGTATTTACCTATGAAGTAGATTGCTACACGTATTTACCTATGAAGTAGATTGCTATATGTATTTACCTATGAAGTAGATTGCTACACGTATTTACCTATGAAGTAGATTGCTATATGTATTTACCTATGAAGTAGATTGCTACACGTATTTACCTATGAAGTAGATTGCTACACGTATTTACCTATGAAGTAGATTGCTATATGTATTTACCTATGAAGTAGATTGCTACACGTATTTACCTATGAAGTAGATTGCTACACGTATTTACCTATGAAGTAGATTGCTACACGTATTTACCTATGAAGTAGATTGCTACAGCAGCCACGAGGACAGCAACAATGGCGACAATAAATGTAACAATTCGTCTGTATGTGCACGTCACTTGGGTGAAGGTCACCTTGTGTGGTAACGGCTGAAAAGAAACACACATAGCCATGTCAATATGCAAACGCAATTTAAAATTTTATTACAGATAAATAACAACTAGATAAGTTAAAAACATTAGATAAGTGTTTTCGTATTCAGTAGAATGCAAAAAGCAACGGAGAGCGAGTCTCTCGTTGAAGTACGAAACTCGCTATCTCACTTATGCGAATCGTTTGATGATATCAAAAGACAAAACACGTGATCAGATTGGAGCTTCCGAAGCTGACGGCCTTCATCAGAGAAAACATGCCAGAATGTATAAACTGGAACATCACATATACATGTACAATAGACGTGTGTGGTGACGGTTTCTAGTCTAGCAATAGGAGTACATTTTGTACACAAATAATGGATCAACCGGTGATACATATCTTTATGAGAGGGACGTTGGTACGAAGTAGATTATGTATTAATTCTGAAAAAAATTCAAATGTTCTTTTCATCAGGCTGGAATTGTCAAATGTCTAAGTTTAAAGATTCTTAAATTTAGATTAGTGTGCTATTTGATAAGTGCTTAGCAGCTCAATAGCAGTTTTAAACAGTTGCTTTTTCTGTTCACGCCCCATTCTCACTGGTAATGGAATCTATAAATTATAACCTTTTGAAGAAAGGGTAATAGTTATGCTTGTGCTCGTGTAGGATCAATTATTTATGCTCCACACGTACATGTCTTCCTTATAGTTACCAGTGCCAAGCAAGAAAGCTGCGAGTGACGCAAGCTAATCTGTGGCAAAGATATCTTGTTCTCGGTAATAATTTATTTGCGATAAATAATGGAGAACCATTGCAAGCGTACTTCCGGCAACTCGACATCGGCATAATTGTTGGCAATGTGGGTTTAGTATGACATCTTGGACATAACCACAGTTGTTTAAACGTGGATCCTGTGAACGTTTTACACAGTAACAAGCATTTGATAAGATATGATTAAGGAAACCGATTAAGCATTGATGACACAAAGGACGTCGTCAACTGTCAATAAATACGAAACTGGCGTTGGCAGGAAAGTCTGGCGCACCGTCGTCACTTTCGAAATAGTCGCTGTAATACATGACTTGAAAACAGTGGTAGGTTCTAGTAATGGTTGACGTGAAAAGTGACGTCGTGTTTTTTATTGATTCGTGTCTTCCTTTGTTCTGCATTGTCAACAGATGGACAGCAGAAGACAGACACAGTCCGCGCAGATTAACACGAGAGATGTTGGCCGAACGTGTAATCACGATACAACAGTTGTCGACTACCGCATGCATTAATGATTACACTGACACGTAGCACCGCCGGTTCATTACTTTCATCCCTCGTAATCATTGCTGTTAATTAAAACACGTCTTCACTTAAATCATTATTAAATCATTGCAATTTGAGAATTAATGAAGGTACCTGAATCATACACGTAAAACGCCACGGTGACAAACACCACGGAAACAACTCAACGTTACCTGAGTTCCGGTTTTAATTACAAATATGTTTCTTCATAATAATGATACTAATTATTAATGTTATTGCTAGTACTCTTCTGTTATTATCATTATCATTATCATTATCATTATCATTATCATTATCATTATCATTATCATTATCATTATCATTATCATTATCATCATCATCATCATCATCATCATCATCATCATCATCATCTTCATCTTCATCTTCATCTTCATCTTCATCTTCATCTTCATCTTCATCTTCATCTTCATCTTCATCATCATCATCATCATCATCATCATCATCATCATCATCATCATCATCATCATCATCATCATCACTACGATAGCAGTAGAGTTGTTCGCTTATAATAGAAAGATAACCACGTCATGTCTACTGCATTGTTGTCGGTGCCGCTAAAACAAAGACATCTCATAACGTCCAGGTCGGATCAGTCTCGCTGCACTCACCGTGAAATTGTTCGCGTCCGGCTGCCGGAAGACGGTGTGTGACGCCTCGCTCGGGTCGAGTCGCTGGTAGCCGCCATTGTCGTACCCATCACCTCCGTTCTCGTAGGCCGGGTTGGTGATCTACAGAACCAGCATTCACCAGTCATTCACTTGTTACAGTCAACCAACAGTATGAGTTCGATTTTGTGACATGCAGTGCAGGTTGGAGCATCCAGACAGCATGTAGAATGATGTAAAGTGGGACGAGCAAAGGTTGTAGTGGTTATAAAAAGTGTAACATTTTAAAGTACACCCTATGTCGGTTTAGTTATATGATTACATTATAACTAGCAAAATGTATAAAACAATTTATTTTGTATTTTTATCGCAGTCACAACATCGTATCTTTAGTTTTATTCGTACGAAACCTGACTGTTTCAAAAATCTTGCACTGCTATAGGGCGTGCAAGTCTCGCGCCCGAAAACGAGGCTGGGGGCAGTTGGGGGCAGGAGGTCCATATACTCCATGTTAACATATAGGACTTTGTTTTGTTTTTGGTCGTAATAATCGAACTGTTCCGAAACAGCGTATTTCAGTTATATTGTCCGAAGGATTATTACAAGCAGAAGCAGTGGAACACTTTGCCGGTGACATGAATCATGAATTTTAATCGATTATTATGGTGGTTGCCATGGCAATAGCCGCAAGTACTTATGTTTGGCGTTCTTGACTAATAATGAAGAGTGCCAGTTTTCGCGCAGTACAACCTGTTTTGGCCAAACGTATGCATGTGTTATGATTATGTGCATTTAGACAACTTGTCAGATATAAGTGCTTATCGAAGCCACAACGTACAGCAATGTAAATCCCGTAAAAGACACATACGGCCTAACATCGTGTCTATTGTATGCACTACGTAAATCGCTATGTGTCTATGATAGTGTGATAAACTCAATATTAAATAGGACATTTAAGATAAGAAACGTATAACACAAGATAAAACTTATTTTGCTAGTATTCATCAGTCGGAAGCTACAACTGTCATCCATCGTTGGAATATTATTCTTGGGTCCAGTCCCCAGTTAGTCTCGCTTAGTCCCCAATAAGCTCCAGTCGCGCGGAGTCACGCCACGTATCGTGACCCACTTACAGGCCCTATTGCCAGAGCAGCAGCAGCAGCAGCAGCAACAACAGCAGCAGCAGCAACAGCAGCAGCAGCAGCAGCAGCGTGGGTGGGGGCGGCAGCAGAAGCAGTAGCGAAATAAAAATCAAGTTCCTATACAGGGCAGTATCGAATCCCAATAGTTGCTCAAAGCGCATTACGCTTTACTCCCCGTTAGACCAATTTAATCGACACAATCTCGACTTCTCTGAAAAGAATCCAGCCACGCTACATTGAATGCGCGAAGACTATTCGTGCAGAAATATCCAAATATCGTTCTGATGACTGAATGAATTGGAGCAATGAAGAAACCCCCCAACGTTCTACACCGCAAATAAGGTTCGAACCGAGGTTCGTTCTATTGGTCAACAATCCGAAGTGTTAGACATTTGCTAATCCAAGGAACAGCAGCGGCAACAGCAGCAACACCAGCAACACCAGCAACAGCTACAGCAGCAGCAAAGATCGAGGGGGAAATATAGTGCAAGTGGTTGCGTCCTAACTCTGTTTAATTGCACTGGTCTGTGTACAAATACACACAATGCAGGCGATCAGCAGTTACAACTACGCCAACAGGCATTCCTATCTTGCGCTCATCAGCACAAACAAACATTCCAGTTGAAAGACTTATACATACAAAGACCTAGTTGACTGCATATGTTAAACACCCCCCCGCCCCCCACCCTCAAGTTGTCTGCTACGATCAAGTTGCATGCCTTCTTTCAACGGACACACCAGACACGGTGTTCACCCCTCTCATGTCGTTTGCCATTAACACATCATTTTGAAGTAATTAGTAAGAGTTCATACTTAATATTAATAACCCTATTTCAAGGGTGACAAATTTCGTTTAATTCTGAATATGCACATCCATGAAATAGACGCTGTCGTCGTCGCAGACGTCATTGTCGTGGACATCATCATTATAATTTAGTATTTGATACAGACTAAAAAGATTAACAATCATCCCATGACAGACGTGTTCTTTTGAAAACCATAAACGTATCTCGGGTGTATTCAACCACGCTGAATTCAATGCGCCAGAACTATCCGATCCCGTATAAAAATGACCACTGTCTGTAGCCAGACCTGCACCCGTGGACTCCCAATATGTTATGAAAGAATTCAATGCGCCAGAACTATCCGATCCCGTATAAAATGACCACTGTCTGTAGCCAGACCTGCACCCGTGGACTCCCAATATGTTATGAAAGAATTCAATGCGCCAGAACTATCCGATCCTGTATAAAATGACCACTGTCTGTAGCCAGACCTGCACCCGTGGACTCCCAATATGTTATGAAAGAATTCAATGCGCCAGAACTATCCGATCCCGTATAAAATGACCACTGTCTGTAGCCAGACCTGCACCCGTGGACTCCCAATATGTTATGAAAGAATTCAATGCGCCAGAACTATCCGATCCCGTATAAAATGACCACTGTCTGTAGCCAGACCTGCACCCGTGGACTCCCAATATGTTATGAAAGAATTCAATGCGAGCGACGGCAAGCGACGCGTGCAACGTGACACCGACCATTAGACTTTTGAAAAAGCTTTGACGCCGTCAGCCCTGGTCAGAGACTGGAACTATCAGACAAGCTGGCTATATTTGAACCGCTCTCTCCGCTCATAAATAGTTGACATCACAAAGGGATCGTACTGTACACTGTAAAAAATGAGGTCAAAGTGTAGAAGAATTCTCGTTACAAGTCGGACACAAAGACAACCTCTGTGAATGCGAAACACTGCTTGACTATGTGCAGAGATCGTCGAAGGATAGCTGAACACGGTCTACGCTCTTAGATTGCGAGATGAAGGCGCCCACTGACCCGGCCACATGTGGCAGACATGGCGACACACTGAAGCTGTAGCGGAAACGACCCGAGGACAGACTGCCGGTTGTGTGAGGACCCGAGGACAGACTGTCGGTTGTGTGAGGACCCGAGGACAGTGGACCAAAGACAACTCTGTCGAGGAAACAGTTGTTGTGAGGACCCGAGGACAGGTTGTCGGTTGTGTGGAGAGAAGGGACTGCCGGCTGTGGAGACGGGACAGACTGCCGGTTGTGTGAGGACCCGAGGACAGACTGCCGGTTGTGTGAGGACCCGAGGACAGACTGCCGGTTGTGTGAGGACCCGAGGACAGACTGCCGGTTGTGTGAGGACCCGAGGACAGACTGTCGGTTGTGTGAGGACCCGAGGACAGACTGCCGGTTGTGTGAGGACCCGAGGACGAATGTTACTAGACCACGAGTTGTGTGAGGACCCGAGGACAGACTGCCGGTTGTGTGAGGACCCGAGGACAGACTGCCGGTTGTGTGAGGACCCTAGGACAGACTGTCGGTTGTGTGAGGACCCGAGGACAGACTGCCGGTTGTGTGAGAGCGAATGTTACTAGACCACGAGTGACGCACACGGAACATGTGTATAGGCACTGTTTGTATTTATTGGTATTCAAAGGCGACGCAATTAACAGTACTAGGCATTCGCTGTCACGGTGAAATCTGAATCGTTCGAGACATTGCGTTGACATGTCTGCAGAATGGACAAACATATATTCCCAAATTGGTGGAGGGAGAGGGTACAGTAGGCAACGACACATTTGCCTCAAGAATGTTTGTAGGTGAGATCTAAGCGGTACATGACAGACGGGCTGCTGATGCAATGGACGGGTGACGCCGGCACATGATGCGTCACTCTGACAATGACACTAATACAGAAACAACGCCAGACAAAAGATGTCGCAAGAACCCGTAGAAAATAGTCTCTTCTATACAGAAGTCAATGACGTCACAAGTAGAGGATGAGACAGTAACAGAGACAGAGAGGGGTGTTGGGAGAAGAAGAGAGTGGGAAGAAACGGGATGGAGGGATAGGGAGAATGAGAGAGGGGGAGAGGGATAAAGATGGAGAGGAGGGAAGGATAGGGAGAGGGGGAAGGATGGGGAGAAGGCGAGGGAGGGATAGGGAGAGAGGAGAGAGGGGGAGGAGGCGGAGAGAGGTGGAGGAGGGCGGAGAGATGGATGGATTAAGACAGTAACATTTACGTTTCATCACAATCCTTGCAGAGTTGCTACATTCGACAAGAACCCACGTGTGACGTCACTCTTTCGGCCATTGTAACGTCGACAACTGACTCGTTGAATTCAACGACAAATACGCTAAAGAAACTGTATCTGTGGTTGTCAACAGATGGATCAAGGCACTAAGGAGCTATGTCGGAAAAGCAAGGTTGTAAATATAATTTTTTAATTATTATGGATTTGTTTTTACATTTTCAACAGATGTAACTTTAAGACGGAGCATATTTCAAAGGGTTGGTGCAGCTACTGAACTGGGCCTAGTTACAATATTAGTCTTTGATTCCATTTACAGAAAATAAGCGCAGTCTCATTCGGTGATTGACACGATTATTAATTAATAACGTTTTACAGATCCGTGCGAACAGATGTCACAGACTCTGTGACGTGGCTATGCAGTTTGTAACAGTCGACACCTGGGACGCTCGGTCAACGCTCACACGCTACGAGCATCCTTGTCACGCCAGTCGCTGTCGCTGTCACCAAAATACAGAACACAATTCGCCTCACATCGGGCTTGTGCAGCCGTCGCTGTGAAGACCGTACCCGCCTCCGATACGCCTCCTTTGTCGGGACCTTATACAGAGCCATATACAGACAGAGACGACCTGTTCGTCTCAGTCAGCACCTCGTTCTGTGGTTGAGCACCTGACATTCACTGCTGCTATTCTTGGCGGTGATACAGAAAAAACGTAATTGCACACAACCATTGTCGAATGGAAATCGCTGAAAGCGGTTTGGCAAGCTCGCTTCTGTCTGTCTCTTGTAGTCCGTGTCCGATGATTCACGGTTCAGTAGGGTGTTTTATCAATGCCGCCAGTGAAGGAAGATCGAACCGCTGGATAAAAATCGCGTCGTTTTATCGGCGGGCGTCTGGTTCAAGGTATGACAGTCACCTGACTGTGATATAAGTTCGGTGGCTACCTTGGGCTATTGACACTGGACAGACAATGTCAAACTTGCTCGTGGACACAGCCTGGCACTTCTGGTTGTCAAACGCATCAGAAAGATTCATAGTCGTGTGCGAGAGCTGGGACCCGAGCTTTCTCGGTTGCCGCACCAACTGTATGGAATTTGCTTCCTGCCAGTGTTAAATCAGAAGGTAATGTAGTTTCATTCCGCCGACGTCTAAAACCTATCTCAGTAATGCTGCCTATCCTCCTTAGCCTCCTAGCATCTTCATCCATCCATTGACGACTCACGCATTGTTTTACGATTACGAGTTTGTTTAATCCCTTGGTGTTGTCGCGCCACTGAGCTTGGTCTTCAAGGATATTGGCGCAAAAGAAGTCTATTATTATTATTATTATTATTATTATTATTATTATTATTATTATTATTATTATTATTATTATTATTATTATTATTATTATTATTATTATTATTATTATTATTATTATTATTATTATTATTATTATTATTATTATTATTATTATTATTATTATTATTATTATTATTATTATTATTATTATTATTATTATTATTATTATTATTATTTCGCATTGAATAAATGCTATATAACGTTTTACATAGTGCGTGATAAAGTCGACCATTGTACAGCCAGGTCGTTCTCACGAAAAGACTCCGATGTCAGCGGGTGAGTTTGCTGTTATAAAGCGCAATTTTCTGTCCTTGAACTTCTCAAGTTCACTGAAACGAGCTTTCGCTGAACTATTTGAAGACCAGCCAGTCTGCACTGTGGTAATTGTGGAGCTATGCGTTTGATTTGTATTTGTTGGTTGTTACACGACTGTAAATTTGTGTTAACATGATGCTCACACACACACACACACACACACACACACACACACACACACACACACACACACACACACACACACACACACACACACACACACACACACACACACACACACACACACACACACACACACACACACACACACACACACACACACACACACACACACACACACACACACACACACACACACACACACACACACACACACACACACACAACACACACACACACACACACACACACACACACAACACACACACACACACACACACACACACATACACACACACACACAACACACACACACACACACACACACACACACACACACACACACACACACACACACACACACACACAACACACACAACACACACACACACACACACACACACACACACACACACACACACACACACACACACACACACACACACACACACACCACACACACCACACCACACACACACACACACACACACACACACACACACACACACACACACACACACACACACACACACACACACACACACACACACACACACACACACACACACACACACACACACACACCACACACACACACACACACACACAACACCACACCCACACCACACACACACACACACACACACACACACACACACACACACACACACACACACGAACTTTCCCAACGATCAACACGATAGGATGTGATTCGCCACCGCGCCACTGCGCCACTGCGCCACCGCGCCTCAGCAAGACACCGGAGCTTGAGAATGTTTGCGTCTATTAAGTTACTTCGCCACCCCCGCTGCGACCGTCATGTGCAATCATCATTACGTCTACTGCCTGTCAACACGTCCGCCACGAGCAACGTGACACCAACACCGAGACGACACAGCCACAAATATGTGACATAGTTCCACACGCGAAACACGCAGAGTCACATGTGCTATGACACTGTCACAACGCAACAATATGAGTCACATTGTCATCAAATAGCCCTGCTCAAGAATTCAAGAACATAAAGCAAACTTTCCTGTAGCGGTCTGTCACGTGACTTGCCATTCACTGATAAAATGAAGCAGCATATTATCTGACGTGATCGTCATGTCCTTGTATAGAAACGTCTCACCATTCACGGTATTCTCCACAACGGCTCTTCTCGCTAGAAAGTTATGAGTGATATTTAAAGCAATTGATTCAGTAGTTACCAATGCTTTATGCCTCAGTATACTTCATACACAAGGCAGTGTCGGCTACTGGGAGAGATGGAATGATTAAAGCTTTTTGTATTTTATTTATGATATTGATGTCATCGAAATGGCGGTGTGGTGGTCCCAGATTCGACCAGTCCAGGATTCGTCTAAACGCATATCGCGCATGCGTGCGCATGCGCAATGATCGCTTTTATCTGTTCTGACGCGCTCTGACGTAGTGGCAACGGCATACGTCATACCCGTGCCGAGATTCGACTAAATAACATAACACGTTCGAATGAGTGAAAATGGTCACATAAGTTAATCCATTTTTATTTAAGATGTGCGTGATAACAATATTATTTCAATACTTGATGTATTACTAACGGAAACTACGTTAGTAACAAAGGCGAATCCTGGCTCGGTACGAATCTGGGACCGCTACCGTCGCGGTCCCAGATTCGTACGAATCCTGGACTGGTCGAATCTGGGACCACCACAGCGGCAGTGATTACGTTTTAATATATAGCCGGTATTTGTGCTATATATATATATATATATATATATATATATATATATATATATATATATATATATATATATATATATATATATATATAATAGCTGTCTTTTAGATCGGCGGTTCACAGCATTTTTCTCTGCAAGGCCCTTGTGTTCAATAGATATATCCAGGATCCCTACTTACGATATGACATCCTACGCGTTTTTGCTACACCTATGTCAATAGTTATTGTTTTTATACGCGTTAATGAAAAATACATATTTGCAATTGTTAAAATCACGATGTAGCTTGTTAAATATTCCTGATATAAGAACAACCCTAACTCACACGTACATTTATACACACATACATATATTTACACACGACTACACACACTTACATTTACACACACGCATACACACACGCACGCACATACGCACGCACGCACGCACATACGCACGCACGCACGCACGCACGCACGCACGCACGCACACACACACACACACACACACACACACACACACACGTGCACACATGAAACTAACAATGTCCGCGATAAATAGCCACACATCAAGCATCGCTAATATCCAGAAATGTGTGAAATGTGAACGTACATATTTGCACGTAGGGCCTATTCTGGCAGCGTCTTACGCACGGTTTTGAACTTGTGTAAAGAAACTGGCGCCACGGGGTAAGAAACAGCACACAGAGTCAGACATGACTAATTTTAGGGGGCTATTTGTCCCAGCGTGAATAATGATTCAATGTTATAATGCATATACATTATACCGATGATTTTTTTAATTATACATTTAATACTGAAATAAATATCGTAATTGTTCTGTTGTTATTGACGAGCTTACGCCAAATGATATGTCTATGGAAGGTGCGGTTGGACGGAGTCAGCCAACCTTTGGTGATAGCAATAGACGTCATTGAGTTGAGGAGAAAATTGTTAATTATCTTAGCTATTTCACGGCGAAAGTACACCGTACGTCGATATCAGATGGTGATTTATTACCACGCAGCAGACACCAATTTTACAAAATACAGTCAGCAGAGAAAACACACACTGCGTGAGTTTACAGGGAAATTGTGAGTCATACAAAGCCACTCTCCATGACGAATTTAGACGTCATTCACAATGACAATCGCGTGCTGTGCCTTGTTATAGGCCAGTAACCTTGGCCACTTGACACGGCTCTAATAGTATCAAGTTATATGACGTTTAACGTACACGGTCTAATAGTATCAAGTTATATGACGTTTAACGTACACGGTCTAATAGTATCAAGTTATATGACGTTTAACGTACACGGTCTAATAGTATCAAGTTATATGACGTTTAACGTACACGGCTCTAATAGTATCAAGTTATATGACGTTTAACGTACACGGTCTAATAGTATCAATTTATATGACGTTTAACGTACACGGTCTAATAGTATCAAGTTATATGACGTTTAACGTACACAGTCTAATAGTATCAAGTTATATGACGTTTAACGTACACAGTCTAATAGTATCAAGTTATATGACGTTTAACGTACACGGTCTAATAGTATCAAGTTATATGACGTTTAACGTACACAGTCTAATAGTATCAAGTTATATGACGTTTAACGTACACAGTCTAATAGTATCAAATTATATGACGTTTAACGTACACGGTCTAATAGTATCAAGTTATATGACGTTTAACGTACACGGCTCTAATAGTATCAAGTTATATGACGTTTAACGTCAGTCACAATCAAATAACACAGTTAATTCTACTTGCTGTGGCTCCATATATAGTTGTGTGCGTTGAACGTTGCTGTGTGATGGATGGTCTCGTAATGGGACATATCAGTGCTGGCGGTAGACACTAGACACTAACAGGTCGTGTGTCGACAGATGATGGTGTGCATGATTATAATTCTTATGACTATTTATTTGACGTTGTTACATTGCATTCCTTATACTTGGCAGTAATGCTCAGGGTCGTTCGTTGTAACGCAGGTAGTCCCAGCCAGAAGTGTTGTAGCCATAAAGCAGTAAGGGTGAGTTCTCACACAGAGCAGTAACTAGTCCACGGACAGCTCAAAGCAGCGTACACTTTACTTTCTGGACATCGTCTCGTCTTCATCCAAGCTTATAAAACTGCAGAAGGCTACTCGTACACAAATATCCACCACTGTTTATAGCCAGGTACTAATTCATACGGCTGACTGAACTGGAGCAATGTAGAGTAAACGAATTTGTCCTAGGTTCAACAACATGCGAACTCGGTTCTACGATATTCTAACCAACTCACCGCTCTAGCCATTGCGCCACTGCATTCCACATTCTTAAACATATGAAAGCTGTTTTTTGTTTTACATTTCGCAGATGCAACATATTAATTGATTGCAAAAACGTTTTGGGCATATCAACCGCAATTTGGCATGCATCATAGCTTCACCGTATTGATTTTAATACATGTTAATAAATGATGAGCATACATGTATCTTGAATGCTGCAGTGTGCTTAACATATTAGTTTAATCACTACTTTGAATGTACACTCTGCTTCCTTCATTTGCGGCCAATATCGTGTTATGGTATATGGCGGTCATGTTATATCGTGTTAAAAGTGCCTTGGGGATATTTTACTCAACCCCTATCACGTATCGTATCAGCGTGGTGTGTACATAAGCAACCGTAGTCTGAATGTGTCAGTCGCACGCAACTACACGAGCGTATCTGGGCCGTTAAGTCGTACGGTTCCCGGCCCCTGGTCACAAGCGGGGTGTCGCAATAAGGCCGCTGCTGATCCCTTCCGAGTGGTCAGTGCACGTAGGGAAATCCCAAACACGGCCAGTGATCCCGCTAATGACCCACACAGGTTTGATTAGCCAAAGTTGGCAACTAGGATTTAATAATGCTCGCTACGCCAAGCTAACACATATTCCGTAGATTACAGCCAATGTAAACCACACGCACTATTACCGCTAGTAGGGCAAACGAGCACGGACCGAAGCTCCTTTTGATGTGTTGATGACGCAAGGCTTACCCTCCATCACACAGCGGACTAACGATCGGGTTAATTAGTCTGAGCATCGGCGGACATCGACTGATCAAAGAAGACGGCGCAATCAGTCGAGGACACGGTGGTCCATTTGTGTGTTAATAGGCTAACGTTGTAACGTTGTAAGTGCAACACCCCCTGGGTGCCCTGGTTCACTCGCCTCTGTCTATGTGACTGTCTAAGACCACCATAATGGCTTTGTCCGCCATTCACCTGCAACGAAAGAGTATCCAACAGAAATGGCGTCTTGCAGGTTGTTTGAAAGTCTGTGAGGATTTGTTTAGTGTTGAGTGAATAGAGATGATGTATTTGTGCAGGGTGGTATCAGAGCACTCAGATGGTCAATCGATGTTTTTCAGCGTATGGATACAAGGGTCATTTTGATTGGTGTTGCGATCCAAACAAATCAATGTCTGGTTTTAGCAGAAATTAAGCGGTGCCACGTTAGAGATTGGTTTGTGGGAGAATGAGGTATTAGAATGTCGCGCATTTTATACAGCATGCGAGTGAATGAAGGCTGGTTAATATAAATATCCGAGTAGACAAAGTCTGGCAGACAATGAAAGAAACGTTATAATGGCCACCTGTGGGGAACTCAACTGTGGTCTTACGTTGTGTTCTTTCGCCTCCCCGCGCCCGAAGCCTGTGCTCAATAAATTTGCGGTGTATGTCTGAGGGTTTAAAAACACCCATATGCTCAAGATGCAAGGGGATCCGTGCTGAACAATGTTAGGTGATCCGTGCTAAACAATGTCAGGTGATCCGTGCTGAACAATGTCAGGTGATCCGTGCTGAACAATGTCAGGTGATCCTTGCTAAACAATATCAGGTGATCCGTGCTGAACAATGTCAGGTGATCCGTGCTGAACAATGTCAGGTGATCCGTGCTAAACAATGTCAGGTAATCCGTGCTGAACAATGTCAGGTGATCCGTGCTGAACAATGTCAGGTGATCCGTGCTGAACAATGTCAGGTGATCCGTGCTGAACAATGTCAGGTGATCCGTGCTAAACAATGTCAGGTGGGGAACCCAATGTGGGTCCTTACAATTGGGGATTTCCCTTGCCCGAACAATGCGCCCGAAGCCTGTGCTCAATAAATTGGCGGTGTATGTCTAAGGGTTTAAAAACAGCCATATGCTCAAGATGCAAGGGGATCCGTGCTAAACAATGTCAGGTGATCCGTGCTAAACAATGTCAGGTGAAAAAGAGGTGATCCGTGCTAAACAATGTCAAGAAGACTGACAATGAACGTCAACCATAATTAATAATACTAGAAATATTGACAAGAACGTGGTCGGTGTCCCCATATTACTCTGTTTTTTCGCAATGGTCTGTATAAAAATGCCCACAGTTAAGGCGATATTCAATGGTAACTACACGAACAGTGATATCTTAGTAAAAATACAAGAAACGTTAACAACCATGTTGTCCATATTAAGGGAAACTAGCAGGATTGACAACAACGACGGTCCATAGTAAAGTATAACAGAAAGATTGTCAACCTATGTGACCCATAGTGAAGAATATCATAAATATTGACAGCGTGGTTGTCCATATTAAAAAGAGCCAACATGGCTGACAACTCCGCTACCGGAAGTATTGACAGCGTGGTTATCCATATCACGGCCAGCTACCAGAAGTATTGACAGCGTGGTTATCCATATCACGGCCAGCTACCAGAAGTATTGACAGCGTGGTTATCCATATCACGACCGGCTACCAGAAGTATTGACAGCGTGGTTATCCATATCACGGCCAGCTACCAGAAGTATTGACAGCGTGGTTATCCATATCACGGCCAGCTACCAGAAGTATTGACAGCGTGGTTATCCATATCACGACCGGCTACCAGAAGTATTGACAGCGTGGTTATCCATATCACGGCCAGCTACCAGAAGTATTGACAGCGTGGTTATCCATATCACGGCCAGCTACCAGAAGTATTGACAGCGTGGTTATCCATATCACGACCGGCTACCAGAAGTATTGACAGCGTGGCTATCCATATCACGGCCAGCTACCAGAAGTATTGACAGCGTGGTTATCCATATCACGACCGACTACCAGAAGTATTGACAGCGTGGTTATCCATATCACGGCCAGCTACCAGAAGTATTGACAGCGTGGCTATCCATATCACGGCCAGCTACCAGAAGTATTGACAGCGTGGTTATCCATATCACGGCCAGCTACCAGAAGTATTGACAGCGTGGTTATCAATATCACGGCCAGCTACCAGAAGTATTGACAGCGTGGTTATCCATATCACGGCCAGCTACCAGAAGTATTGACAGCGTGGTTATCCATATCACGGTCAGCTACCAGAAGTATTGACAGCGTGGTTATCCATATCACGGTCAGCTACCAGAAGTATTGACAGCGTGGTTATCCATATCACGGCCAGCTACCAGAAGTATTGACAGCGTGGTTATCCATATCACGGCCAGCTACCAGAAGTATTGACAGCGGGGTTTATCCATATCACGGCCAGCTACCAGAAGTATTGACAGCGAGGTTATCCATATCACGGCCAGCTACCAGAAGTATTGACAGCGTGGTTATCCATATCACGGTCAGCTACCAGAAGTATTGACAGCGTGGTTATCCATATCACGGTCAGCTACCAGAAGTATTGACAGCGTGGTTATCCATATCACGGTCAGCTACCAGAAGTATTGACAGCGTGGTTATCCATATCACGGTCAGCTACCAGAAGTATTGACAGCGTGGTTATCCATATCACGGCCAGCTACCAGAAGTATTGACAGCGAGGTTATCCATATCACGGCCAGCTACCAGAAGTATTGACAGCGTGGTTATCCATATCACGGTCAGCTACCAGAAGTATTGACAGCGTGGTTATCCATATCACGGCCAGCTACCAGAAGTATTGACAGCGTGGTTATCCATATCACGGTCAGCTACCAGAAGTATTGACAGCGTGGTTATCCATATCACGGTCAGCTACCAGAAGTATTGACAGCGTGGTTATCCATATCACGGTCAGCTACCAGAAGTATTGACAGCGTGGTTATCCATATCACGGCCAGCTACCAGAAGTATTGACAGCGTGGTTATCCATATCACGGCCAGCTACCAGAAGTATTGACAGCGTGGTTATCCATATCACGGCCAGCTACCAGAAGTATTGACAGCGTGGTTATCCATATCACGACCAGCTACCAGAAGTATTGACAGCGTGGCTATCCATATCACGGCCAGCTACCAGAAATATTGACAGCGAGGTTATCCATATTACGGCCAGCTACCAGAAGTATTGACAGCGTGGTTATCCATATCACGGCCAGCTACCGGAAGTATTGACAGCGTGGTTATCCATATCACGACCAGCTACCAGAAGTATTGACAGCGTGGCTATCCATATCACGGCCAGCTACCAGAAATATTGACAGCGAGGTTATCCATATTACGGCCAGCTACCAGAAGTATTGACAGCGTGGTTATCCATATCACGGCCAGCTACCAGAAGTATTGACAGCGTGGTTATCCATACCACGGCCAGCCACAGAGACAACCAAGGTGATCCATATCAAAGAGTGTGACAAGGACACATGTCCGATTACGGTACAATGCCACACGGTGTCACATTGGAACTGACCTTAACCGAGCTCAGCGTGGACCAACGTCACTATGCGTGAGTTATCTCTACACTTGCGTGTTATCTCCGTGTTATCTCCGTGTTCCGCACGCGATCAGACACGGTCTTGTGTAACTAGACCAGTCATTGTGTATTAATAGGCTAACATTGTGTGCCGAGAACAATGGTGGTCCTGTGCACTCTCTTGCTCTCACGCCAGGCGACTAGGTGATTGTGGCGTTAATTGTGTAAATCTCGGCCAAGTTCTCTTTAGACGTGTTACCAAACTTCGACAGGAATCCAGGGGCGGAACCAAGGGGTGAATGTTTACTCTTCGGTCTAAAATGTTGAACACGGTTAGCCAGGTGAGAGGTTTACGAATGTTGTGTTTGTGGCAAAAAAGCGCCGAGATGCGGGCGTGGGGCGTGGGAGAGGCGTACCCGAGGGGTGTATCTCTTCTATAAGTTGAATTTTGTTTAAACCTTGAAAAGGGTGCTGTAAGTCTGGTGATATGTGAAATCATAGTTTTACACAATTTGTGGGGATAGTGCATATGTGAGTGCATTCACATGAGGAACAAAAACGAGGTGCCGAGAGAGAGAGAGAGAGAGAGAGAGAGAGAGAGAGAGAGAGAGAGAGAGAGAGAGAGAGAGAGAGAGAGAGAGAGAGAGAGAGAGAGAGAGAGAGAGAGAGAGAGAGAGAAGAGAGAGAGAGAGAGAGAGAGAGAGAGAGAGAGAGAGAGAGAGAGAGAGAGAGAGAGAGAGAGAGAGAGAGAGAGAGAGAGAGAGAGAGAGAGGAGAGAGAGAGAGAGAGAGAGAGAGAGAGAGAGAGAGAGAGAGAGAGAGAGAGAGAGAGAGAGAGAGAGAGAGAGAGAGAGAGAGAGAGAGAGAGAGAGAGAGAGAGAGAGAGAGAGAGAGAGAAGAGAGAGAGAGGAGAGAGAGAGAGAGAGAGAGAGAGAGAGAGAGAGAGAAGAGAGAGAGAGAGGAGAGAGAGAGAGAGAGAGAGAGAGAGAGAGAGAGAGAGAGAGAGAGAGAGAGAGAGAGAGAGAGAGAGAGAGAGAGAGAGAGAGAGAGAGAGAGAGAGAGACAGAGACAGAGACAGAGACAGAGAGACAGAGAGACGAGAGACAGAGAGACAGAGACAGAGAGACAGAGAACAGAGAGACAGAGAGACAGAGAGACAGAGAGACAGAGAGACAGAGACAGAGAGACAGAGAGACAGAGAGACAGAGAGACAGAGAGACAGAGAGACAGAGAGACAGAGAGACAGAGAGACAGAGAGACAGAGAGACAGAGAGACAGAGAGACAGAGAGACAGAGAGACAGAGAGACAGAGAGACAGAGAGACAGAGAGACAGAGAGACAGAGAGACAGAGAGACAGAGAGACAGAGAGACAGAGAGACAGAGAGACAGAGAGACAGAGAGACAGAGAGACAGAGAGACAGAGAGACAGAGAGACAGAGAGACAGAGAGACAGAGAGACAGAGAGACAGAGAGACAGAGAGACAGAGAGACAGAGAGACAGAGAGACAGAGAGACAGAGAGACAGAGAGACAGAGAGACAGAGAGACAGAGAGACAGAGACAGAGACAGAGACAGAGAGACAGAGAGAGAGGGTGAGGGTGAGGGTGAGGGTGAGGGTGAGGGTGAGGGTGAGAGAGGGCGAGAGAGGGCGAGAGAGGGCGAGAGAGAGAGGGGGATTTAGAGAGCAGTTTGGAATATATAAAATAAAACACTTAAAAAAGACGATACTTAATGCAAGTAGCATCCATATTTCAGTCAATGAGTTAATACATAACAGTTCTCATAAATATGCAAGGGTCGTGGTTGGCGTAATGCCGGGTCCAATTTTCCAGCGCATTTAAACAAATGTTGGTGGGTGGGAAAACGGGAAAACACATGAAGGCCTACACTTTGCATTGATGTCCCTTCAAATATCATGTTCAGGCAATAATTGTATTTTATAGTTTAAATTAAACAAACATTCCGGCTGCTCAAAACAGAACACACAAGCTCGACCTCTGGATCCGCCCACAAAGCGAAGGTACTCGTGTTGAAGCGTAGACACGGACACATGACAGACCGTGCTGTCGATATCCACAACCACGTCACGGCAATCGATGTCAGACAAGGGCCGATCCGTCACTTCGCCTGACATCTGGCGCGTGCAAGTGTCAGGCAGCCATTTCCACGCTTCGGTTATCAGCGAATTTACACAGACGGTGATGCGTGTGCGAATCGCTAGCGTGTTGAACATTAGAGAAACTCACTATGCGTATTCGTGGTGTTTCCGGGGTGGCTTTCTGTGGCATAGGATAACTGCGAGGCGATATAAAAAGTCCGTCGATTGTGGACTCTGTTGTGATGATTGTCGATGAAAACGACTTTCCGTAATCATGTGTGGAGTAGTTAAGTAGTTTCGTAAACAAGCAGCAGGTGTGACTATAAAAAACCCACAAATACTCGTAGGGATTATTTGTGATTGACAGACTTGACGTGAGTGTGACAGGAACTACACCAGGCGACATAAGTACATTTATAGAGAGGGAACTAGGGCAGAAGGAAAATGTGACATGAACCCTTCACGGGTGGTATTGACGTCAGAAATGGACGAAACACTAACAGGACTACCGTATTCATGTTCCGACTAACTTCACCATTATGTTCTTACGTTTAGTTAACACCTCCACCATTATATATACCATGATCATGCTATAAATCGGTCGGAGTACCACAGTTCGAAGGTTATATCATGTATTAAATGTACATCACCAATCACGTGTGTGAATACCTGACTGAGGTATTGACACCTTGCTACACAAGCGTCATACATAACCCCGTGCTCTACCACATACTCTATTACGCCCCGACAAACTACCGTCGACTGCGCCAACGCCGTTATTCATTCACGCGCGAGTGATTTCCGTGTGAGTCTGTCGCTCAACGCTGACGTCCAGAGGAGTCACCAGCGGCATCGCTCGAATTAGGCAACGCACGTCGCTCGACAAACGGACACCGCCTGGGAACTGGTGACGGTCACCACCAGCCTCTCTCTCTGCCTACGACACGTGGCCCAACAGAGTTGTTTACCTACCTCCGTCGTGACATATTTCTTGTCGGAGCTCATGGTGTCGCCGTGTCAGGCAAACGTTCCTGCTGACAGCTCGTCCATGGTCTGATGTGTCACTCCCGTGTGTTCCCTCCACGTGACCCAGATCGGTCATCAGCCGTGGCCCGACGCAGCAATCTGGTGGAGAAAAGCTGCGCGCTGCTCCGTCACGCTCTGTTCACCCGAGCGTGACCTGACTGGTGCCCGCTACTGAGCGGCGGCTGGCGGCTGGCGGTTGAGCGGTACGGCGATTAGACGAACACGCGCCGGGGAGCGACATGCGGCTAGGTGCCGGGGCATGTTGGCCGGTGTCGGAGGTCCAAGAAAGGCGTGAATACACTACACAGGTGTTGTGTTGTGACAGTCGTTGGGTGTAGCTCACCGGGTGATGACGCGCACCGACAAGTTGGTTGGTTGCCGTAAGCCAGGGATTGGTTTTCTAAGGCGAAACATGGCAGGTATATCAAAGTTTATACACGTAGATATGCGTACATTAAACAAACATGACTATTCACGAATTGCGGTTGTTGGTTAAAAGTCAGAACTTTATGTTCTCAGGCGATAAATGGCAAGCATACAGGATTTCGTATATGTAAATAAAATAAACATGGATATTCGCGAATCAGTGTGTATTTTTATTTTAGTATTTCATTAATTTTTATGAAAGCTGCCAAATAATTTCCCATCCAGAACAATAAATTTGTGTCGCACTGTGCTGTGCTGTGCTGTGCTGTGCTGTGCTGTGCTGTGCTGTGCTGTGCTGTGCTGTGCTGTGCTGTGCTGTGCTGTGCTGTGCTGTGCTGTGCTGTGCTGTGCTGTGCTGTGCTGTGTCTGTGCTGTGCTGTGCTGTGCTGTGCTGTGCTGTGCTGTGCTGTGCTGTGCTGTGCTGTGCTGTGCTGTGCTGTGCTGTGCTGTGCTGTGCTGTGCTGTGCTGTGCTGTGCTGTGCTGTGCTGTGCTGTGCTGTGCTGTGCTGTGCTGTGCTGTGCTGTGCTGTGCTGTGCTGTGCTGTGCTGCATTGCATGTGCATTGCATTGCATTGCATTGCATTGTGTTATGTTGTATGACGGTAAACATATGCGGCTATTCATGAATGACGGATGTTGGTTTTCATAACCCGTATTGATATTCTAAGGCAAGATACGGCAGATTATTTGTTCATGTAAGAAGCCCTATTACCAGACATGGCGATGTATGACAGGTAGGTCCTATATAGGATTACTGTTTACATGCACGTAGGCACACAATAAACAGACACGGGTGTTCACAAATAACGGCTAGAGGTTATCATAATTCAGTATAAAAAATACAAGGCGAAGTGTTGCAGGCATATATAATAGTTTCTTTATACACGTAATACACACGCACACACGGTTAATAAAATAAGAAATGCAGACAGCAACGACACACATTTGTATAACGTTAAATACAAAGATTATATATATATATATATATATATATATATATATATATATATATATATATATATATTTAAAACTGAACACGGTAGCAATTAAATGAAAGTTCGGATATATATTAGATTTTCATAATTTTTATTCGGCTTTGTTTTATGCAAACGGCGAGATTAGTGAAATATTAGTCTTTTTGTGAGGTACACATTTTTAGCAGGACACCCCCAAAACCGTCGCTATCAAAATAGGTATGCGGGCGTATTCGAAATATGATTATTAAGCTTAATCAACCGCACGTACGACGTCGCATGTGCTTCTAATAATCAGGTGTGCTACGTACACATAAATATGTTCTTTGTAACCAGGCGTGCTCAGTATAACCAGGTGTGTCCTTTAATCAAGTGTGCTTCCTTTAAACAGTTGTGTTCATTATAACAAGGCGTGCTACTTTCAATCAGACATACTCCACGTAGTCAGGTGTGTTCATTATAACCAGGTGTCCTCCTTACACACATACATGCTCATTGTGACCAGAAATTCTCCTTATAATCAGACGTGCTCTTTATAACCATATGTGTTCCTTGTAACCAAGTGTGTTCCTTGTAACGAGATATGCTCATTAAAACCAGTCGTGAACTTTGTACCCAAATGTGCTCCCTGTAACCAAGTGTGTTTTGTAACTAAGTGTTGAACGTGCTCCTTATAACAGGTGTGTTCTTCGTAATGCATGTGTTCCGCAAGTGTGTTTCTTGTCAGGTGCCCCCACTCAGTCAACTGAGCTCACGTATTCCTTGTAAACAAATGTTCTAAGAAAAGCGAACATTACCGTGTCACTCAACGCATTATTTACGGACAGTATATGAAGAAGAACATCACGTGCCTAGAAACTATTAATACTCATAACTAAATACACACATACACGGACACAGCTTGTCTTCTGCAGTCATTGATAAGTGACCCCTTTTCCCCAAATGCGATATTGAAGCTATACTGGGGTATTATATCACACCAGTCATAATGATAGCCGTACGATTCACATCTAAAACAAATACAATCCTGTTTTGATATCCCGCACTTTAGGGTGCAAATCACACAAAAGGTACAACTCTGCATTATTATCAATTTATTCAATAGTGAGAATAATTCATCCTAACCAATATGTTGACAATATATATCCTCCGTTACACGTCGGCACGAGTACAAAATTTGTACTCGTGCCGACAATTTAATTGTCTCGTGTTGCGAGCAAGATAAAGTGGTGCCGCCTAGCGATTGAGCGGCAACTAAGTCAAGTGCCCTTGAAAGCTGTCGATAATGACATTCATTTACTCCTTCCTATACGAAACACATGATACGTATTATTAAATGAAATTATGCATACGCTAGTAAAAAATAAGAACTATATAGACTAATCGGTTCTGCACTCCTGGGTGGTCCCAAACATTGGGTCGCCAGGCCACTTTGAGGGGATCGTCAGTATATGCTTGAAGTTATAATTGTGTGAGTGTTGAATCGACCAGAAACACTGTATGGTATGAACACGACATTACGGATTAACGCGACAATATTTGTTAAACAAATTCGCCTCGTAATGATTAAGGATACTTTGCTTGATTCCATCGACATTGGTTTGATTCCGGTGGGTAAAAATTGGTGCCGTTTTTTAATTAATTCCATATCGCCTTAATTAAAGCCGGCACCGATGTTAGCCCATCACGGAAAAATACAGCACCAACAAGCACATTACAGGGTCTAGCTACCTCGTAAGTCTACCTACTTCGTAGTTATTTCCAATATGCTATAACGTAGCACGTACATTCAAACATTATTGGTCCCTCGAATGTAGCGATACGGTTTCTTTTTCATGTTTCTTGAGAGACAAATTCACAAAATAATTATTTATATCGTAACGTTTTTTAAACTACGACTACCATCTTTGTTTTTGATTTGCAAGGAGTGTATGTTTACCTTTATACAAACAAAAACAAAAAACGGACATAGATGATGATTGCTTCGTGTCCAGTAAGCATATTTATTAACATAATATTATCATTATGCCCATTTATATTATTATTATTTACTTTATCTTACACCACATGTTGACTGTTGAGAACATGTTTCGCCAAGCAAACCATGTTTGATCTTATATCGAATCAATTCAATTCAAATACCTTGTAACTCTTTACAATACACATAAATCACATGAAGACAAATAACACACAATAAAATAAATAGAACAAGGGAAGAACATTATATAATGTCGCACATACATTTCCCTATTACTCGGTGACACAGGTCGAGTGATACACAATATCATATATCTGTTTAATTGAGTACAATAAATTATTATTTTGTAATATGACTCCACAACTCACAGCGATATCACTTCGAAGGCCGACTAGTATATCAGACAACTCGTTCCTGCTGGCTCAAGGCACACCTTGAGTAGGTGTCAGCAAGAGGTATCGTAGTAAACTATGGATATTTCACCTGACAGACAAAACCGTAAATGATGTCTACGACATATGCAGGAAGCCCGTCCAGAGGCTGACTTATTTGAGTTACTTTTTCATCCCGTCGAATGCATGCACGGATGCTTGTCATTTTACGCGCATTCGATTTCGTAAAGAATCGTATATTTTGTTCCTTTGAAGTCAGGCCTCACGTCACCCGCAAGGCTTCGAGGCACGTGCGTTTTTATGATTCGCAGGAACGTCTGGATTCATTATTATTTACGTGACTGACTACCGCTTTGTGACGTCTCTCAACTGGCCTTTCCACGTGTTCCCGTCTCTGTGTCACTGGTTCAGGGAGAGGCTGACTCGGGCCCCGGTCACCCATCGTAGTTCTGCATCACATTCCCTCATCGTGTTGCGGGTTCAATAACTCGTCTCCACTTACTCTTCTCACTATCTCATTCTGTCTCGTTCGTTCGTTCGTTCGTTCGTTCGTTCGTTCGTTCGTTCGTTCGTTCGTTCGTTCGTTCGTTCGTTCGTTCGTTCGTTCGTTCGTTCGTTCGTTCGTTCGTTCGTTCGTTCGTTCGTTCGTTCGTTCGTTCGTTCGTTCGTTCGTTCGTTCGTTCGTTCGTTCGTTCGTTCGTTCGTTCGTTCGTTCGTTCGTTCGTTCGTTCGTTCGTTCGTTCGTTCGTTCGTTCGTTCGTTCGTTCGTTCGTTCGTTCGTTCGTTCGTTCGTTCGTTCGTTCGTTCGTTCGTTCGTTCGTTCGTTCGTTCGTTCGTTCGTTCGTTCGTTCGTCTCGTTCGTTGCGTTCGTTCGTTCGTTCGTTCGTTCGTTCGTTCGTTCGTTCGTTCGTTCCGTTTCCTTTCCCCTTTCCCTTCCCTCTGCTTTCTGCCTCTGTCTCTCTGCCTCTTGCCTCTGCTCTGCCTCTGCCTCTGCTCTCCTCCTTGCCTCTGCCTCTGCCTCTGCCTCTGCCTCTGCCTCTGCCTCTGCCTCTGCCTCTGCCTCGCTCTGCCTCTGCCTCTGCCTCGCCTCCCTCTCCCTCCCTCTGCCTCTCCCTCTGCCTCTGCCTCTGCCTCTGCCTCTGCCTCTGCCTCTGCCTCGTGCCTCGCCTCGCCCTGCCCTCGCCTCGCCCTCGCCCTCGCCCTCGCCCTCGCCCTCGCCCTCGCCCTCGCCCTCGCCTCGCCTCGCTCCCTCGCCCTCGCCCTCGCCCTCGCCCTCGCCCTCGCCCTCGCCCTCGCCCTCGCCTCGCCCTCGCCCGCCTCGCCCGCCCTCGCCCTCGCCCTCGCCCTCGCCCTCGCCCTCGCCCTCGCCCTCGCCCTCGCCCTCGCCCTCGCCCTCGCCCTCGCCCTCGCCCTCGCCCTCGCCCTCGCCCTCGCCTCGCCTCGCCCTCGCCCTCGCCCTCGCCCTCGCCCTCGCCCTCGCCCTCGCCCTCGCCCTCGCCCTCGCCCTCGCCCTCGCCCTCGCCCTCGCCCTCGCCCTCGCCCTCGCCCTCGCCCTCGCCCTCGCCCTCGCCCTCGCCCTCGCCCCTCGTCCCTCGCCCTCGGCCTCGCCCTCTGCCTTCCCCTCATCGCCTCTTGCTCTTGCCCTCGTGCCTTTTGTTCCTTGAGCGCCTCACGTCCCTCGCAAGCTCGCCCTCGTCCTCGCTTCGCCTCGCCCTCGCCTCGCTTTTCGCCTCTGCCTTGCCCGCCTCGTCCTCGTCCTGCTTCGCTCTCGCCCTCGCCCGCTCTGCCTCGCCCTCCCTCGCCCTCCACTCGCTCGCCTCGCTCGCCTCCTCTCGCCTCGCCCTCGCCTCGCCCTCGTCCTCGCTCCTCGCCCTCGCCCTCGCCCTCGTTCGTTCGCTCTCGCCCTCGCTTCTCTGCTCTCGTCTCCTCGCTCCTCGCTCCTCGCTCGTCGTCTCGCCCTCGCTTCGCTCGCTCGCCTTCGTCTTCGTCTCGCTCTCGCCTTCGTCTTCGCTTCGCTTCGCTCGCTCGCTTCGCCTCGCCTCTCGCTCGCCTCGCCTCGCTCGTCTCGTCTTCGTTCGTCTCGCCTCGTTCGCTCTCGCCCTTCGCCTTCGTTCTCGTCTTCGCCGTCGTCCCTCGCTTCGCCTCTCGCTCCTCGTCTCGCCCTCGCTCGCTCGCCTCTCGCCTCGCCCTCGCTCTCGTTCTCGCTCGCTTCGCCTTCGCCTCGTTCTCGCGCCTCGCTTCGTTCGTTCTTCGCTCTTCGCCTCGCTCCTCGCCTCGTTCGTCGCTTCCTCGTTCCTTCGTTCTTCTCGTTCGTTCTTCGTCCTCGTTCGTCGTTCGCTTCGTTCGTTCGCTTCGTCTCGCTCGCTCCTTCGCCTCGTTCTCGCTCGTCCCTTCGTTCGTTCGCTCTCGTTCTCGCTCCTTCGCTTCGTCTCTTCGTTCCGTCTCGCTCGCTCGCTTCGTTCTTCTCGTTCGTCGCTTCGTCGTTCTTCGTTCGTTCGTTCCCCTTCGCCTCCTTCGCCTCGCCTCGTCTCGCCCTCGTCCTCGCCCTCGTCCTCGTTCCTCGTTCGTCTCGTCTCGCTCCTC
>JAODUO010001067.1:0-7500 GCA_025642075.2 Ridgeia piscesae | reverse complement strand
TGCTGCTACTGCTGCTACTGCTGCTGCTGCTGCTGCTACTGCTGCTACTGCTGCTACTGCTGCTACTGCTGCTGCTGCTGCTGCTACTGCTGCTGACTGCTACTGCTGCTGCTGCTACTGCTACTGTCTGCGCGTACTGGCTACTGCTGCTAGCTGCTAGCTGCTGCACTGCTGCTAGCTGCTGCTACGTAGCTGCTGCACTGCTGCTGCTGCTACTGCTGCTACTGCTGCTGACTGCTGCTCTGCTGCTGCTACGGCACGCTGCTGCTACTGCACGCTGACTGCTGCTAGCTGCACTGCTGCTAGCTGCTACTGCTGCTACTGCTGCGCTAGCTGCGCACTGCTGCTGAGCTGGCTACTGCTGCTGCTGCTCGCTACAGCCCGCTGCTGCTGCTGCTGCTGCTGCTACTGCTACTGCTACGTGCTGCTGCTACTGCTGCTACTGCTCTGCTGCGTGCTGCTAACGCTACTGCTGCGCTGCTGCTAGCTGCTGCTACTGCGCTACGTGCTGCTGCTACTGCTGCTACTGCTGCTACTGCTGCTACTGCTGCTAGCGCTGCTGCTACTGCTGCTACTGCTGCTAGCTGGCGCTACTGCTGCTAGCTACGCTGCCGCTGCTGCACGTGCTGCGCTGCTGCTGCTACTGCTGCTGCTGCTGCTACTGCTGCTGCTGCTGCTGCTGCTGCTGCACTGCTGCTACTGCTGCTGCTGCTACTGCTACTGCTACTGCTGCTACTGCTGCTGCTGCTGCTACTGCTGCTGCTACTGCTGCTGCTGCTGCTGCTGCTGCTGCTGCTGCTGCTGCTGCTGCTGCTGCTGCTGCTGCTGCTGCTGCTGCACACTTTGACACCTTCTCACAGCTCACACACCGAGCGAGGCTGCAAGCTGTTGCCTTTCTTGGTCTTGTGGCGAGATGGCAAAGAACCAGTTCACAGCTCCCTCAAGGTCACTTTAACCACCAAACAACCCATTAAACTCGACACGCCTCGTTACCCGTTGCGTGGGGGGAGTCACGCGGTGGGACGGCGGCTCCTTTGATGTGCTCGCACCTATTCTGCCGTCGGAACAAACGGTACAAAAAGATGAACATCACCTTTAGGATTACGTAACACGATAGAGCCCTGCCTTTCGGTCATGTCGACTGTACAAACACCTCACAAATACGGTACAAATACGGTACAAATACGGTACAAATACGGTACAAATAGGTACAAATAGGTACAAATACGGTACAAATACGGTACAAATACGGTACAAATACGGTACAAATACGGTACAAATACGGTACAAATACGGTACAAATACGGTACAAATACGGTACAAATACGGGTGGTGCAATGGGGTTACGCACAGGCTGAATACTTCGCTCGAGAGAAAATGATCCCATTCAGGGTCCAAAATGGGTTGCAAAGGGGACACAGTGGAAATAATTGTGGACGTATAGTTAGGTGTCTGCGGGATGCCTAAGACGGTGACGGGATTATTTTGTTTTGTCATGCGTCAGAAGGGGTGCACATGTAGACGGTTCTTGTGGGCGTCAGCACCACAATGTTTACCTCGCCCAGACACTAACGTGTGGGCTTGAAGATCTCTGCCGACGGACCTTTTCATCTTCTTACCCTTTCTAGATTGGTACAGGTAAGAAACATGTGGGCATTATACAACATCTGGTACATGATTAACTTAGATGACTTCCTTGTAGCGTGTCCTTGACGCGGGAGGGTTAGGGATAGATAGCTCCATTGGTTGGTTTCCCGGGAGGATCTCTAATGTAGGATTGACTTTGTTTGTCATCACCAACACGGAGCATCTCACTCATGCAGCCTTGACCTTCTGTGACGTCACTTACGCTCTGCAATTCCTCCCGTAGTCGGGGTGGGGCTGGGTGGGGGTGGTGGGGTGGCAACGAGGTTATGACGACTATCACGATAAAGTTCCCCGTAGACACGCTGACAGAGAGGGGGACATGGCGACTGTCACGGATCAGTTCCTCCCGTAGACACGCTGACAGACAGGGAGGTCGTGACGACTGTCACGGGTCAGTTCCTCCCGTAGACACGCTGACAGACAGGGAGGTCGTGACGACTGTCATGGATCAGTTCCTCCCGTAGACACGCTGACAGACAGGGAGGTCGTGACGACTGTCATGGATCAGTTCCTCCCGTAGACACGCTGACAGACAGGGAGGTCGTGACGACTGTCACGGGTCAGTTCCTCCCGTAGACACGCTGACAGACAGGGAGGTCGTGACGACTGTCACGGGTCAGTTCCTCCCGTAGACACGCTGACAGACAGGGAGGTCGTGACGACTGTCATGGATCAGTTCCTCCCGTAGACACGCTGACAGACAGGGAGGTCGTGACGACTGTCACGGGTCAGTTCCTCCCGTAGACACGTTGACAGACAGGGAGGTCGTGACGACTGTCACGGGTCAGTTCCTCCCGTAGACACGTTGACAGACAGGGAGGTCGTGACGACTGTCATGGATCAGTTCCTCCCGTAGACACGCTGACAGACAGGGAGGTCGTGACGACTGTCATGGATCAGTTCCTCCCGTAGACACGCTGACAGACAGGGAGGTCGTGACGACTGTCACGGGTCAGTTCCTCCCGTAGACACGCTGACAGACAGGGAGGTCGTGACGACTGTCACGGGTCAGTTCCTCCCGTAGACACGCTGACAGACAGGGAGGTCGTGACGACTGTCACGGGTCAGTTCCTCCCGTAGACACGCTGACAGACAGGGAGGTCGTGACGACTGTCACGGGTCAGTTCCTCCCGTAGACACGTTGACAGACAGGGAGGTCGTGACGACTGTCACGGGTCAGTTCCTCCCGTAGACACGCTGACAGACAGGGAGGTCGTGACGACTGTCATAGATCAGTTCCTCCCGTAGACACGTTGACAGACAGGGAGGTCGTGACGACTGTCATAGATCAGTTCCTCCCGTAGACACGCTGACAGACAGGGAGGTCGTGACGACTGTCATGGATCAGTTCCTCCCGTAGACACGTTGACAGACAGGGAGTGTCGTGACGTAGACTGTCATGATGTCATCAGTTCCTCCCGTAGACACGCTGACAGACAGGGAGGTCGTGACGACTGTCATCGGGTCAGTTCCTCCCGTAGACACGTGACAGACAGGGAGGTCGTGACGACTGTCATGGTCAGTTCCTCCCGTAGACACGCTGACAGACAGGGAGGTCGTGACGACTGTCACGGATCAGTTCCTCCCGTAGACACGCTGACAGACAGGGAGGTCGTGACGACTGTCATGGGTCAGTTCCTCCCGTAGACACGTTGACAGACAGGGAGGTCGTGACGACTGTCACGGGTCAGTTCCTCCCGTAGACACGTTGACAGACAGGGAGGTCGTGACGACTGTCACGGGTCAGTTCCTCCCGTAGACACGTGACAGACAGGGAGGTCGTGACGACTGTCACGGGTCAGTTCCTCCCGTAGACACGTGACAGACAGGGAGGTCGTGACGACTGTCAGGGTCAGTTCCTCCCGTAGACACGTTGACAGACAGGGAGGTCGTGACGACTGTCATGGTCAGTTCCTCCCGTAGACACGCTGACAGACAGGGAGGTCGTGACGACTGTCACGGGTCAGTTCCTCCCGTAGACTCTACATTGACACTGAGGTAGGATGGAAAAGTCGGGCAATACAGCCATTTGTTAATGATACTGGAGCGTCTGCTTCATGTGCTCATTAAGATACGTGAAAATCTGTAATATGTTGTGTCTAGCATGGTAGTTGTAATAGAACGGCTCTCCCATGGCTTAAAAAAAAACTGATGGCGATACGCAGTGTATTAAAATCGAGATTAGTGGCTGATACCATTGTTTATGTCTGAGTATGCTTCTGTTACCATTAGTTTGTCTGAGTATGCTTCTGTTACCATTAGTTTGTCTGAGTATGCTTCTGTTACCATTAGTTTGTCTGAGTATGCTTCTGTTACCATTAGTTTGTCTGAGTATGCTTCTGTTACCATTAGTTTGTCTGAGTATGCTTCTGTTACCATTAGTTTGTCTGAGTATGCTTCTGTTACCATTAGTTTGTCTGAGTATGCTTCTGTTACCATTAGTTTGTCTGAGTATGCTTCTGTTACCATTAGTTTGTCTGAGTATGCTTCTGTTACCATTAGTTTGTCTGAGTATGCTTCTGTTACCATTAGTTTGTCTGAGTATGCTTCTGTTACCATTAGTTTGTCTGAGTATGCTTCTGTTACCATTAGTTTGACTGAGTATGCTTCTGTTACCATTAGTTTGTCTGAGTATGCTTCTGTTACCATTAGTTTGTCTGAGTATGCTTCTGTTACAAACTAATGGTAAAAGAAGCATACTCAGCAAACTAATGGTAACAAACCTTCAAAAAACTAATGGTAACAGAAACCCTCTCAAAAAAAGGGTAACAAAAACATACTCAGACAAACAAAAGGTAACAAACCTCTGACAAACTAATGGTAACAAAAACATACTCAAACAAATAATGGTAAAAAAGGCATCCAGCAAATAATGGTAACAAAGCATACTCAGACAAATAATGGTAACAGAAAGCATCTCAGAAAAACCCCAAAATGGAAACAAAAAGCTCTCGACAAACAATGGTCAGAAGAAATACTCAGAAAACAAATTTAAAACATCTCAAAACAAACTAATGGTAAACAAAAACCCTCCCGGCAAACAAATTTGGTAAAGAAAAACCAAAAATTTAACCCTAAATTCAGAAAAACTAAGGTTTAACGGGCATCCCTCAGACAAAAAATGGTAACAAAGATCTAACAAACTAATGGTAAAAAGGCTCTCAGACAAATAATGGTAACAAACATACTAGCAAACAATGGTAACAAAAAGCATATAGACAAACTAAGGGTTTAACAAAAAAGCATACCAGACAAAAAAGGGGTCAGAAGCATACTCACCCCAAACCAATTTTTGGAAAACTCAGACAAACTAATGGTAACAGAAGCATACTCAGACAAACTAATGGTAACAGAAGCATACTCAGACAAACTAATGGTAACAGAAGCATACTCAGACAAACTAATGGTAACAGAAGCATACTCAGACAAACTAATGGAAAACAAAGAAAAATTGGTTTAACAGAAGCATACTCAGACAAAGTAATGGTAACAGAAGCATACTCAGACAAACTAATGGTAACAGAAGCATACTCAGACAAACTAATGGTAACAGAAGCATACTCAAAAAAAAAGGGTTTAACAGAAGTATAGCCCAAATAAGGGTTTTAACAAAAACATACTCGGAAAACTAAGGGTTTAACAAAAAGCATACTCAGACAAAACTAAGGGAACCAAAAACATACTCAGACAAAACAAATGGTAAAGAAGCATATAAAGATTAAAAAAATTTGTTTTCCCGTCCTTTTCGTCGACATAAAACCACTGCGTATCGCCATCTTTATTCCATGCGAGTGGTTTGATTACCTCCTATCTAGCCCATATACATGTTTTTTTTTAATTAATTTAGAAATCTCCCAGTTCTCATTAAAAATGTGAACAACCTACGCATGCAATAATGACACAACAATAGTCTATCACGGCATCTTTCACGTCATCGCTTCACAGAGCACATGATTAGTCACGCGGCTCCAGAGTATCAGTGTGAACAAAGTGGCTCGTATTGCCCGACTTTTCCATCCTCCCTGTGTTTCATGTAGAGTCTACGGGAGGAACTGACCCGTGACAGTCGTCACGACCTCCCTGTCTGTCAGCGTGTCTACGGGAGGAACTGACCCGTGACAGTCGTCACGACCTCCCTGTCTGTCACGTGTCTACGGGAGGAACTGACCCTGACAGTCGTCACGACCTCCCTGTCTGTCAGCGTGTCTACGGGAGGAACTGACCCGTGACAGTCGTCACGACCTCCCTGTCTGTCAGCGTGTCTACGGGAGGAACTGACCCGTGACAGTCGTCACGACCTCCCTGTCTGTCAGCGTGTCTACGGGAGGAACTGACCCGTGACAGTCGTCACGACCTCCCTGTCTGTCAACGTGTCTACGGGAGGAACTGCCCCTAAAGTCGTCACGACCTCCCTGTCTGTCAGCGTGTCTACGGGAGGAACTGACCCGTGACAGTCGTCACGACCTCCCTGTCTGTCAGCGTGTCTACGGGAGGAACTGATCCATGACAGTCGTCACGACCTCCCTGTCTGTCAGCGTGTCTACGGGAGGAACGACCCTGACGTCGAGCCCCCTTCTGTCACGTGTCTACGGGGGAACTATCTAAAGTGTCCCCCCGTTGACCACAAAACCCCCCCAAACCCCCCCCCGGCCGGGAGGAATTGCAGAGCGTAATGACGTCACAAAGGAAAGGCTAGAGTGAATGCTCCGTGGGGTGATGACAAACAAAGTCAATCCTACATTAAGTCCCCCCGGGCCCCGGGAGTATCTATCCCTAACCCCCCCGCGTAAAGGGCATACAAGGAATCATCTAAGTTAATCATGTACCGATTTTTATAATGCCCCATGTTTTTTCCTTAAAATTAGGGGAAGAAAAAAAAGGTCCGTCGGCAAATCTTCAAGCCCACACGTTAGTTTTGGGCGAGGAAACTTGTGGTGCTGACCCCCAAAAAAGGCTCATGTGCACCCCCTGACCCTGACAAAACAAAAAACCCGTCCCTTTAGGCATCCCCGACACCTAACCGTCCACAATTATTTCCCTTTTCCCCTTTTCAACCCATTTTGGCCCTGAATGGGGTCATTTTTCTCGAGGAAGTATTCGCCTGTGCCCCCATTGCCCACCCCTATTTGTACCCTTTTGTACCGTATTTTTATATTTGTACCGTTTTTTTTTTGTACCGTATTTTACCGTATTTTACCATTTTTACCTATTTTACCTATTTTACCGTATTTGCCGTATTTGTACCATTTGTACCGTAATTTTTTTGTACCCGGGATTTGACCGGGGTGTTTATCTTTTTTTCCCTTTGTTCCGACGGCAGAATGGTGCGAGCCCTCAAAAGGGGGCCCCCTCCCACCGCGTGACTCCCCCCCCAACGGGTAACGAGGCGTGTCGAGTTTAATGGGTTGTTTGGTGGTTAAAGTGACCTTGAGGGACTTGAACTGGTTCTTTGCCATTCGACAAGACCCGAAAGGCAAAGCGCACCCCCGTTTGGGGGGGCAAAGGCAGCAGAGCAGCAGCGCACACAAAAAAAGCAGCAAAACGCAGCACACAACGCCTTTCCTGTGCTGTGGCCTCGCCGCGGCCTGTAAAAGCAGAGAGCGCACAGCAGCTGTGTGCTTTTTAACAGACTGCCCTTTTCGCCGGAAAAGGGGAACTTTAAAACCGCGCTACAAAAAAAGGGCCCAAAAAAACCGGGGGCCGCGTCGTGCCGTTCTTTTGAAAAAACCGCCCCGCCCCGCTGCGAAAAGCGCCCTCGTTGGGGAAAAGAACGCGCAGGGCCGCGGGGGATGCCAACCGCCGTGTTGGCCTTCGTCGGCGTCGCGTCCCGGGCCCCCCCCCTTTCCCCCCACG
>JAODUO010001066.1:147500-160020 GCA_025642075.2 Ridgeia piscesae | reverse complement strand
CACTTTAGAAGACTATATGTATGGGTCATCACTTTAGAAGACTACATGTATGGGTCATCACTTTAGAAGACTACATGTATTAGGCACCACTAAAAACACCACATACACCAGAGTAATCATCTTTCAATTTCTCTGATGAACACTTACAAATTGTTTATAACGAACACATTTTAAAGGTTCCATGGCAATTTCCACTTTCAAATAGCCCCTCCTGATGTTGACACTCATTCTCATTCATGGTAACTAAGGTTTGTCCAATTTCTGTTACGGTAACTTATGAGACCAGATTACATTCTTTGAAGTCAGCATATCATGTAATTCATTGATGTGTGATCATTTAGACAATAATATACGTTTATTCGTGGGTCTTGGTGGTTTATGTTGTCAATTGCATGGATCTGTCTCTATCCAGTACAGATATAACCACACACAAGGCAAAATTTCACATTTATAAATACAAGATTGTAAGTACATTGCACAGTGTTATGTAAATCAAAACATAATTTTTGCACACATATATATGTATATTATTATATCGTTACATAGTCTGTAATCAGTATAAATAAATTAATCAACAACATCAATCATGTTCACGCAGGACACAACATTCGTGTTAAATGGTTCCTTAGTTTGCTATCAAATTATAAAAATCTACATTCAGGTGAAAGAGATATACATGCAATCATATACAATCATCTATGATCAGTGATATATACAACAGCGCCCCCTAACGATCAATGATAGTATTATACCTACAGCCATGTGTGTAGCCAAATCATATCTGTTAACTTTTACGGATTACTCCCAACTCACATAGATTTTCTTTAAACAGACCACATATATGGTGGCACACATATGGTGGCACACATATGGTGGTACACTATATGGTGGCACAATTATATGGTGGCACATATATGGTGGCACATATATGGTGGCACATATATGGTGGCACATATATGGTGGCACACATATGGTGGCACACATATGGTGGTACACATATGGTGGCACATATATGGTGGCACATATATGGTGGCACACATATGGTGGCACACATATGGTGGCACACATATGGTGGCACATATATGGTGGCACATATATGCAGCATGTCATCACATGAATTGATCATATGCAACGGGCATCACTTTAAAGACTAAATGCATAACTTAAGTAGACCACATACACAGTAAAGCTATCACCTTTCACCGACAAACAGTTACAGGCCATTTATAATGAATACATCACAAAAGGTTTTCTTTAAACTTGACGGCTGCAAAGTCCAAAATCACTACTAACTGTCGACGTATATTAATACAAAAACAAAACAGTTTTTTATGATAACAATGGAGTGAATGGATGAATTGCATGGTGACTTGTGAGACACTCCAGAGGGCGCCACTGTTACGGATTACGAACAAATGGAGTAACAATAGTAACTGCCACCTCTGGTGCATAGCTCTGTGTATGGGTGTAAGCTAGCAGATGACATTACAGTATTATTTATAGGCATTTTTACCAGTCACATATGTGAACCACTGTGGGTTAACATCATTGTTAACGTTTACTGCTTAATCCTCACACAATCCATGTCGCAAACCCTCCCCCCCCACATGCCATGGCTGTACCTCCCTATGCAAATGATATGTGCAAATATCACGCCCTTTTCTACAAGTATACAACAACACCTGCCAAAAGTACAAATCATATCTCGTATAAAAAGAAGCACGTGTAAATGTGTATAATTACACTACTGCTGTGGGTAGACAGACACGTCTACCAAGTCAAGGTTCAAATGAAAGAATCAAGCTTGGAATGTTTAAACAGCATGCTGCAATGCTACACACTATGGGGTCAGATCTCCAGAGTGATTGTCTCTTTAAATCCTTATAAAGGGCATCATTCTACAGACTGAATAAGAATGCAGTTTAATACAGTAAATCTTCGCTGATTTTAGTAAATGTTTTGTCAACAAACTGCTATATTTGTAGCCATGTTCCTGGAAAATATGTTCCAAAAATATGATCTAAAACAAATCACTTTAAGATGGTACAAAGAAACTGAGAAAATGGGATGTCCATGAAGAATTAGTACAGGTGCAAATGAGAAAATTAACTGTGATCTGACCCCATATCTTCATCATATCACATTCATATTATTTAATACACATTGTAATGTATATTTAATATTCTTTCTCTTCAGCATCACTTACAAAATTATTATACATTTCTGCTTCACCTTAAAAACAAGAGTAATCAAAGATGCGCTATTACTACACATTTACACGTCTTAAAATGTACATTTCGTAGTCGCATTATCCCCACATTGAGCAGATGTTAGAAATATATGAAAATATATGCAAGGCACAACTGAATGAAGCCACCAGGATCTGTCCCTAAACACCACTTGGCACAACACTAAAGGAATCATGTTCTGAATAAGTGTAATTGTGCAGTGTGAAACAACATTAAAACGTTTCAACCATCCCTTCTCTTACACGTTAACTCATGATAATAGCTCTGATAGATTTTCCTGAACGTATCTGAACTCATTTGACAGTCAGCACATTCTGCACAGGAATGGTCTATAATGACATGTAGCCAGGTTTTGTGAAACCACACTCAGTTAACCGTTAAAGATATGTCAAACGAGTGACTCGTGAACTTACGTTAACATGGTATAGTCTGCTTCCCCAAACTGTCACAAGTTTCATTGAATATATTCCATGGTCCACAACAAGCTCCTTGTGAACATGAGCTGAGAACTAACAGACAGATCATCAATCATATGGGTTAGTCTATGAGTCTATGTGTCTAATAAATATTTCTGACACCTTTCTGGGTTGGCTCAAGTGATACGCCAAATTTACCAAAGCAACCTCGCCAAATGCAAGTTGGGCCCACCAGAAGAATCACATCAATTAGAAGGTAGTTACGTTATTATTTACAATGTCAATATTTCAAACCGGCTTCACAATAAAAGTTATATGAATGCATCAGCATTTCTTCTGAGATACACATGGCGACTGAACGTAAGATAGTCTGCGCGAACAACAAATTAAATATTAAAAACATGCCACCTCTTTACTCTGTTTAAGAATTTGTTTTTCCAGTGCAATTTTTGCCCCCTCCCCCCAAACATTGATGAATCACAAGGATATGTTCAATGATTCAGAGGCATAACAGGTATGTCCAGGTGCAGGTTGTGTATCCTGAAATGTTCTAATCTGCGATTTTATGAGGTCATTTTATAAGCAACCACAGCATACGTATGGCAGGGCAAGGTGCAAAATACAGACCCCCAAAATGTCATTTGCTGTTGTGTGTCCGCCTAAATACTACTCTGATGTGGCATTGTTACATTTCAACTACTGAATAGTAACAATACTTCATTAAACCTTGATTAAAATTAACTTTGTTTTACACAACAACATGAACCAACATCTTACCATTTCTACCTGCAGTAGACACAGAAATGGGCCACGTTTTATGTTAAACGTAATTTTTTACAAGATCTGTTAAATGTGCTGGTGAACATCTTCCTGTGTTTTAAGCTATGATAAATGAAATGTCTGGTGTCACCACTTAGTTGGGTGTGAACATTTGTTTAACTCAAACCCAGAAACACATAACTACACACATAGGAGCCGACAGATTGCGGCCACACGATCATGCAGTGAACACATGTTTTGGGGCCACACATTCGAGCAGTTTCTTGTGAGCAATGAAATGTTTCTGTGCGGCTTTATTACCCACCAAAAGGAAGTCATCACAGCAATGGCTGCCGTGTTGACGGACACCATGGCAACGGTTGTCGTGGTAACTGGAAATGTACTGTTGTGACTAGCATAACCGTGTCCAGTGAGATGAGCTGACCTCATTTGAAAATGGTGAGACCCTGGAAGGAGTAGCCACGGTGGCCCTTGACCGCACAGTAGATGTACACCACATGGTAGACTGAAACATACAGGAACACATGTACATGACATGGTAGACTGAAACATACAGGAACACATGTACATGACATGGTAGACTGAAACATACAGGAACACATGTACATGACATGGTAGACTGAAACATACAGGAACACATGTACATGACATGGTAGGCTGAAACATAGCAACACATGTACATGACATGGTAGGCTGAAACATACAGGAACACATGTACATGACATGGTAGACTGAAACATACAGGAACACATGTACATGACATGGTAGACTGAAACATACAGGAACACATGTACATGACATGGTAGGCTGAAACATGGAGCAACACATGTACATGACATGGTAGGCTGAAACATACAGGAACACATGTACATGACATGGTAGACTGAAACATACAGGAACACATGTACGTGACATGGTAGACTGAAACATACAGGAACACATGTACATGACATGGTAGACTGAAACATACAGGAACACATGTACATGACATGGTAGACTGAAACATACAGGAACACATGTACATGACATGGTAGGCTGAAACATGGAGCAACACATGTACATGACATGGTAGGCTGAAACATACAGGAACACATGTACATGACATGGTAGACTGAAACATACAGGAACACATGTACATGACATGGTAGACTGAAACATACAGGAACACATGTACATGACATGGTAGGCTGAAACATGGAGCAACACATGTACATGACATGGTAGGCTGAAACATACAGTGTACATGACATGGTAGACTGAAACATACAGGAACACATGTACGTGACATGGTAGACTGAAACATACAGGAACACATGTACATGACATGGTAGACTGAAACATACAGGAACACATGTACATGACATGGTAGACTGAAACATGGAGCAACACATGTACATGACATGGTAGGCTGAAACATACAGGAACACATGTACATGACATGGTAGGCTGAAACATGGAGGAACACATACACCCGTACATGACAAGATATGCTGGAGTACATGACAAGATATGCTGGAGTACATACAGGAACATTTTTACATGACGTTGTGTGTTACACCATTTAGAAGAACATGAATGTATATACTGGACTAGGCGAAAATAAAATAAACCTCTTCGCCAAATTGGCGAAACATTATTTTGGTCTTTATTATTGACGTTATCAGCAGTACATGACTGCATTATTCACCGCCCGGTTCTGTTGAAGTTGCCTAAATGATCGCACATCACACCGATACAAATAACCAGTCAGCGTGACATGCCAAGCGGGGGGGGGGAGTAAACAATAGGTCGCTAACCCCTCCATTTAGCCACACTTATAGACAATAGCACAGCTTAATATAATTAAGAATTGTGTTGCCAGGACAATGGGGACCTGCTGGATGACACTAGTTACAAGTTTGAGTCGAGTACCCAACGCTGTACCTGACAGGTTCCCTTGCTTATTATTGCTCAGCCATCTGGTAAATATTCAACCAAATATCAATGTATAGTTGATATAATTTATGTATATTTGACAAGTCTCATGACCAGAACACATTACAGAGAGAAAGAGGCATGTCAAAAACATGTTTTATCATTTATATATAGCCTCTGTCACCCAGACCAGAATTACAGTTAACTAATTTTGAGAATTATTCTAGTCACCTAATCAGTTACTGACCAGTCAAATGATATTTTAAGATAGGTAATACTTATATCACTGCACTGTTTGAATCCCTGCGTGGCAACAAAACAAGAGTAGATTTTTCTAAATGAAATGGCCTTGTTATAACATTTTATCTTTCAACTTTTATAGATGAAAGATGTCGCATTAATTTATTATGGGTATTTGCAAAATTCTCAACTGTTGTTCAGCTTTCTTTTTTATGGTTAAAAATGTTCTTTTAAATTATATACGGTGTTTGTTTTATATGCTTTTTATGATAATTGTGTTGTCAATGTTTAGGTAATAGTATTGTAGTGAATGATTCTATCTAATATTACATTTTGTTCTGACCTAAAAATGGCTAAAGAAAATCTCATTTGACTAAAGAAATTTCTGACCTTTATCCAAATTGGCTAAAATAATTTTGGGCCCAGCGCTAGCCTAGCTGGAACATGTAAAGAAATATAAACAACAAAACAAAGACCAACTACAGTTTTTAAATACACATATGCGTGCGTATGTGCGTGTGTGCATGTATGCGTGTGTGTGTGTATATGTGTGTATGTACATGGACGTGTCTGTGTGCGTGAGTGCTTCGATTGACCTCACCTCCAGGAATGAAACAGATGGTGCCAGCGATGAAGAAGAGGACACTGTTCACTGAAAGAAACGTACCATCAGAACAGAGACTTAACAATTAGACAACGTGGATCTTCAGACATCTACCACAATACCACATGATGTCATAAGTCTGTCAAACTTTCAGCCCAAATTACTAAAAATGCTGTTATGATATTGAAAGACACCCAAAACTAGTTGTGTGCCTCTAGAGCAAATTCTTAAATGATTGCAAAATTTAACTACCCAATAATACAAATTGGAGTATTAGTGATTACGAGTTCCGGTGGGTTGAGATGGTGAAGGAGAGAAACATAAGTGTACTAAGTTTACATCAAAACAGTAAGAAATACTCCTGACAAACACCTCAATGTGAAATTGATATTCCAGTACACGTCATAACAATCATTTGGTGCAGTGTTGTGTCACTTAAATGTCTGAGCCATATCTCTTTCTGTATGTGGCATAAACCTATGGAATTCTTTAGATTTTCAACTCAATAACATAAAAACATTTAGGTCTTTCAAATACACGTATAGGAAAACTATCACGAATTCATATATAATATTATAAATATACCATTGCAACTGGTGCTGTATGTATGTATACATAAAGATTTTTATATTTTCGATATAGAATTCTACATGTCTTTGCATCTACTTATTTTGCAATTATCATATAGATGACTGTGTGTACTTTGCCATATGGCTTTTTTGCTTTCTTTTTTCCTATATCCTATGTAAAAAGTTACTTGGTCTTAAGGGATACATTCAATATAACTTTCTAATCTACCTGTGTATATCTTTTGAACAACAATATATGTATACCAATATAAGGTACAATAAGTCATGTTATTGCAGTCATGGTTTGTACTGTTTGTTGAGTGTTTGTTTGAAAAAAACATACTGAACTGAATACATCAATCCAAGTATATTTAACATACCTTCTGACTTTGTCGCCAAGACGGCTACTCCAGCCCCAAGCAAAACTACCAAAGAAGTTAACATCGATGTCACTTCAATACTGCATTTGCATATAGTTGTACATCATTCAGATTTATACCACAAAACTTATGACCAAACGTTTATGTTCTTAGTGTGGTTTTTGATGAATTAAAAGAAATTAATATTATTTATTCAACTTTATGGGTGTAAGTATACATCAAAAGAAACTTAATGAACATGAAGACTACAAATAAGAGACATGGCAGAGAGAGACATACAGGTGATGGAATGTGCCATCGAATGTCATTGTTGACACAACAGTGGCTCTCCATATTTCTCCTTACATTTAAGACGTTTCTTTAATTCAGATGATTTTATATCAAATTATGATTTTAGTGACATAATTACGTTCTCTGTTAGAAACTCACCGATGCCAACAACAAATAGAAGTATTGACATGACGACCACTTTACAGTTCCGTTGTACCTTCGGATGTTTCCACCAACTGAAAACACAAACATGTTACAACTGTAAACGTAAACATGACATTTGTTACAGTTTTGTCAACATGAACACTATGTAAACAGTGGGCAATTGCCCGTAAACAAGGGGCAATTGCCCAATGGACAGTTGCCAGTTGCCAAAGGACAGCCAAAATACTGCGGCCAAATGGCACGAGAAACATAAAAACATACATAATTACTGTTACATAAAAAGGACTTTTATCTATTACATTAATTAACCTTTGTTCAATGAACAAGTGTCCACTTTTGCATTTGACCACTGGGCAATGGACCACTGACCAACTATGTAAACAGTGGGCAATTGCCCGTAAACAAGGGGCAATTGCCCAATGGACAGTTGCCCAGTGGACAGTTGCCCAGTGGACAATTGCCCAGTGGACAGTTGCCCAGTGGACAGTTGCAGAGTGGACAGTTGCCCAATGGACAGTTAGTTGCCGAGTGGACAGTTGCCCAGTGGACAGTTAGTTGCCAGTGGACAGTTGCCCAGTGGGACAGTTAGTTGCCGAGTGGACAGTTGCCCAGTGGACAGTTAGTTGCCCAGTGGACAGTTGCACAGTGGACAGTTAGTTGCTGAGTGGACAGTTGCCCAGTGGACAGTTAGTTGCCGAGTGGACAGTTGCCCAGTGGAAGTTAGTTGCCCAGTGGACAGTTGCCCATTGGACAGTTAGTTGCCCATGGTAATTGAAGGACAGTTGCCCAGTGGACAGTTGCCCAGTGGACAGTTATAGCCAGACAGTTGCAGTACAGTTAGTTGCCGAGTGGACAGTTGCCCAGTGGACAGTTGCCGAGTGGACAGTTGCCCAGTGGACAGTTGCCCAGTGGACAGTTGCCCAGTGGACAGTTGCCCAGTGAAGTGCCGATAGTGGACAGTTGCCCAGTGGACAGTTGCCCATGGAAGTTAGTTGCAAGGACAGTTGGGACAGTTGTTGCCCAGTGGACAGTTGCACAGTGGACAGTTAGTTGCTGAGTGGACAGTTGCCCAGTGGACATTGTTGCCGAGTGGACAGTTGCCCATGGACAGTTGCCCAGTGGACAGTTAGTTGCTGAGTGGACAGTTGCACAGTGGACAGTTAGTTGCGAGTGGACAGTTGCCAGTGGAGTTGCACAGTGGACAGTTGCCAGTGGACAGTTGCCCATTGGACAGTTAGTTGCACAGTGGACAGTTGCCAGTGACATTATTGCCGAGTGGACAGTTGCCCATATGGACAGTTGCCATTACAGTTGTAGTGGACAGAGTTGCCGAGTGGACAGTTGCCAGTGGACAGTTAGTTGCCCAGTGGACAGTTGCCCAATGGACAGTTAGTTGCCAAGTGGACAGTTGCCCGAGTGGACAGTTAGTTGCCGAGTGGACAGTTGCCCAGTGGACAGTTGCAGAGTGGACAGTTGCCCAATGGATAGTTAGTTGCAGAGTGGACAGTTGCCCAGTGGACAGTTAGTTGCCCAGTGGACAGTTGCCCATTGGACAGTTAGTTGCCCATTGGACAGTTGCCCAGTGGACAGTTAGTTGCCGAGTGGACAGTTAGTTGCCGAGTGGACAGTTGCCCAGTGGACAGTTGCCCAGTGGACAGTTGCCCAATGGATAGTTAGTTGCAGAGTGGACAGTTGCCCAGTGGACAGTTAGTTGCCCAGTGGAAAGTTGCACAGTGGACAGTTAGTTGCCCAGTGGACAGTTGCACAGTGGACAGTTAGTTGCTGAGTGGACAGTTGCCCAGTGGACAGTTAGTTGCTGAGGGGACAGTTGCCCAGTGGACAGTTAGTTGCCCAGTGGACAGTTGCCCAGTGGACAGTTGCCGAGTGGACAGTTGCCCAGTGGACAGTTAGTTGCCCAGTGGACAGTTGCCCAGTGGACAGTTAGTTGCCGAGTGGACAGTTGCCGATGGGACAGATAGTTGCAGAGTGGACAGTTGCCCATTGGACAGTGGACAGTTAGTTGCCGAGTGGACAGTTGCCCAATGGACAGTTAGTTGCCCAGTGGACAGTTAGTTGCAGAGTGGACAGTTGCCCAATGGACAGTTAGTTGCAGAGTGGACAGTTGCCCAATGGACAGTTAGTTGCTGAGTGGACAGTTGCCCAGTGGACAGTTAGTTGCCGAGTGGACAGTTGCCGATGGGACAGTTAGTTGCCGAGTGGACAGTTGCACAGTGGACAGTTAGTTGCCCAGTGGACAGTTGCACAGTGGACAGTTAGTTGCTGAGTGGACAGTTGCCCAATGGACAGTTAGTTGCCCAGTGGACAGTTGCCCAATGGACAGTTAGTTGCCCAGTGGACAGTTGCCCAATGGACAGTTAGTTGCCCGGTGGACAGTTAGTTGCAGAGTGGACAGTTGCCCAATGGACAGTTAGTTGCTGAGTGGACAGTTGCCCAGTGGACAGTTAGTTGCCCAGTGGACAGTTGCCCAATGGACAGTTAGTTGCCCAGTGGACAGTTGCACAGTGGACAGTTAGTTGCTGAGTGGACAGTTGCCCAGTGGACAGTTAGTTGCCCAGTGGACAGTTGCCCAATGGACAGTTAGTTGCCCAGTGGACAGTTGTTGCAGAGTGGACAGTTGCCCAGTGGACAGTTGGCCAATGGACAGTTAGTTGCCGAGTGGACAGTTGCCCAGTGGACAGTTGCAGAGTGGACAGTTAGTTGCTGAGTGGACAGTTGCCCAGTGGACAGTTAGTTGCCGAGTGGACAGTAGTTGCTGAGTGGACAGTTGCCCAGTGGACAGTTAGTTGCCGAGTGGACAGTTGCCCAGTGGACAGTTAGTGCCGAGTGGACAGTTGCCCATGGACAGTTAGTTGCACCAGTGGACAGATGATGCCCATGGACAGTTAGTTGCCCAGTGGACAGTTGCCCAGTGGACAGTATTGCAGTGGAAGTTGCCAGTGGACAGTTAGTTGCCCAGTGGACAGTTGCACAGGCAGTTAGTTGCTGAGTGACAGTTGCCCAGTGGACAAGTTGCCAGTGGACAGTTGCCCAGTGGACAGTTGCCAGTGGACAGTTGCCAGTTGCCCAGTGAGACAGTTGCCCAGTGGACAGTAGTTGCCCAGTGGACAGTTGCCCAGTGGACAGTTAGTTGCCTGAGTGGACAGTTGCCCAGTGGACAGTTAGTTGCAGAGTGGACAGTTGCCCATTGGACAGTTAGTTGCCCAGTGGACAGTTGCCCAATGGACAGTTGCCCAGTGGACAGTTGCCGAGTGGACAGTTGCCCAGTGGACAGTTAGTTGCCGAGTGGACAGTTGCCCGTTGGACAGTTAGTTGCCCAGTGGACAGTTAGTTGCCAGTGGACAGTTAGTTGCCAGATGGACAGTTAGTTGCCCAATGGACAGTTAGTTGCCAGTGGACAGAGTTGCTGACAGTGGACAGTTAGTTGCCCAGTGGACAGTTGCACAGTGGACAGTTAGTTGCCTAGTGGACAGTTGCCAGAGTGGACAGTTGCTTGCTGACAGTTGCCCGTGACATGGTTGCCCAGTGGACAGTTAGTTGCCTCAGTATGGACAGTTAGTTGCAGAGTGGACAGTTGCCCGTTGGACAGTTAGTTGCCCAGTGGACAGTTGCCCAATGGACAGTTAGTTGCCCAGTGGACAGTTGCCCAAAAGACAGTTAGTTGCCAAGTGGACAGTTGCCCAGTGGACAGTTAGTTGCCAAGTGGACAGTTGCCCAAGGGACAGATATGGGCCAAAGTGGACAGTTAAACATAAAAACATAATGCATACAGAATTGGTTGCAAGTAGACAAAAGTTACCCATTAGACAATTAATTGCATAACAAGTGGACTTTTGATTGCCAGAGTGGACCAGTTGCCAACTGACGGTGTAGAGCAAGTTCAGTCCCATTGTGAACAATTAATTGCTAAAGTGACGTAATAACCCAGTAGACAATTGGATTGATTATTAACAATTAACCCATAGACATAATTGAATTTACCAGTGAACCACATTGTGTTGACTGAGTGGAATTGTCCTTGAAAATTACACATTTGAATTAAATTGATTGATCAAGTGAACAGATCTGCCCTGAAACAATTAGTTGCCCAGTGGACAGTTGTCCCATGGACATTAGTTGCCAGTGGACAGTTGCCCAATGGACAGTATTGCGGAAAGTGGACAGTTAGTTGCAGAGTGGACAGTTGCCCAATGGACAGTTAGTTGCCCAGTGGACAGTTGCCCAGTGGACAGTTAGTTGCCCAGTGGACGTTGCCCATGGACAGTTAGTTGCCCAGTGGACAGTTGCACAGTGGACAGTTGTTGCTAGTGGACAGTTGCCCAGTTGCCAGTTAGTTGCCCAGTGGACAGTTGCCCAATGGACAGTTAGGGGCATTGCCCATGGACAGTTAGTTGCAGAGTGGACAGTTGCCAGTGGACAATTGCCCAGTGGAAAGTTAGCCAGTGGACAGTTGCCCAGTGGACAGTTGCAATGACAGTTAGTTGCTGAGTGGACAGTTGCCCAGTGGACGGGTTTCAGAGTGGACAGTTGCCCATGGACAGTTGCTGAGTGGACAGTTGCCCAATGGACAGTTAGTTGCCGAGTGGACAGTTGCCCATGGACAGTAGTTTTCCCAGTGGACAGTTGCCCATGGACAGTTAGTTGCCCAGTGGACAGTTGCCCAGTGGACAGTTGCCCAGTGGACGTAGTTGCCCAGTGGACAGTTGGCCCCGTGGACAGTTAGTTGCCCAGTGGACAGTTGCCAGTGGACAGTTGCCCAAATTGCCCAGTGGACAGTTGCACCCGTGGACAGTTGTTGCAGATGGACAGTTGTTGCCCAGTGGACAGTTAGTTGCCCAGTGGACAAATTGCCAGTGGACAGTTAGTTGCCCATGGACAGTTGCCCAGTGGACAGTTAGTTGCGAGTGGACAGTTG
>JAODUO010001066.1:130000-142500 GCA_025642075.2 Ridgeia piscesae | reverse complement strand
TGTTTATCACAGTGATGGAACTGATAAGTAGAAAGACCAGTGCGAAATATATCTCAGGAAACTACTTAATTAATGCAAGCGACCTAACAGTGGCAGCAGTTTGGAAAGTAGTTCACTTCCTTATCATGATCTGCTACTTGGAAGACCTCTTAGAATAACTGTTCCAGTGGAAGATAAGTTTGGAGATGTTGTGGGTTGGCAATTAAATAAATAGCTGGAAATACCTCTTGAAGAGAGGAAACTAAATCCAATAGACATGTTTGTATGACTCTGCTGATTGGTATTTGTGGATGCTCCTCAGACAAAGACATTTGCTGGAGAAAACAAGCAGGGGCAAATGCATGGAGGAAAGACAGACAGTCACATGGCATATAAACTCAATGAAACTGACACCAGCCTATCTTTAAGGTTCTTCGTTCGTATAAGTACTCCATATAGCACCTTCTGGGGCTAACATAGGAGTTTGTGCGGTGCGCAATGCTAAAGGAAGTTAAAAGAACAATAGAACTGAAAACGTGCGATTAACTGTGTAGATAAGTGTAATAATTTGTGCAGATTAAAAACAGTTTGCTGTGTCTATTTTTTGGCTATAATCTGGTGAGGTGGGCTGGAGCAACAAGGTGGATGGTACCGAGGGCTTGTTGGAATGGGTGTAGTGTTGGTATGCTTATGACTTCTGGGGGGAGTGTGTTCCGGGCCCTAATGACTCTTGGATAGAATGAATATGCATATGTCCTGATGCGTGCGTGGATTTGTATGTACTTGTTTGGATTGCTGTTTCGTGTACAGGAGCATGGGGTTATGATGTGTTGTGGTAACTTGATATTTATGAGGTTCTGTTTTATCTTGTAAAAGAAAGTGAGTTGGTGTTGTATTCGTCGTGTCTAGGATCTGTGTGGGATTGGCAGACGGGTGGAGATTGAGAGTGAAAAACAGAGAGTAGTAGAGACTGCAGTGCATGAAATGTGAGGAAGAAAACAAAACAACTAGAAATCGAGAATCAGAATGAAGGCAAGTGTCTGCTCTGATATACAGGGGATATTAACAACACTAGTTTGACAGCACAGTTGTTATTCCACACCACTGGGCACTTGTGATGACTAGTTTTTGTCTACATAGATGCTGCCAACCAGACTTTTGATTGGAAACTGGATCTTAGCCCTATTTTATGATTTAGGGATATATCATTATAATGGAACAATAATGTTTACTATATATGAGAAGTAATTGGCAGCTGTGCTGTAGTCTGTATTTTTACAGTTATACCACAACTTAGAAAGATGATGATGATGATATAATATATTTATTCAGGATGGCTCAGCTAAATACAGTGTACATTAAATATACACTAGATATCTTTTCAGTGAGGTCCTCATACACACAATCATACAGACATGCAATATTAAAAGATGTAAAATAGTAAGATATATGATGTAACAGACATAAAATATAAATTAAGTTAAAACATAAAATATACAATAAGATACAAACATGGTATAACTACGAGGTAAGCTGCCAACAACACAGCTTGTTGAAGTACTCTATATAACGTGGTTAAAACATGTTTTATATTTATCTTTGAATTCTTTGTAGCTTTGACAGCGTTATTTAGAGTATTGAAAAGCACAGCTCCCTCGTAGCAGAAAAGGTTCTTAGCTGCATTGCAGCTGACACGTGGTACAAACAAATTACAGTTAGCATTTCTGGTCGAGTAGGAGTGAAAGTCTTTGGCACGTATAAGTTTGCCCCGGAGATATGAGGGTACAACCCCAACAGGCATCTGCCAACCATTAACGTTTTGTGTAGCTTTATTTTGTTTTGTGATGTTAGCCAAAACTCTGGTTAGAGATCACCTATATAATATATTTGTCGAAGTGCATATTAGCAGTGATAATTAATTAATCAATCAGTCTTATTTCTATTACTAGCAAACTATTATATTTGGCAGTGCCCCAGTGCCAGCTAGATTATAGAGTCCCGAAAATGAGGGTGTCATGCAAACAAATCTTAGCCGTTTGTATATTGCTACTACGAATAACATAAACGTAGGGTTTCCCCTGACCGGAAGGGTGAGTCGCCGTAAACAAGGTGCGCCAGACAACTGCGTGACAAAAGGAGCAACGATTTGTGTACCCTCGAATTGCCAGAGTCTGCCAGTCGGCCCTGTTCGCTCTCTGCCGTGTCCCGAGGGGGGGTTAGCGGAATATTCTCCGTTGTTGAGCCATAAACTCGCAGAGAGGAGTCATCGTCATCAAACTGGAACGCATCTTCTATGCTGAACTTATTCCGCCCAGCCATTTTTCGGTGCCCCAATCCACTAGGAAGATCAGGGTCGACACACTTTGTTGTTTTGCATTAATGATTAAAGAATCACCCGAGCGATGGCGTCATGGTCACTACTTCCGGTCTTCTTTCGCCATCTAGTGGACTGCGGTTTTTCAAAACTGCGCATGAACGCGAAGTAATAAATCGCAATTTACGATTGCATTCAATAATAAAACTAATGCAACTAAATAACCACCTTATAATACATTGTGCTTTAACTAGAAAAACGGTAAAGAACGTGTCGATATCATGAAGTTCACTAGGTGTCGCCACCTATAGTTTGCACAGCCAAACTTTCACGATTCCTAGGTGTCTCACCATGTGGCGCCAGTGTTATGGCGAAAGCGCCAGCAAAGCGCGTTTCGTGCAAATCCTTCAATTACAAATACTTACAATTCTTGTTAAAATGAACTAGAACATAACCTCTTTGAACATCAAAACCAACTGTGTGTGTGTGGGTGTGTGGGTGTGTGGGTGTGTGTGTGTAGGTGGCTGTCTACGTTTAGTATGAGGAAATGCCTCCTTCATTTCTGGGGTTCTGGTCAATCAAATAACTGTCTCGACTCTAGTGAGTGACAATATTATCATCTTTCATTATTTTGTGACACATTGTGATTTTCAACACAGAACACGATCTCGTTATTTTTGTGCAAGGAGTATTTTATTATAAAAAATATACGCTGACATTTTATCTAGATTAGTCGCATAATCTAAAGAATTCACACACACATACATACACAATAAAAAAACACTTTTGGTGCCTTAATCGATAAGTTGGCAGACGATGTTTTCAGGATCTACCGTGGGTTTGATGTGTGGTATAACGATTTGTACGAAGCACACAAAAAGGCATGCTAGATACGTTTGTTGTGAGGTGTAAGAGAAAGAACGCCATAAACAATACTGACGAACGTCAAGACCGAGTGCGCCCGTGGCAAGGCAGGGCAAGGTCGTGCTGTTACTTACTCTGCCAATGTATTTTGTTAGTGCCCAGAATAGTTCGCACTGGCTGTCGCCGGTGGATACGAGCGCGGAAAAACTGCGTGTTACCTTGACGTTCTGTGGCAGGTCTGACTTTGCGCAGAGCGGCCGGGAGTTGGGAAGCCAACAGCTGCCTCGCGCGCCAGGGCCAGTCCCGCTAATAACCAAGCCGTGTAATTATTGAGTGATAATAGTTCAGAGTTCTCCGGGGTTGAGAGTGCGACTGTTAGACACAGAAGTCAGAACAGCTGAAGATAAATTAGTGGTGAACTTAATTGCGCGCAGAGCACACAAGTAACAATACGGTAGCCTCTGTCGGTCGACACGTTGACGACGGACTACGTATTGAGAGACTTAGCCGATGGTTAGAAAAGGAAAACACTGAGACGTAGAAGTTGCAATGACTAGTTCGCTGTGTGCACTCATGTGTGCACGCACGCGCACGCGCACGCGCACGCGCACGCGCACGCGCACGCAAACGCGCACGCAAACGCAAACGCAAACGCAAACGCAAACGCAAACGCAAACGCAAACGCAAACGCACACGCACACACTCACACACTCACACACTCACACACTCACACACTCACACACTCACACACTCACACACTCACACACTCACACACTCACACACTCACACACTCACACACACACACACACACACACACACACACACACACACACACACACACACACACACACACACACACACACACACACACACAGACAGACACACACACACACACACACACACACACACACCACACACACACACACACACACACACACACACACACAACACAAGAGACACACACACACACACACACACACACACACACACACAAACACACACACACACACACACACACACACACACACACACACACACACACACACACACACACACACAAACACACACACACACACACACACACACACACACACACACACACACACACACACACAAACACACACACACACACACACACACACACACACACACACACACACACACACACACACACACACACACACACACACACACACACACACACAACGGAGACGTAATGGAAGCCCGAAGGAGTTGTTCACGCGACGACGTTATCAGAAAGTTGTTTGCGGTATCTAGGCGATACAACACAGTAGAGCACTATGTGGGTGATTGGCTTTGGTTATGTGATTAGCAAATGGCGTTGCGATCGTCTTGACGTCATCAGCTGTTCTTTGGCGCTGAAACTCCGAACACCCACATTGTGTGTCACTGGTTGCCGTGCAACACATTTTAAATTAGTTAATTTACTTCTATGATTCAGGTGAAAACGCTCACGCGCAGGGCAACTTTTCACTCTACGATGCATCAATGAGAAGTGTGCCGCTGGTAGTTAGTTTCATCGACTGTAGCAAGGCATTCGACAGTATCCATAGACAAACTTCTACTGACAAATATGATCAATGAAATGCTGGTTTGCAAGGAACGATTCCTCCCATTGCTCGTGTAGTTTGCCAATACTTCCATAAGATGCTCAATCATTCATATTAAATTTTATTCAATTGCAGGACTATAATACAATTTCTTTATAAGAGGATCCTTAACTCGACAATAGCTGTGTTAAAGGCATGATCCAGTCCACCAATTTGCGTTTAATTCGCCTGAAGCACGTATTCGCAATTAGAAAGTTTCCGTCGAAAGAAATGTTAGCATTACAAACATAAATGCGAATACTAAACAATCGTTATTCACTGCAGAAAGTCGCGTCCCTCCGTGCCCATAGATCTGGCGTTCTTGAGAAGTCAAGTCGAGCGACATTTATTGTAGTCAAGAGCTCCGGTTGACTCGGAAATCTTTCCGCTACCATTTGGCAGCTCCGTGGAATTGAACAGACAACGGTGCCTCAATCCCACAGTGTAACACCTGCCCGGAGGCAAGCACTGAGGGGGATCATCTACGTGCTTCCGTGTATGTGACTGATCGTTCAACCTGTGATTAATTTCAAGTGTTATATATTGCTTCGTGTAGCGCTTTCGCTAGACAAAATATGACAAACACGTAACCGATGAAGCAATCATAAGATGAATTGTTGCAATGCAAGCTAAGAATTTCCGTCGTCATAAGGAGCAACGACCTCGTGTGTAGGGGTCTTCCTTGTTAGTTCTATGGATCATTTCCAGGTGAAGACTCGGATATAGGTCTAACGTTTACACACTACACGGGCCTTTTCATCGTAGGCTATACGCTTTAAGTTCGAGACTTTGTTTAAGTACTCTAAATTATGACAATCATTATTCAAAACATTAACACAATATTATTTAGCATTTGAACTTATCATACATGCCATGTAAGAGTGTCTCTACAGTTTGAATGACTGTGAACGTACCGATAAGAGTTCTCATACTTAATTAATGGAAGGCATTTAATACATAATGCAGAGTTACACAAATTAAACGAGAAAGCATTCTTTGTTTCATAGTACAACACATTATGCATAATATTATATATATATATATATATATATATATATATATATATATATATATATACAGAATATATATAATATATATATATATATATAAAATAATACTACATAGTCACACATGCACACACATGCACACACACACACACACACACACACACACACACACACACACACACACACACACAACACACACACACACACACACACACACACACACACACACTAATGGCGGCGCTAAATCTGCTCTTAATCAAGTCTAAACATAGTTGAAACGGCAGGATTCAGCGACGTTTTAAGCAATTAGCAGGTTTGTGGAATATAGCACGCCGAGTGTAAACTACAGGAAGTTGTCACTCTCAATATATACATCTTTGAAGCCTGTTTTATTTTAAGGAAGCTCTCGGCACAAGTCGTGGTCGCCAATCCCAAGAAAAGGTCAAGGCCAAGCAAGCAGGCTAACTTGTATCCAATATAGAACGACTGGCAGAATGCGTGACCCTCTGACATGATTCTTTTCTATCGCTCTACTTATTAGTAGTAGTCACACGCCGTAATCATCACGTAGTCCATGTCAGTTGGCGTGTGGCAAAGGCGATGAAAACATATGCCTCTCCTGTGTTAATGCGTTAATGCGACGGAAGGTAAATATCCCACACATGGCGTAGAGGAGTTACCTTTCTAAAAACCACGATCTTTCGCGGTGTGGTTGCTTTATGCCATTGCGCCCTACAGGCGGTCCGAGCCACACGTCTAGACGTCACGATACAAAGGAACTAGGCCCTAGTGTTAATTAAACAACTTACATGATGGCGGCCACATAAAGGAAGGTACGGCTAACAGGTAATGGACGTTAGCCAGTTAACCGTCCAACCAACCAATCGATCAATTATAACCAATTAGCGATTCGACGAACGAACGAACCAATGAATTAGTACCCGAGCCAAATAACCAACAGGCAGATTAACTTATAAAGTAACTAAGCAAGTGTAGTTGTATAGAAGATCATTTCTCGTGCATGTATAGTCATAATAAAAACTCGTCCATACATGTCAGTTCTAACGCACATACACACATATGTTTAATGTTTAGGTTATTAGTGTACAGCGCTTTGAGCCTTTTTTTAAATTGCGCCTTATAAAATAAATATAGTATTATTATTACACACGCACACACGCGCACACGCGCGCACGCACGCACACGCACGCGCGCACACACGCACACAGGCACACACGCGCACGCGCGCACGCGCGCACGCGCGCGCGCACGCACGCGCGCACACACAAACACACACACACACACACACACACACACCAAACGTGTGCTTGCATACATTGAAGTTTGTACTTTCGCGCAAAATACTATGTTATAAATACACCATAATCACGAATCCACCACTCCCGTCATCAGCGTGAAGCCAATACATTATAACTATGAGCCCAATACACTGTCGCTGTTAGTTCATTACTCGTAACCATGTGCCTTCCAATACCGCTAGTCCAATACACATCAGAGCCGCAACAATTGGGGCCCCCCAGCCTACAGTGGACGGGCGCCGCAGAGAACGACCAAGCCAAGCGGTCCGCGAGATGGCAGGATAAAATAATAAAAAATGATATCCAGGTATTTAAAAAAAGTTTCTGATTTTAATTTGAAAACAGCCACCTATAGCCAGACATCTCCGCATGTAACTAAGATACACACACATCACATTAACACCACCAAGCAGTTATAGCCGTGTAAAACCAAACGCAAACCTCCACAAGAACTCATTAACTGTCTTCTGACAGCTCGTGTCAGTGAAGTGCAGTTGGAAACATTCTGGTCGCAGTTTGGTTCTGATGTGAGTTCAAAATGTGTCATGGTGCAGCGATGAATGTGTTGATACCATTTGACATCACCTAACTGTGTGAGACTGGCTTTTTACCCATGAAAACGAAATACAAGCTCAGGTTGACCACATGGCGTCTGTCTGTCAAATATCTCTCCGCCCATTGATCGTACTGTTGGCCGGCGTCCGCAGCCGTCTCTACACTGGGTGACTGGAGCACGTAGCTCGGCTAGCGCGAGAACAGCTTTGAGCTGTTTTGAAGTCTGAAATATCAACTGTGACATTTATTTCTCATTTTTATACCAGGAATATTTATCAAGCTGTATAGGCCTATACAGCATCAACAACGTTAACTTTCTTTTAATGTTTCTTTTACTAAATGTATGTAAAACAATAGCCGTTGCAATAATTATAGCGTAAACCCAAGATATGTCATATCTAATGTGGGGGTCCCATGAGACAGCCAATACACTAAAATGTTGAAGACACAAACTTAGGCCCGACTAGGCATTAAACACTCAGTGTTGTCTTCGACCAAACGCGCTCTCCACTTCGACACTTCTAGAATCACCGCACACCGCTGCGTCACGACCTCGACGCCTCCGTCCTCGCCATCAAGGCTCGCAGTTACGTCACAATCGACACGGCTCGAGCACGCGACTACGCGAGCACCATACCGAGGCTCTGGCGCGTGCCACGATAATCGGGGTTGAAGGTCTTAGGTCTTAACGGGAGACGGCTTTGGCATCGCAGACCGACCCACACATCTGCTACACCCCCGAGTAAGGAGATATTTACGAACTCAACGTCGACGAATATACTTTCAGCCGAAACAGCCGACGTCATATCAGAATTTATGATTTATGAGTCACGATTAGCCAACTGCCAGTGGTGTAGGCCTATGTCTAATAATATTATTGTCAATAGGCCTACATTTTGTTGTTGTAAACCTATCCAAATAACCAACTATAAGTCATGCGTTACCTAACATTTGTATTCTATCATATATCAATATGATTTTGTTAACTGTTTTGTTTAGCATCTTACATTGCCTGACACATGGACGCGTACGGATGTAAGCACGCACTCACGCCCGAACACACACACACACACACACACACACACACACACACACACACACACACACACACACACACACACACACACACACACACACACACACACACACACACACACACACACACACACACACACACACACACACACACACACACACACACACACACACACACACACACAACACACAACACACACACCACACACACACACACACACACACACACACACACACACACACACACACACACACACACACACACACACACACACACACACACACACACACACACACACACACACACACACACACACACACACACACACACACACACACACACACACACACACACACACACACACACACACACACACACACACACACACACACACACACACACACACACACACACACACACACACACACACACACACACACACACACACACACACACACACACACACACACACACACACACACACACACACACACACACACCGGTGGTTTATAACCGTGCTTCAAGATATAACTATTTATATAGCTGAGTAAGCTGAGGCAATGAAGGCAAGAAGCGGATTCTTCTCAGTGTCCCACTTACTGCGCCGCAGCGCACTGCGTCAAACGCGACAGAGCAACGTCTGCCTGCCTGCCTGCCTGCCTGCCTGCCTGCCTGCCTGCCTGCCTGCCTGCCTGCCTGCCTGCCTGCCTGCCTGCCTGCCTGCCTGCCTGCCTGCCTGCCTGCCTGCCTGCCTGCCTGCCTGCCTGCCTGCCTGCCTGCCTGCCTGCCTGCCTGCCTGCCTGCCTGCCTGCCTGCCTGCCTGCCTGCCTGCCTGCCTGCCTGCCTGCCTGCCTGCCTGCCTGCCTGCCTGCCTGCCTGCCTGCCTGCCTGCCTGCCTGCCTGCCTGCCTGCCTGCCTGCCTGCCTGCCTGCCTGCCTGCCTGTGCCTGCTGCTGGGCGGCTGGGCGGCTGGGCGGCTGGGCGGCTGGGCGGCTGGGCGGCTGGGCGGCTGGGCGGCTGGGCGGCTGGGCGGCTGGGCGGCTGGGCGGCTGGGCGGCTGGGCGGCTGATTTGATGTTTCTACTATTTGTACGTTCTCTTGATGTATTTTCTGATGAAGTGTCCCAGGAACTTCAGTCCAGTTAAGTTAAGTTAAGTTAAGTTGGGTCCGTCCCACGTCAACGTACATTCTCCGTGTTGTTTACCACCTTTCTATTTTCCTTTTACCTTCGGCATCAAGGACTCAGGTAACTGTTATATCAAACAGACCAATGCGCCTCCGCTAGATTCCTGCTTTTTGTGTAGTTGCCCTGAATTGTACAGCTGTCGTGCTTACATTGAGAAACACAACTGGGTGTTATCAAGCATGCGTTTTCAGTGTATGCTCACTGGTAAGGAGTGGCACTACCATTTTACCTCCCGTGAACCAAACCACTTGTATCTTGTTGGTGACCACAGGTGCCGTTACTTAAGCACATATGCATACAACTACACCCGCGCACACACGCACGCACGCACGCACGCACGCACGCACAGCACGCACACACACACACACACACACACACACACACACACACCACCACGCACAGCACACACACACACACACCACGCACGACACACACACCACACGCACGCACACACACGACGCACGCACGCACGCACGCACGCACACACGCACGCACGCACGCACACACACGCACCACGCACACACGCACACACACACACACACACACACACACACACACACACACACACACACACACACACACACACACACACACACACACACACACACACACATACATACATACATATACACACACAACAAAACTCATGTAGAAGAACGGAATTATTATGCAGATCAGTTGTTATTTAAAAACTGTTTGCATATTGCAATAATGTTTGCCTTTGAATAAAAGGCTTACGGATAACGAGATGGGGACGAGTTGTGTAACTTATAGTACATACGTCTTGTTAAGTAACGCTCAGAACGGACCGGAAACGAGAACCACTTGCGTGTCCCTAACTACCTATAACTACCTTTGTATTTTATATAAATTACCGCCAATTGGTAACTTAGATCCGATGCTAACGGTCCACGAAAGAGCGAATGAACCTAACAAAGAGGTGACACGGGATGACCTTAGCGCTTGGGTGGAGACTGGGGACGCAACCGTGTTGTCCCAACGTTAATGTCGGTCTATTAATACGGTTCCTGGCTGGCCACCTTCCACCTGCAAACAGCGCCCTTTCCTCGCCCTGGCCTTCCGTACGACTGTTCCACGATATGAGTTTCTTCCGCCGTCCTTGGTGGATGACGTAACTCGCCCGTCCGTCCTCCCGGCTACCCTATCCGTGCGGTGGAGGAAGTGCGCACGGACGGAGGGAAATAGCCACCGCCGGCGGCTGGCAGACTGCTGTGGTCTGTCCGTGGCTAAAACTGGCGACGCTGACGTAAAACGGCGACCACGAGTGGAAGCTGGTATGTCATAATGGGGAACAAGGAAGTTGCTCTTGGCGAAGCGTGAACTGGAAACGATTTCATTGATTTGAACTGCCACCGTTTCATCGTTCGTTTAGATCCTTTCGGTGTTTGAGCTTCCATTGTAGCTGTGCATATCAGCATATGTTAATTATGTTAATTATAACTTTATTCTTATATATATATATATATATATATATATATATATATATATAATGTACATGTAGTTGCAACAACAGGAAAGTAATAATTATTTAACTAAGTACATTACACGATGTAACAATTGGAATTAAGCAACAGTGCTTATTTTCCAATTTCATGTACTAGTAAAATTCGTGAAAAAGTTAATATTTCGTGAACAAAAAAACAAAACAAAAAACCATCACAACTGTGTAATAGTTATTTAAAATTAGTGCATTTCATGTAACGTGGTTGTAATATAGGCGTTTATGCATACATTTTGTTAATAATAGCATAATAATCAAAAGAGTTTGTTGTTAAGTGCTAGTATGTTGATCATGGCTACATTCAAACTGTCACCTAACTGCTTTATACCGCCCGGCCTCTCTTTCCCCGGTGGGAAGAGAAAGTGTGTAGACCATGTCTTCGTGTTAACAATCGAGAGATACGCTCCCGGGATAGGCTCCATTAATGTACGGACAGGCATAATGGTCTCAGTTTGGGGAAGGAGAGAGTAGATGTGGAAGGAGTTGAGAGACGACGACGGCGACGGCGACGGCGACGGCGACGGCGACGGCGACGGCGACGGCGACGGCGACGGCGACGGCGACGGCGACGGCGACGGCGACGGCGACGGCGACGGCGACGGCGACGGCGACGGCGACGGCGACGGCGACGGCGACGGCGACGGCGACGGCGACGGCGACGACGACGACGACGACGACGACGACGACGACGACGACGACGACGACGACGACGATCGGTTGAGCTCGCCAGAGTTCCATCCATCTATCACCTCGAGTAGACATTGGTATCTCATAAAATAACCGTGTGATGCCGCGAAAGCTCAAGGGCTGGAGCAGAAGCCTTACACGGCCGTTACAAAACGGCACTTGAAAGCGGCGGAATCCTGATTAGATACCGCGGAGGACAAGACTGGGCCCTACAGACTGAGCCCGACTAAGTGTACAACGAGGGAGTTGGGAAAGAACGTCGTCCGAGCTATCCTCACTGACGCCCAGCACGCTCTACGGCCAGTATCGTCTCCTCCACCGGTGAAAGCGGCAGGCCGTGATTGACTGATCTCTGGCACCACGGACGCTAACACAGTCGGGCCACTACAGCAACGATACGTTATCGTCACAACGATGCAGTA
>JAODUO010001066.1:22500-125000 GCA_025642075.2 Ridgeia piscesae | reverse complement strand
GCATGCATGCATGTATGTATGTATGTATGTATGTATGTATGTATGTATGTATGTATGTATGTATGTATGTATGTATGTATGTATGCATGCATGCATGCATGCATGTATTTATGTATGTATGTATGTATGTATGTATGTATGTATGTATGTATGTATGTATGTATGTATGTATGTATGTATGCATGCATGCATGCATGCATGCATGCATGCATGCATGCATGCATGCATGCATGTATGTATGTATGTATGTATGTATGTATGTATGTATGCATGTATGTATGCATGCATGCATGCATGCATGTATGTATGTATGTATGTATGTATGTATGTATGTATGTATGTATGTATGTATATATACATGCATGTATGCATGCATGTATGTATATTAGGTCACATGCTACAAGATAGTTGTGTGTCTTTTATTTGTCTTATGGAGTGTCTCGTGGGAACTTTGGACATTTATATAAAAATGGCAGCTTTCTATCGTTAGTTTGTACTTCCGGGTGGATGTTAATGACACCTGGACCAGAACAGCTAGAACGTGACCGTCACGGTTTGGTTGGCACGGCACAAGGTCTACAGTGTGACCCACTTCAAACAAACAAACGGGTTCTAATATGTTCAGTTCAAGGACATATGCTACACATGTCTATTCCTACTCAATACCCCACGGTTACTGAGGCGTGCATAGATAATACTACTGAATACACCGTGCAAGCAGCATGATAGCCACCATTCTATTTTATGATTGATCATAACTCGATACTTGATTGGCGTATGTGTAGTGTACGTGACGCTGCAACTAGAGTACGTTAACCGTACTAGCCAATGTTGTCCAATGTTGTCCGGTTAAAAATTGAAATCGTATGCAATGAATAATTTAATACTCCCATCAGTTGGCGCGTGTCCAGTGTGTTATATAACGATTGTCATAATTAAACGAATATGTTCTTTGTGTAACACAATTGTTAATTATCGTAGAGTCTGTCAATTGTAATTGTTCCAAAGGATATGTGATCAAATTTCAATTGGTGTGGGTTCTGCACAAACGTCAATGTAGACAGACTGTATGTGTTACGTAAAAAAGATGGAGTTACTACTGATTTTTAAAATAGTTAATGTAACGTTGATTTTATATGCAGTTATGTGGCCTACACTGTCATGTTTACCGTAGGCCTAAAACCTCTAGAGGTCTACCGCTATTGCCTGCTCATTATGATTATCTGTCAGTCACATAACACATCGCTTCTTTGGCAGTTCTACTTGTCTGATACAACACGCATTCGCAGCGGGCCCTCTGCGTTAAATGAATGTAATCAAGCACCGAAACCAGACGGGTCCAAATTATCTCGCCAATCTTGTGAGCTCAGATGTACCCGCTGGTGGCGTTGCAAAGACGCTTGCAGTTGTGATAGACGTCTGATGAGTGGAATCCCAGAATAACATTTACATTGACGTCATTTGCTTCGTGGACGACATAAGTCACGTGATGCGGTTAAAACCAATGAAATAGCTACACATTGAGGTCCGCGTGGTACTATAGGATATCTGGACTATGACCATTATTGATATGAGGGGTTGATTATTTCTCATCTGTAGTTTGGGTAATCAGTTTGTAGAATTCTACAATATTGTATATAATGCAACGTATGTGTATTCTATTAAATACATTTATGATTGCAATTATGAATACAAAATAATGATACCTTGAGGCAAGTATAAAAGGAGAACAATCCCTCTCCCCTACAACAATCCAAGCTACCCGATTACTAGAGACGATCCCAAAACGTTCATGCTCTCTTCTTGCACTGGCGGTGCATTATGTGTGGATGTTGTCAAAACTGGGGGAATCAGCTGGAATTACATAGTTTCTACCTTTGATTTTTCGAACCAGTCCATCCTGGTCCCATCCACAGAGGCTCGGTTGCCCGAAAGGGTGTAGAAACAGCATCAGAGCAATATATTACTGACAGTTTTGCGCTGAATTAGCCGCAAAAATGGAAGACTCGCACACGAAATCCGTGCCCGAAGTGCTTCACTACTTCAAAACAGACGAAACTACTGGACTTAGCGATGACCAAGTGAAGGAAGCTTTGGGGAAATATGGTCTAAATGGTAAGTCCTGCACCCTGTTTTAAAACCAATGGGCAAAATTTCGCCTGGATGATTAATTGTTACGAAATCATGCGTTTCGGCTTTTTCGCCAAACACGCTGGCAGTGAATGAACACGGCCGAGCTGTCGAATCTGAACGCCTTCATTCGTCGACCTTGAGTGTTTTCACATCCTGTAGCGTCCCTACACGTGAATTGTGTCATAGGAATTCATGTTGGTTTGTTTATAATACGACTGATATTGACATATTTCTTCAGCTATTACGAGTAAGGCGTTTGTTGAAGCGTACCGACAGAATATACAAAATTATTGTAAATGAGATTGGCTGTCGCTAACTAGACATGTCATGCGTTGTTTGTTGACTGAACGGAAGCCACGTTTCACGTGGCACAACCTACGCTCCAGTGTGTGTAGAGGATACATACATCATTATCAGTGATCATATTTTATGAATTATGTAGAACATAACGGTGCAATTTATGAGTTCGCATAATTTATTAATGTAGGGTTAAACCAGTCAATTCTTAAAAAATAACAAAGTAACAGAACACAAAGTCCAGAGTGATTCTAACATTATGTCCAAGTTTAGGGTATGCAGCCAAGAACACACATGTCCTCAGGTCAGGCTTGCGTAGTAAATTGGTAATTCCCAGCAACAGTATAAATACAAATACGAAGGTCATACAAATTTCGATAAAAATAAGCCACACAATAAGGGAAGTAGTAATATTAAACCAGGTGGAATATTGAAGAAACATTATTAAGAATTGAAAAACCAAAGAGAGTATGGTCGCGGAGATATTATATAGAATATAAAAATGCCTATAAATGGGTGAACCTGCAATGAAGAAAACGTGTTGTAAACACAATGCATACTGCATTCTCTTCTGTGCATTAGTGATTGAGTGTTATAAACATGGTAGAACTCATCACCAGAACATGCTCTCTTCAGTTGTAACTGGGCTGCTAGCTTAGGATAGTTAACGCCTTATTGTCTGGAATGTGTTGACGTGATGACAATCTGAACTGAAGATATATGTGGGCGGTGGCATAAGAGGCAGTATGGCCCAAGTGCCAAAAGATTACCTGTAAAATCAAGGTGCATCCAATTTTATATAAATGCAGTTGTAAATATGTCTTTGAAGTACTCACTTTAATGAGTTAAATCCAAAAACAATCTTACACAAGAAATAAGAAGAATGAACATTTCATCTGGGCGAACTTTTTGTACTGATGTAGCACCTACAAAACATGCTATTTACATTAAGTCTGCCAACACTATTTAAAGTTAGTTGGGATATTTGTCATACAGTTTTGCTCGATGGAACTTAAGACATAAATGTGAACCCTTAGAAAAATAACTACTTGATATTTCTAATTCTAATGGATGCTGGCAGCGACAAATAATTATGTATGACTTCTACATTTAACATAGAAAAGTATTCATGCTTTAGAAGTTTTGTCATTAGATGGTCTAACAACTGAACTAAATCTTCTAGGCAGAAATTCAACACGGGGGAGTTCTCCAAAGATTAGGGTGTTATTAGTATGTAGATATTTCGAAGTGTTCCCTACATGGTTCATTGGGGTACGCACACACTTGAGTGGTCTGGCTGTCAGAATGCATGCAGCCTCGCGCACGTGGGCAAGACACAGCTGTTGGGCATCTATAGTGCGCATGCATTCTGTGGGTAATTACCAGAATCTTGCCTCGTGGCCAGCTTCTTCTACCTGGTTCCACAAATAACTGCTTCTGCTGCTGTTTTGACAGCAGGACCTATCTGAATCAAGAACAGCAAGCCAACCCCAGCCTTGGAGTCTATCAGCCATGTGTTTGTGTTACGTAAGGTGGTTACCTTTCGTAACCTTTGTGGCAATGCCCTTATTGATAAAATTAAAATTATCTTGCAGAAACCACAAATGCTAGAAATATCAACTACACCGTTTGGGCAGATATGATTGTAGTTGAACAAAAATATTTATTTAATACAATGGCGATAAGTCGTATTATTGTCTGATATCTCATTACTGCTGTATTAATGTGCAATTCTTATATATGTTATCATAATTGTTGCTCTTTTTCTGTTTCAGAGCTGCCAGCAGAGGAAGGTATGCTACATTGTTACTTTGAGTTGATTTATAAAATCATCATGTAAAATCTGTTAGCAATTCTGAAGTAATTATTTAAGTCCCGTTTTACATCAATACTGTCAGAGACTACATTTACCTCTTGCAACATCACATACCTATATCCTTATCAAACAAAGAGGAAAAGCTCAAATTTCTCAGTCTGGAATTCTAGCAACAACTGCCAAGTACATCCAGATACATGCTGCACTCTGGTGGATACTGCTGAAACATCTGGTGAACTTAGAGATTATTTCACTTTGTATCCACACTGTTTGCACAGACGACATTTGTACAGCAGCAGAATCCAAAAAACACTTGAAAATATCTGTGTGGGCATTTGGTGAAGTTTGTGTTACATGTGAGACAAAGCTGTTGAACGGTGGTTTCAAAAAATGGATACATATTTTCTAATATGTGGTGTTTCCGGACAAAACAATCTGGTAAAGTATAAACACAACTGGTCACTCTCTGTGCCATCACATACATACACACACGCACACACGCACACAAGGCAGAACAGTGTAAACATGGACAATTATGTTGCGTTTCATTCAGTTGATCCCATGTGTGATCATAAGCATAAATTAAAACTGCAGTATTTATCAAATAACATTCTTGGCAGACACAGCCATCATGATTTGAGGAACTGACTGGACATACATAAGCAACTAATAACTATTGTTTTGCGATAGACATTAGTGGATATGTTTTACCGCAATGACTGTATTTGATATTCAGGTATGAAGATGTACTACTTAATTTAGTTACACACTGGTGGGTTTACAAAAATAATTATATTTACTATCAATGCACAGTAACCAAATTGTCATCATCCCACTAGTGCTAATGGGAGAGTGATAATAGGGGATTTAGCATAGGCTAAACTTGTTAATATAAACACTTGTGTATGTGATATGGACCTTTTACCAATTTACAAGATTGGATTTGTTTTGTTAGCTTTGTTAGCTATCTTGAATGATATATCCATTTTCTGGTTATGTTGGCAAATTAATGAATAACTGTTTGCACAGGAATGTTATCTTGGCCAGTGCAGGCCTCGTTCACGTTCACGCTGCATGGGCGTGATACAGGCCTCACATATTGTTAGACTGTAGTACTGCTCCTTAGTCAATACACGGTAGCAACGTGTGGGTAGTTAATCTTGACACTGAAAGTGTGCAACAAATTATCAGGGCCAGAGGCCATATCACAATCAAATAAACTCTGCAGAATGGTAGGAAATGTCAATTCTAGCCAGAAATGTGTGATGAAATTGATTCATTTCTTACAGTATAAGCAGTCTTGTTTGATACTGATTCTACAGTAAGCCATCCAAGTCACAACTGAAGTTTTGATTAAAATACACTTCTCAACTTTCAGCAGTATGAAGCAACCATATTTTAGAATTACAAAAATGCCTTGTGTGCATACTTGATTACTTTCCAGTTTGTATGAGTTAGCAGTACAGTAAAAACTTTTAATCTTAAAAATTACCATAATTTGTTGGCATTGAGTTAGTTATTCACTGGTTGATAGCTTATTATTCATGCAAGAAAGCTTAATTTCACACTCTTCTGTTGCAGGAAAATCTCTGTGGGAACTCGTATTAGAACAGTTCGACGATCTTCTAGTCAAGATTTTATTACTAGCAGCCGTTATATCCTTCGTGAGTATACTATCTTTATTTCTTGCAATACTCTTTTCATCTTGTCATCAACTTGTTTGCATATGTGTGTGAGCACGTGTGTGTGTGTGTGTGTGCGTGTGTGCGTGCGTGCGTGCGTGTGTGAGCACATGTGTGTGTACTTAGGATATACACCTACACTGAGTCACAGAGTCTAGTATTTCATAGCTGCAAGTTGCTTCAGAAGCTAACAACAAATGTATGGGTGTATTTTTCAGGTTGCACATTACAGATAAAAATGTACATATCCCCATCATTCATCAGCAGGTGTCCTATTATTTTTGCACAAGATACATTACACTACCAGAAACGGGCATTAAGTTACAAAACATTGCAATAGTCTTGGAAATTTTTGGATTTCACCAGTTATACACTTTATTAAGATACCTCATTTGTGGAAATCGGTGGCCTGAACTAGCCTGGCAGCTTCTAAAAAGGATGTCAGGCCAACAGGCCAGTATTCAATGCAGTGTAGGATGTGTCGGACTGTCTGTGTGTCTGTCCTTTTGGTAGGCTGGGTGTATGTGTGTGTTATGTTTCATGTATTGTTCATTGCATTATGGGTACCAGATCTGTATGTGTTTACTATTTACTAAATAAATTCAGATCGCTTTTTGATACATTTACCCACTCTTTGTATCTGTGACTGTTTATATGCTAGTGTGCATACGAATGCATACATTTCTGTCTTGTACTATCTTTGTACATTTTGGTTTAGTGTCGAGTCATTCCCCTAATTGCCAGGAGTATGCAATATCTCGTGTGCATGTTTGCATGTGCCTGCAGACACATCCAGTAGTACTGGTGCACTCAAGTGTACTTGTAGTGGAGTGGTGTTTCACACTAGGGGTATAATTGAATGACTCCAGTCAGAGTCATGCATCTCACCTTCTGCAGATGTTCCCATAAACTGTCTCTCTTGCATACCCACAGTGACATAGAGCCATGCCCGGTCCAACTTCTAGGATTACCTTTCCTAGAAATATAGAAAGTAAATTATCCAACCCGGTGCTGTAAAGATGAGTTCTGTGAGTTTCCGTTTTATATGTCTCATGATTCTGCATTTATATTTGTTGTATCGCTGATGATCTGGTCCAGTTTTCTCAAGATTAGACACGTTAGTGGAAGTCAGTGATTATTAATATAATTGATTTTACTCGGTGATTTGAATGTATTATTGCTGAATGCTAAAATTGCACTTGCCGATCTGAGCACTGCTGAATGTTCGAGCTGAATAAATGTTTGGTGAGGAAGAACAGATTGTTTGCAGATTTAATACAACTAGAAGTACCCTGGGTAAGCTTCTCATTTTGATAAAATAGAATTTTATTAGATCGTACAATCTGAGTGATTTATTTGAACCATAATCATCTTATAGCTGACAATTTATTCAAGTTTATTAGCATAAGTTTGTGCTTTAGATATGTTACTTCCTGTTTGCAGTACATGTTATCTACATTTTCCTGCTTTTGGCAACTCATATAATTTTACTTCCTGGTTGTGGTAGCCAAACTACTAGACATGCTGTCTGTATAGTATATTGTGTTGCAGTTTACAATTGGGCATTTGTGTACCTATTGAATAAGTTATTAATGGTGAGTACTAAGTAGTTGATTGAGCACCTGCCAAGGCCACTGACTATAGGATAAATTATCAGCACAATAAGATACTTGTGTCAAAATATAATGTATTCCACCATGTAAATTATACAAAATCATTATAGATCAAAGGATGTCTTTCGTGGAAAGAAATACTAAGAGGCACACGGATAAACGTTGCAGATTTAATGGGCTAATTCAATGTTTTATGTGAGGCCCTAATCATATAATCATAGCTGAAAGCATGTTATTTATTAATTCAATTAAAGTACACTAACATTCGAAGATAGAAAGCCACGGCAGTCTATGCATGGATTAACTGCTTTGTGCATAAGTATCTAAGCAATTAATGACAAACCATGTTCCCTGCTGTCTCAAAAGTAGGTAACAGTTGCTGGTCAACAGAAACAATTTCTAATTGGTTGATATGGCTAATTGAACCAAAATGAAATCCATAGTTGCACAATTTTGAAACAATATATTTTAACAATACGCCAGACTATTTCAGTTGTGATTTAAATTTGACAAAATATTTTAGTTACTGTCGTTTATAGAATTGTGTGATGGAATCCTTTCTTATGGTCTGTTTACAGTATTGTTGTATTTCATATTGTGTTCTTAGTTCTTTCACCTTCCTTTCTTCACCTTCCTAAGTTTTGGGGAACAGACTTCTCCTATCAGCACAAGTGCCTGCCTGGTGCCTACCCGGCACGTGCATGGAAATGTACAGCTTGGCATAGGCTGTCTAGCTCTGCGTGTCTATCAGGGGCAGTAAATATAACTGGTCATGTCACGGTCCGTGTTCGCCGGTGCAGTGGTTTCCTCACCCGAGATAGGGCCACTGTAAAGTGCTGTGCAGTTATTTTAGCCTTTGAGCAGCATCAAAGCTCGCAGATAAATCACAGGCCATGTAGCTCTTGAGAGCAGGAAGGATAATTTCATGGAAGGCTAATCGGGAGGGCTTCCATTGGTGCGTTGCACCATTTACATGTAGTCATGGTTTGCAGGCATTCGATTTGTTCACTACTGAAACGGAACTGCATTCAAGTTATGAATAACCCTGTAATGTCATTGGTGCAAATGTGCATAAATGTGTGTATGATATTGCGTACGTTTGCTTACGAATGTTTCTAACTTATGTTGTACACTGTAGTTGTACACTGAACGTTGATTAGACCCATCTATTGTATCCATGTCTCCATCTCTTATTGGTATTTGCAAAGTTCTATCCAGAAGTGTTTCAGCGTCTAGCAAGATTTGTAGCAATATTGCGTAAACAAGTCCATCTGTGGAGGCCTCTGTTATTTGCTTCTTTGTTCTTCTTTCAAAATGTGAATAAATGTATTACAAAATTAAACCTATAATTTTATTTGTATAATTTAAAAGCTATTATCAGGATATCTGTTTAGTAGTTAGTAAATATTCCGTAGATTCTGCTTTTAAAGTGCTAGCGGTTCTTTTGAGTATACACTGTGCTATAAATAATTTAAGTCGATGGATGAACCACAGTGTGTTTTGCCAGGAGTGTTTTTAGATTTTTGGTTAATTGAGTTCTCTTCCATAGAGGCAGCTGTAATACTGGTTCTAATGTTGTTTCTACTAACTAATAAATTGTGTTTTTTTTACACAAAGTGTAGCAACAACTGAATTAATTTGAAGAATCTTGTAAAATTCATTAGGAATAGGAAATGGGAACAGTGTACACTGTACAGATTAAAGGTATGTCAGAATTGTTTTATCCTGCATTTGACTTGGCTTTTAATTTCTGAAACATGTAACTAATTTTATATCTTTATTGTTCAGATATGAATGACATCAGCAAAATTCTGGCCAGTAAAATTTGATACAACTTGATCAATGGCCTGCTGTAATATAAAAACAGACTAGTAAGGACATTAAAGAAATGCTTTGGAAGAATGTCTTTTTTGTTATGGAACACTGAAACAGGAAGCCATTGTACAGATCCTTTCTGTCTAGTGATTGTATGTATGCCAGTGAAATGAAAATACACATGTACCCCACAGAGGGTAAACGTGTAGCTGTTGTTTGCATACATTTGATGACTCTTGAAATACGTGATGACATTACAATGTTACAATTGTGGAATAATGCCTAGATTTACTTTACTGCTTAATCATCTCTGGTGCCTCTAGCCAGCCCGGGAGCAGGTGCAACTACACATTTAGATAAAGTGATAAACACAGTCCGTCCCACATTTAGCTTGGGGTATACAGCATACACACCGACCAGGAAGTTTTTTCAATCTTGAGTCGACATATCTTCAGGGATAAAACAGGTACAGAGATCTGTGTTCCGGTTCAAAGGTGACCCTGTGTTGTAAATGCACTTGTACCCACAGGTATTCACTACTGGCACCTCGTGATTGAGTGATTACAAGGCAATGGTTGACTTGTTTGAAGCGGGCAGGTGGTTTCCCCTCGGGGCTAAGATAACCTAATTCTACAAAAAGATGTTTGATCACAGAATAAATCGCAGATTCAGAGTTCACTGTTTGCCAGATTTTTGCAAATTCAAATACCCATTTCTATACAACATTGGCCTAAAAGCAGAATACTTTACTGGTAGTGAGATTAGCAGTAACAACCCCATGACCTGGGTGCAAAGCATGTTTTAACATCAAAAACAACCAAATAACTACAAATATTTATGCGGGAAGTGTTTGCGATAGCACATATATTATAATAAGTCGGTGTAGCGTATGCAGAGAGCCAGTATTAGCATTTATTTGCATGGTTCCTATTTATGAAAATACAGACACTACAGTCCCAAATAGAGCCACTGGCTGCATCCATAGTAGAATACTTCAGCTGCAAATGCCATTGGCTTATATTAAAACATTATTTTTAGCTAATTTAGCCTTGGTTAAATGTATGTACTAGCATCTACACAACACAACTTAGCCCAGGTTTTTACTAGTTTTAACGAGACGTTAATTAGCAAGTCGATCATGTGAGATCGTGGCGTCAAATGTGACAGACCCTTTTCTATATATTCAGAGCATGTTTACAAGGATAGTTTTTGTGTCAAAACGAGTGTAATAATAAATTAATGTGAGATATTCCAATGTAATACAAACACTAATCATCACAGGGAACAAATGTTTATCTTACGATTCTACACGAATCATATTGTGTTACAAAATTAAAGCCAGAGGTTTCGCGGAGACTTGACTGAGCGTTGAGTTTGACGCCACCTTTGACTTGTTTCCCGAGTAATTGTATCAGACGACATATTTATCATTTTTGACCACAAATGTACATATTAATATATTTAACATAATAACTAATTACGTAAAGGTCAAGGAGACTCCCATTGAAACGACAAAACTGTAGACCAATAACTTTCAATTATCACTTGGTCTAGGTGTGCCATGTACAGACAAAAAATGAATCATGTGAAATAGTAAATTGTTTTGCATCATTATCCTCAACATATGTCAATCATGGTAGAATTGCTCTTCGGTTGTGTTTACAGTGTCCAGTTTGTCAAGACCCTGGAGCTGTTAGCACTGTCTGTAATGACCTTGATTACTTGAGTGGTGGTCATCTCAGGTCTTATTCTTATGTGAAGAAAAGTTGGTCAGTCATTACTGTAACAATAGACTGGACCAATCCGTTCTATTTATAAGCTGTGTGTTGTGGGGCGTTTACTATGAAACGCAGTGGGCGATGTAATTTAATGGCCTCAGTGCAACCCCAAAATATGGCTCCTGTCACATACATAGCAAGTGCAAAATACATTTTTAGATACAGTCATATCTCATGGTGTGTTTTGTAACACTCTAAATTTATGTCTACTTCTTAGCACTATCCATTAGGCTTCAATTAGTCATGTAAGGTGAAATTATGATGTTTCGTGTAAATTCATCTATGCCAGATTGTTTGCGTAACATTAGGTTTAGGTGAAGAAACGTCAAGACGCATGTACCTTGACTATCGTCTGTCAGTCATAAGAGAATATAATGCTCCTCTGTTGGTAGTTATTATTAGCTTTCCTGGTATCGGCATGTTTTTGGTCGGCTGTCAAAAAGCATTTCCATGTTTCTGTATCATTCTGCATTTGCTTTCAAATATTTTCCTATCAGCAAAATTCCGTACAAAGCTGTTCTGTCAGTTAAAAGTGATGTAGTTCTAGGAGCGTGGGCAATGGAAGTGTGAGTTCTAGAAGCGTGGGCAATGTAAGTGTGAATTCTAGGAGCGTGGGCAATGTAAGTGTTAGTTCTAGGAGCTTGGGCAATGTAAGTGTTAGTTCTAGGAGCTTGGGCAATGTAAGTGTGAGTTCTAGGAGCTTGGGCAATGTAAGTGTGAGTTCTAGGAGCGTGGGCGATGTAAGTGTTAGTTCTAGGAGTATGGGTAAAGTAGGTGTGAGTTCTAGGAGCTTGGGCAATGTAAGTGTGAGTTCTAGGAGCGTGTGCAATGTAAGTGTGAGTTCTAGGAGCATGGGCAATGTAAGTGTGAGTTCTAGGAGCGTGAGCAATGTAAGTATGAGTTCTAGGAGCGTGGGCAATGTAAGTGTGAGTTCTAGGAGCATGGGCAATGTAAGTGTGAGTTCTAGGAACATGGGCAATGTAAGTGTGAGTTCTAGGAGCATGGGCAATGTAAGTGTGAGTTCTAGGAGCATGGGCAATGTAAGTGTGAGTTCTAGGAGCGTGAGCAATGTAAGTGTGAGTTTTAGGAGCGTGGGCAATGTAAGTGTGAGTTCTAGGAGCATGGGCAATGTAAGTGTGACTTCTAGGAGCATGGGCAATGTAAGTGTGAGTTCTAGGAGCGTGAGCAATGTAAGTGTGACTTCTAGGAGCATGGGCAATGTAAGTGTGAGTTCTAGGAGCATGGGCAATGTAAGTGTGAGTTCTAGGAGCATGGGCAATGTAAGTGTGAGTTCTAGGAGCGTGAGCAATGTAAGTGTGAGTTCTAGGAGCATGGGCAATGTAAGTGTGACTTCTAGGAGCATGGGCAATGTAAGTGTGAGTTCTAGGAGCGTGAGCAATGTAAGTGTGAGTTCTAGGAGCGTGGGCAATGTAAGTGTGAGTTCTATGAGCATGGGCAATGTAAGTGTGAGTTCTAGGAGCATGGGCAATGTAAGTGTGAGTTCTAGGAGCATGGGCAATGTAAGTGTGAGTTCTAGGAGCGTGGGCAATGTAAGTGTGAGTTCTAGGAGCATGGGCGATGTAAGTGTGACTTCTAGGAGCATGGGCAATGTAAGTGTGAGTTCTAGGAGCGTGGGCAATGTAAGTGTGAGTTCTAGGAGCATGGGCAATGTAAGTGTGAGTTCTAGGAGCATGGGCAATGTAAGTGTGAGTTCTAGGAGCATGGGCAATGTAAGTGTGAGTTCTAGGAGCATGGGCAATGTAAGTGTGAGTTCTAGGAGCATGGGCGATGTAAGTGTGAGTTCTAGGAGCATGGGCAATGTAAGTGTGAGTTCTAGGAGCATGGGCGATGTAATGGTAACTTGCATGAAATTCTAGATTCTTGACTATTAGGTAACGTTTGTCGTAACACTCAGTATTGGTGAAGCTTGTGGATGTGCTCAGCAGCCGCACCAACTGTTCCTCCTTCATCACTCTGGCTGTCTCCAGTATGACGTGTGGGTGTCTTCCATGCAGCCACAGCAGCACCCACAGCTCTTGTAATTCTGTGCTTTGTGCACAGTGTGCATTAGCAAAATGGAACGTTATTGTAAAATAGCGCTTTTTCAGTGACGGGTATATGATCAATCATTTGAGTTGACGGTCGTGAAACAGTGTCGATAAATCACTATCCAGCCGATGCGCTTTTGTTATGGGTTTTTTGTGTGCACGACTTGTGGGTAGTCACTGGCTGTCGGCTTTGCGTATGTGCTTGTCAGTTTGCATCTTCCGGCCGTCAGAAGTGAAGTTCCCTTGGGTCCGGGGGCAGTTGCCGTCTTTGCACTCGCACCATTGGCAGGAGCCCACAGTTTGGCATGTCTTGCACTTGAAGATAAAACACACTGAGGACTATCTGAGGTTTGTCAGTCACAGATAACCTGGCTGTCTGGCATTGATATGGCACAGGTTAGGCACAGCTCAGATGTGTACTTCAGGGAGGAACTGAAAAAGTTACTCCCGCAATGGTCAATGTTACCGCAAAAGGAATCCATTTATACTTATAATAACTTGTTTATTTTGAAGTGCAACCATAGAGGATAAATCTAACACAGTTTATTCATAGCAGTGTGTGCCTGAATTATAACTATAATTTATAAGGCAGTAAAATAATAAAGTATTTCATTTCATACTTATTATCAGTTAGAACTCTTGCTGTGTCCTCTGTGAAAAAGTAAAATAAATACAATAAAAGTAATGGATTAAATGTATCATGTACACTGTAGTATTACTTGCTTCTTGGTGGAAATAATGTTTTAAAATCAATAATAAAAGATGAGAATTGTTTTATGTTAGAAATACAGGAATCTGAGTGACAAGTGCCCTGTGGTACAGAATATAGATTGAGTGCAAGAGTCAGAAATAGCTACTTGGGTGTGAGGCAGGACAGAAATCAATAGACAGTTGCATAGGATCCAACTGTTTCAGTCATGTTGTTAGGGAGAAGGGCCATGTTTTCCTCATTCGAGTGTATAAAACTTGCTTCAGGTTATTGTAACGCATAGGACTTGTCATAAAAACTCAGGTAATGTTACACGACTTTGCATTTATGTTTTTGCACGGAGAAAGGACAAATTTCATCTGCATTTCATTGCAGTGATCCCATTGTAAGAAAATGCCAGTAGGTGTCAAACTATAGGACTACTCTGATGTTATCTTAATGTCTTTTTCTTTATCTTAACGTGTGGTTAACAGATCAGGAAAATTGGTGTACTCATGACTAAGTGGTCAGAACAACTGGAAAGATCTGAATCCACTTATTTTTATCGTCAGAGATTAGATGTCGTTTGAAGTGTCCCTCAGTAATCAGTCGTAGTGCCGTCATACATCTTGCTGGGTATTTGCACTGTGCATCTTCCCGAGTCTTCATCAATGATGAAACATTGAATCCCAGAGCACTCGTGATTGCAATGAAACTGGTCAATTGTCACAGGATCTACACGTTTTAAATGTAATGGAATGAATGCTGATGCCGGGCAGCGGTACCAGCATACCGGTGGGCTGGCATCACAAGGAGGCAGGACGACCCCGGCTAGCACTGTCAGGCTGGCACTGATAGTGATAGTTGCCTCTCCTCCTTCCAACACGCCGCGCCGTGCAAGCACCACTTGATATCCAGCCAAAAATAACACCCGGTTCCTTCTCCATGGCTGCGGCAGCATTTCTTGGGAGGCGGCTTGCCTTGGCAACGAGTGATACATTTCTAAATATGGTAGCCAGTAGGCAGGCTGATGTAGGGGCGGCTGCCTGGGTCAGACACTTACTCCGTGCTCTTGCTTCATGCAGCCATTCAGCCATGAAATGTCTCTTACAGGTTCACCAGAGGGCGTCATGGTCTCCGGGGGGCATGGCCTGGTCACCTCAGTACATTATTATCCTGGTTTTAATATTTAGTCAGGTTTTTGTGGAACATTGTAGAAGGAAGATACTCAGTTTGGACTCGTAATAATAAATGTCAAAATGCTGAAAATTGGCTGAATCGTATATGAATTAGCCAATTTGACAAAATGTCTCAGATTTCTTTACTTTTACTTCCAATTGTTTATAATATCCATTTTACATATCCCAATAGCATTGTTGGATGCCTACAGAACATATAATTATATACTCTAAAGAATATTTGATATTACTACATGTCAAATTTTGGCAATCATGATTTGCAGAGCTTGGAACCACAGCAAAATAACACGAATATACAGCATTGTGAACAAAATGTTCAAACTAAGTTACACAATCTTTGTTAAACATCCAGTACACCTAACAGTGAAATTGATTACTTGGAGGGCAGGTATTATTGCTAATATTTATTAATATAGTATAAAAGAAATGAGTAATGATAAATTCTCGTAGCACATTAGCAGCATATTAATACAGGCTAACTTGAATACTTACCAAATGGCTAGGTAAATCACAAGCGAAGGTACAAAAAATGGCGAAACAGTTAATTTTTCTTGAACACCAAGTACTGATTTGATTTACCTTTGGCGAATGGCGAACTGTTAGCATGATTCCTGGCAGTATATTTCAACCCATGAATTAACTGATGTCATGTCTGACTAGAGTGGAAACGTTGATAGATATGTGGAGTTGGGAAATTCCATTTTTGCAGGATTAATTTATATGTTAAAACTCATCCATGAACTTAAGATTACAGTTGTTACAGTTTTTGAAATCCTGTTGATTAATCCACGGAGACCTGAACTACGTCCTAGAATACAGCTGATACCCATGTGTCCCTGACTGTTATACACCTATAAGCCACAGTTATGCACATACTTCTGTTTATAACTTCAGTAATATGTAGCATGTGTATACTGCATATTAATGTGCATGTGTGTTAAATTCCTGACCGTGATCATTTGTGAGACAGAAGCATTACACTCGCAACCTTAACTAATCTGCAGAACAATACAACAGTTGACACGCTGTCTACCCGGTAGAATGCCCACACAAATATGAGCGAATGGTCTTTGAAAGTTCAGAAGCCAATTACTGCAATTTGTTTCGTTGCAAAGGCTATGCGTTGACTTGCATAGGCTGTATCTAATATCTGTGCCATAAGTTGCGTCATTTATAGCCACAGCTGTGTCATTTATTTACATAGAGGTGCAAAAAGAAGCTAGTGGAACTGATCGGTAAACCCTCCGTGATATGCATGCTGATAGATCAGTATAACGAGTGCGACTCCCCTAAATATGTCAACCGCCCGCACGCCTCAATGAGCCCCCCAGCTCCTGTTAGCAGATTCATCAGATCTACTGATTGTAAATCCGTTTTGCAAATCAAAGTTGTTTCTTCTGCAGATGTTTTGCCAGTGTAGCATGTGATCTGTGACTAAAGTTGCATCCATAAACACAGCTTGCCGTTTGTTTGATGGTGCGTGGTGTTTGTGTTAGGATAGAACTGAGTCGAATGACAAGTTGTGTTCATGGTGAATTAGAACAATGCTGTTTTTCACAAACGACTACATGTGTGTGTATGCATTGGTTCTTGCCACTCATGTCCAAATATTGCTAAATTACCACCTGTCCGACCAGGAGTTAATTACACATCACCAATTCCGATTCTAATCCAACTGACTTTTTTATTGCAATTAAATCCACACTTTGGCAATACCAGTTCCGCTTGAACAAAAAAATTCTGATTCCACCTGCACTACAGCGATTCAATTCCAACAAAAACCTTTCAATGTTGATTCCATGCAAATTATGGTGATTCCAATAATTCAAATTAACTTTTGATTAAAAATATTATAAACATAAATACATGGTCATGTTCTATTATACTTGGTTGAAGTGGTTATTTTTGTAACTCAATGCAACGGTGATATATTTTCAATTTTACCATTGAACTTTTGAATAAACAAAATAGAAAAGTAGCTATGGAATAAAAAACATTCCTTTCCAAGGTGCAATTCCAGTGCTGATTCTGCTGCTTTCCAATCAACCAATTCCAATTCCACCCAAATTAGTCCCAATTCATTGCTTTCAAGTTTCATATTGACCGATTCCAATTCCAGAATTGGAGTTAGACTCAGCCTTTGATTCCAAATTGAGAATCAGCCCAGGATCTGCCCCCACTACTTTTTAGATAATTAACTTAATTATCTAAAATTAATTAATTATTAAGCAGTATGCACTAACAACTCCTGTATGTCAAAATTATTGCTCAAATGTTTTTTCTATACTGTCACATTATTTTTAATGATGGTACCCCAAATAGATGCAAAAATTGGTGGGGCATTACTGATATATACTGTGCATGACGCCAGGTGCATGTTGCTGTTTGAACTGTTAACCTGTGTCGCGTGTGTGACATTGGTACAGGTGTGATCCCTGTAACACACATCACGTCTAGGAGCCTCCGTAGCTAATGAAGCAACTCGGTACATATAGTTCACCCATCAATAGTGCCTCATATTTCAGGCAAACTGTCGTTCTCTCTCACTATCAGTCGTGCTTATCAGTCATTGAGGGGAAAATTCATTGCTTCGGTGCTAATTTGCTAGCATTGCTTGCTTCCGACTTTGGCTCACCGCGGTGGACCAATGTACACGTTTTTCAAAATATGTTGACTTTCTGTCATGTAAATTGGCGTCAAAACCCAGCAGTATTTTCTTTATGATTTGGCGTATCGTGTGGGAAGAAGCAACAGTCGGGTTGTTGACCTATGCAAAATGGATGGCAGGCAGTTATATATAATGTAAAAATGAAGGGTAGTTGGTAAGCACAATGTAGTCACCCCAGTTCTGTATAGTTTATGCTGACTGATGCAGGCACCAGATGATAAATGCAGAACTAGCAAATTGCTCACTTAAATTAGTTAATTATCAGTTAGGCATATCAAGTTGAGTGATTTATCGCAAGCCTGTTTTTTCAACCCTGAAGCACTCGATCACAATTGCTGTTCGGACAAGGAGATCAATCTTCTCAGCGTCAAACTTTGTTACATTAAGCACATGTTTAGGTCAAGATCCAGCATTCAAGATGTCGTGCCATGCAAGAAATAAATGATGTATACACTTTGTGTGTTACATATTTCATTGGATTAACGTCTTCTACAGGTTTTACGTTCGCTTTGTCAGTATAGTTTGTAATTATAACAAATATTATACCTATCAAAGGTTTGTTTGTCCGTCCGTCCGTCCGTCCGTCCGTCCGTCCGTCCGTCCGTCCGTCCGTCTAGTCAGATGCTCTGCCTAGTCAGATGGTCTGTCTAGTCAGATGGTCTGCCTAGTCAGATGCTCTGCCTAGTCAGATGGTCTGTCTACTGGTGTCTAAACAGATGGTCTGCCTAGTCAGATGGTCTGTCTACTAGTGTTTAGTCAGATGGTCTGCCTAGTCAGATGGTCTGTCTACTAGTGTCTAGTCAGATGGTCTATCATACCTATGTGAAATTATAATTTTTTTAACAGTATTATACCCTAGCAGAATAGGTATCACTATAAGCAGTATCTTTGTTGCTCAGATGCATGCCTTTTTGTTAGAAATTGTAAATATTGTATTGTAGACACTTTACTGTGAAAATGTTAATGGATGTAAGTCATTTTGTATAAAGGCAAGCTGGGTGTAAATAGAAGAGTGGTAAAATGGACTTTTGACGCAAATCTGCTGTGGTGGATATAAATAATCTTACATAATCTTACCTCCAAAGGTGCCTGATGATTTGATTATAGAACACTTCATGTAAGCCACATTCCTTGTGGGCATATCAGCCTTGTGCGCATCCTGTTGACTTGTGGCATTTCCACGGGCTTTTTCGCATTTCGGAGGAATTAGATTTACCTTACACTAATAGAAAATAAGTGTTTTTTTTTATTTTGTGCCTGCTTGTGTCAAGTTCGACAGCAAGGAAATGCCACGTTGTGAAAGTGCACCGGAGCTGAATGTGCTTTTCAATCATTTGTTTGTGTGTAATTTTGTGTCAATTTAGTCTTGTACATTCAACAATCCACCGTCTGTTTCAATTCGCTGTGTATCATGCAAATTATGCATCGTCTGCCTGTTGGCCATTTGTTTATGTGCATTTTACAAATTACTTGCCTCTGATTTCAGTATTTTACATCCTATTGTCGCTGAGAGTGTGACTGAAGTACACATTTGTCGTTTTGCTTTTTGCAGGTATTAGCCTGGTTTGAAGAATCTGAAGAACAGGTGACAGCTTTCGTAGAGCCATTCGTCATTTTGCTCATTCTGATTGCAAACGCGATCGTTGGCGTCTGGCAGGTAGGTCATTTTCTTCATGTAGTTTTTCATATTTCAACTCACCAGCTACGTTACAAACTGTGCAATATATTGTTTCATGATATCTTGGAGTTATCTCCAGTAGCAGCAAAAAACAAACAAATGCTAGCATGTAAAGTTATTTAAAAAGCAGTTCATTAAACATTTATTAAGTTAAGGATCTTGTTACAAACATGTTTTATTTTTCTGGAACTTTTAATGGTTTCCTAAGCATGTGGGCATTGTAGAAGTTTTATTATTATTAATAATGCATTTTATAACATCGTTGAGAAATTAAAGGCTCTCATTGATTGAAGGTAAAATTAAAAGAATCTGAAGAACTAAGTCTTGAAAATGAAAAAGTATTATTGTTGTGAAGAATTTGTTATTGCTTTTCATTTTGTGGAGAGAAATTGCTTCACTGTATCAGATAAACTGTCCACCCACTCAGTGAGATCTAAGCTAATGCTTGGCCATCGTGGCTTCTAGAATACACAAATTGTTCACAGTAATTCTGATATTACATTGCCGAAATTGGCTAATACAATATAGCCCCTTGCTGAAATGGTATTATTTGAATTGACAAGTGGTGGAGGAAGTTATAAATAACACTTGCAGCCGTCTGTGGCTGGTAGCACCCAGGGTTCTACATCTTCCAGCAATCACTGGCTCCTTTATCTGCTTCACTTCTTGGAACGAGCTGCTGTTGAGATCAGTGATGAGCCAAGTTAAGTTTAGGGCCTGGACTGTAATGACATCATACTGTGGTCTAGGCTATGAATAGCAACAGGCAGGCAAGCTTCTGCCTAGATGCCTTTTTGATTGGGTGATGGATGAGGACTTGAAGGGATAGATCACCTTCATGGTTATGCAGAAATAATGATGGGTGGTCACAGTTTTGTTTAGTTTCAAGATTACAATTTTAATAACTGGTTTTAAAGTAGAAATTGGCATTGTGTATATTTTTAAGCAATGATTTTTTGTTTATTGAAATGCAATTATATCAATTCCTACAAGCATTCATGTAGAGAGATGAGGGGAACTATCATAGAACCAACATCATGATTTTGCATATGTGACATCACCTATTATTCACTTGGCGGCCGTTTTCTTTTTAAACTTCCGTATTTATATGGAAATTGCAAATTTACTCTGAAGTCATAGCTACGCTGGATTCTAAATTTAATTCTGGTTGCTGGTGGGATGTTTAGCCAACTAACAGCTGTGTATAATCTCTGCTGCAAGTCTTATTTATACCCTCTTCCGCCACTTGTCAATACAAATAATAAACAAATGGGCTTTATAAATCTGTGTATGCAGTACTCCAGAGTTTTATCAATTTCACAGGATAACACATGACACAAAATGGAAATTCCATCTTACACATTCATTTTTGTTTTCCTGTCTTGGAAATGCAGTGACAACTCAGCCAGATCCTGAAAAAGTCTAAACAAATCACCATGATAGATACCAGACATATTTTATCAAAAAAATAGGCCTGATTCTGTCTTTATACACACACACAATCCTTTCACTGTAAAATGCTTTGTGAAGTGAATGTGAAAAAAATATGATCGTCCCTATTTGTGAACTGAACACATCGCAATCCAAGTCAACTTGCTTCAGTTTGGTACAGAAAGGTATCTTAGAATGAAGTGATGCAGGGCAGATTGGACGCATGCTCTGTAGTTCCCTGTACAGTCTACAGAGATTATACACAGCTGTTAGTTGGCTAAACATCCCACCAGCAATCAGAATTAGATTTGGAATCCAGCGTAGCTATGAATGAATTAGAGAGGCTATTTATTGCGGTCATTAGGCACCAGTCAGATTCAGGAGTCTGACCACTTTAGCTTGTAGATAACCTGAGGTGCTAAAGATAAAATAACTGTAAATGGAATTAATTAGTGTTCTGCAGACATAGTTATATGTAGAATCTTGTGAATTTTCTGTAGCTGCCTGAAATAAGATCCCCAGTTAAATGCATTATGTAAACTTTCCCAGCCACCTGTGAAGATCGCATTTCAGTTTTCAGTGAGGTGGTTTGTGTTTGGGATGTGGTGAGAGAGTTGATCAAAATGTTTAGGTTAATTGACTATCAGAGAAATGGTTGCTAGAATTAGAGCTGGATGGAGGGGTAAACCGTGGGGATTAACTGCCCAAGGAACTTTGACAGTGATATCATTATTGATGGGATACCAGCTGTCCCAATATCAACAACTCTTTCCCTGTATGCCCATTCCTTAATTGGCTACCGTAGACACCAACTGCTTTCATTCAATGTCTCTGTTTTATTAATTTCTTTACAAATTTTACCCAGTAGTGTCATGGATTTCATTGCAATTATCTGCCACAGGCGATCGATCATATTTTGTAATGCTTCCTCAGTGGTCTTTCAGTGTCATAAATTGGACAACACAAACTATGCAATCAATGTCTTATGAATGAGTTTTAATCTGTATTGCTGGAGTTCACAGTAAGTTGGTTATGTCAGTGGGGTTCAAGGAATATTTGTAAACACCTTTCCTACACAAATCCTTGGAAATGTCAAAAAGGTAGCCATGAAATGGTGTAAAGCGAAAACAAAATTATTATGAAATAAAAACTGCACCCAAGCATTGCATCTGTTGGTCATATTGCATGGATGCAATGAAACCATGTGTGCATGTTACGTAAAATGACCAATCATATAGACATTAATGCATATTCCGTGTGGGCGTTGAATCCCAGGGGGCACTTGCAGTAGCGGCCAGATTGGCTGCATGTCCAGCTGTTGGCCGCTTGAAGTGGTCACCATTGATTGTGGACAAGAACAGCTGTTGCCCCAAGCCCTCTCCCTCTTACCTAATATCCACAGCTCCCTGAACTTCATCCCTTCAGCTGTCAGCCTTACTCTGCCCACTCCATTCACAGTTCATCACCTTGGCATTGGAAAAATGCCCACAACCGTTTCTTTTGTAAGTGTGAAGTGAAACACGAACATGGAGATATCACGGATCGTAACAACTGAGTTACCTGGTGTTGAATGCTGACTAGGATTAGCATTCAGTTAAACATCCCATTGGACGGAACTAGTCGACTTCATTCGCCATCTTAGCTTATTTGCCATTAAGTATAAATTGGTTTTATGAAATGTATTCCATCAGTATGAAGGAAAATATATACAAAAAAGTTGAAGGACATATGAATGAAAGTCTTTTTGGGAAGGGCGGCTTTGTTTAAAACCTGACTTAAATAATGACATTTGATGATATACAATGCAAAATGCATAAGTACATGTCGGAGATGTGCTTGCATGTATCCATGTACCAGTGTAGTTAGCCAGCGATACGATTTCCACATTTCAGTTAAATCCTGGAAAGACAGATTATTAAAACCCATTGTCAACCTGGAGGGGTATAACATTTTACAAAAAGTTTAATATTTCAAGATTGTGTTTATGTTAAATGTTGTCACTATTTCACTGAATGACAACTCTCCTGCAATTGTGTTTGAAGACATTGTTGATAAAATGTTATGGTCTTGCTTCTAATTGGGCAGATTACTCTAGTAAATGATTTCAGCCAATGCAACACCTTGTTTTATTGGGCCATGAACTTTTATATTTTTCACACGATTGTCATTGACTACCCAAAAAGGCAGTCATCTTTCCTAAACGGCATACACATTGTCCATAGTGGCATACACGTTGTCCATAGTGGCATACACATTGTCCATAGTGGCATACACATTGTCCATAGTGGCATACACATTGTCCATAGTGGCATACACATTGTCCATAGTGGCATACACATTGTCCATAGTGGCATACGTTGCACATAGCATAGACAGGTCAGAGAAAAGGTCAGGGAAAATTATGGAAAGCATGTTACTATGAGAGGCGCAGTAACACCGGGCATGGGAGGCAGGTGTACGTTACACTGCTGCTGCTATAAGTGAAGCTGATGTTTTATGTCAGTAGAGGCAGGTAAAAAGCAGCCATCCCTGACTTGTTCCAGCCAACTCTGACACAAGTGCTACACCGACTGCTGTTAATTACGACCCTGCAAGCTCAAGGTTTCCTAATCCGAAATCGTAAATAAATGCAATGATGAAGATGGATGAATTGTCAGGGACACATCGGATGAAATCTGGAGCAAATTGGCTAGATTGCTCGAGATAATCGATATTCCTTCTATGTTATCTGAAGCGATTTGTTGTTAAACACTACGGGGTAGACCTGGGATTTCGGATGAGCCATTGAGGAGGTTATTATTCTTCACTTTGTCTTCGGAAGTTTGTAGAATTGTAATGATTGGCCACTAGGGTTTAACCAAAATGTTCGGTAATAAGTGTTTTTTTATATATCTATCCAGAACGAGTTATTGTCAGAAAGTTAATTAAAAATGGAATTTCAGTGATCATTTAAGAGGTATTCCTACAATGACCGGCCACCAAATATGTGTCTCTTTGGAAACCCAGCATTAGTACATATGGCCAGTAAGTTTACCAAACATGAGGAGTCATAACCTGTATTGATCAGTGCACGTTTGAGGAACTTGGGTAATCTGCAGAAAGGCAGTCGACACTTTAGAGTGTCCCCAGATGGTGTCCTCAAATGGAGGACACAAATGGATCAGGCACTGGTGACGGCGAGAATGTCACATTGCTGCTTCATCTTTATTAGTTACTCAGTCAGTGTTACGATGCAGTGCAGCCATTTATTTTCCCGTGCTTAGATTATTGACCGATATATATCAGCTGGCAGGTTTAGATGAACATTCTGCTAGTGCGATGATCATGGTGTCCTGCTTATTAACATGCTGCAGTCACATATATACGATTGCAATTGGTGGGTTTCATTATAAAAAAGTATTAAGTTGGGATTGTAGTCGTATAAAATAGTGTGCAAACTGGCCAGATGGTACGTTCGATCAACAAACACACGCACTGGTGCCTGCTCCTAATTTTTATTTCAGTTTTTTTCGTCACTGATCCCTAACTGTCATCTCCTCCACCATTTTCATCTTCTCTCTCTCCCAATATGTTTTTCTTGCCTTTGTTCTGTACTCCCTTCCCAATCCCTGTCAAATCTCCCATCTCAGCCTGAGTCTTCCTTCTCCCACTCGTACTTCCCACATGCGAACATAAGTGAGACACCTGGAATGCTTAAATTGCTATATTCACATATATGGAAACGACTGAGCACTGAAATAAGCCACCATTGGCCAGGATAGAGACCTTCATGAAAGATTATTTTGCACTAGATCCCTGGACGTAGACGTGGACGCTTCTGATGTGTTAATAATGTGAGCATCCAACACTTTGGCTGATTTCAAAATGGCCCACACCTGAGCGCAACTAATTTATTGTGGCTTAAGTGCGACTGGCAATTACCGAACACCCGCAGACGTCTTCCGTGACCTTTGTGTGCTCTATAGAATATCGCCAATCGCCAAGTAATGATCCATACATACTAGCTGCACAGGTGAGGCTGTTTGTCGACCGTGTTGGCATTTCAACCCTCTCGTGTTGTGCGTACGTCTGTATGCCACTCATTTGTCCCAGGTTTATCCTTGACGTTCATCGCAAGCGCACAAGTTTATGAAAATTACCATCATTGAGATGTGTAACATTTTTGTCTAGGAACCTTCGTGTAAAAAATCTATCCGTAAGTACACAAAACAAAACGGCCTGTTTGTTAATATCTAGAAAGCTAAATATGATTAACAGGAACGATGGAGTATGAATTGACACATTCGTTGTGATCTCGTGTTAGCCCTAAAAAGCTGGTGTTGACAAACATCAGCTCTTGCTCTCTCAGTCACATTCATTGTATCATGCCTGAGTCTGCAAATTATACATTCTAGCTGCGTATTGGTGTCATTTGAGAACAAATTAATGATGTTTTATGCGTGTGTGTGCAAGAAATAGGCCATTTCACCGTTGCCATGCCACTGCTTGCATGTTGACGACTTTGTCCATTAATGTGACATCATAAAAAGACACCTTTTAACCAGTCTTCATCACTTACTGCTGAGATTTTATCTGTAGGTTCTTTGCGGAAATTATCGTAAATGCTTTCTACATTATTTACACACCGCATTTTGCAGTAAGTAACATTAAAAATGTCAGTCATCAATACATTTTAATTATTCAAATTGCTTGAATTGTGATAACTATAGTTGTAGATTATAGGCTAAATGGTAAATATAATCTGAGCACTGTTGTTCAGCTAGACTTAACAACATCGTGTTACAAAAAACAACAAGATTATGAACAAGAAACCATCGGCCCAACAATATTGTCTCAATGTATGGTTCAACCATGTAAATGCAATTTTTAATGTTTTTGTCCCAGCTACACATTTATATTATTTGTATCTTCAGAGACATTTCATCTTCTGAAAAAGCATCCCATTTTTAACATACCTGTACATGTTAAATGCTTTTGTAGATGTTTCTCATGACTCCGGTCTCCCAGTTCTTGGACAGTTTACCTTGTCTTCTTGTGTGCTTGGAGCATAGCCTCGAATCACATCGCAGCTGCACCTGGCACGAGACCATGAACTCAATATACTATCCTAGTCACAGAAAAAGAATTCACCTGGCCAAACGGAGCCGTTAAACATCTGTGTCTTGCTTACAGGCAGACATCAGTATTCTACCCCAGCACTGATTGTCAGGACTAGTTTTTGTTAACTAGGCAAGTTGTTACTTTTTATCAATCCGTTAAGATGTGACTCACACATGGAATGACACTAACAAATCTCACCTGGTGATCAAGCATGTCAACAGCGTCACCTAGTGACTAAATGTGTAGTGGCCTGGAGATAAAACTCAGCTGTTTATAAGAAACAAAATTATACTGTTTAATATAATTTCCTTAGATTGTTATTATTATTATTTTCCTTACATACAAAAGTATTTTTAAATTATATACTACATTCGTTGGTCAAAATTATAACATTAAGATCAGTGGATGTCATTGATGAAAAAACAGAAGACAACTGAGAAAGAATGTCATAATTATCATTTTTAAAGGTAATATCTTGCATTATCTTGTGAACTACCGGGTAGTGAAAAACAAAAAACTTTAAAATGCTGAGAAAAGAATGAAATTAGATTTAAGACATCGGAATCTGTAAATTAATAGTGAGATATGTTTCTAGGAAATGCATCATTTGGCTTTATATCTTGATACAAATTGAGTTATTTCCCTTTAGTATTTTTCCTAGCAGGTGTGTTATTTTGTCCTCATATTTCCTGTTCCTTTTTGCCAGTTACCATTTGAACTGTAATAGTAAATTATACTTACTTGTGTTTTGTTTTATTTCTGTACAGGATCTTAACTGTTCCTATGCTTAGGATTGGATCATAGCAGGATTAGATAACTTTATAATGACCAGACACTAATCTTCCTAGAATTTCTTCACATGTGCACACACACCCTGATAAATGCGCTGGGAAACTGCTGATGTCAGTGTGGTATTCCGGTATTCCAGTGGAATACCTATGACCCTGTTGGATTGCCTTGATCTTAACACATCCTGGGAGGGTATCAAGGATAGAGAGTTCCATTTAGCACCTGGGAAGGGGAAGAAGGGCCTGGGTGAGTTGGGCAGAGGCAGCTGTCAACTCCTCAGTCTTCTTGGCTCTATGGTTCTCGCCCTCCACCGCTGCTTACCAAATAAAGTGCCTCACTGGATCCTGCTCCCTGCCAGCTGACGGGGTACACCCAATGTCTATATTGCATTTGGGGGTTGTGTCAGAAATGCTGGTTTTGTTAGGGGTTTGTCTTGTACAAAGTCCTGTTAAGAAATCACAAAATTGTAGACTACAACGTGATAGGAAATCCAGATACTTCATGAACTGTGGTCATTCTGCAAGATAGGGGGTTGTATCAAATCAACCTTCTTTGACATTGCCCCTTGTTGCACAGTAATGGCATATACAAAATAGTTGGTGTTAAGAAACGGTTGAATTATTGGCTGTAAAACTTTGTAGGGACAGTCCATGGACTGTGCTCCAATGGATGTGGGGTTGTATCAAACTACATGTATCACCTTTTGATATGTTCCCTTACAACACCATTCACATCACAGGTCTGTGTGAAGTCCAGTTAGAGAACAGCAGAATTGTTGACGTTACAATTAGGCAGGGATAGTCTACCAAGGACAAAGTCCCTCAATTATATCTCTCTGGGATGGACAGAGTTCATAGTTCGTACTAGCCATATTGTGATATTTGCATTGCTTATAAATTATATTATGTATCTCTGAAACAAATGTCTTAATTAACCTCATAAAATTATTTGTAAAAGTGGTTGAATTGGTACAGTTTCTAAATGTTTGCACACATCTTCTTTGTTATCATCTGAACACTGTATCATCCTGCCTCTCCATTATCCATTCTTTGCCGAAATCCCTCCCTTCTAGCCAGTTCACTGGATAGTTCCTGAACGCATACCTACTCCCTGTGAGAAAATCATAAAATATTATAATTATTTGGGTTTTTAAATGTATTGCAAGGTCACATATCCATAATAAACGCCCACACAGTTCAATAAGTAATCAATATTTATTAAATTATGACAATTGTGTTTTGAATGAAACATTGTAATTCAAGAGGCTAACACTCTAATGAGTAAGCATCCTATTAAAACTCAGATCAGTATTTTAAATGGTTAATTAAATTATTAGCATTATTGGGTGTTATTAATGCCCATACAATCAAACAGTCAGCGAGAAATGACAACTGGTACTAAGTGCGTATTTGATTGAATTATGTTTATCTGAGCGTGTAACTGCCAGCAAGGAAGTTGTTTCATCTACACAGCACTCTGTGCCTTATGCCAGGCGTGGCCGCTTGACCATGTGTGATTAGTGTATGTAATTCTATCTACAAAGGAGGTTTAGCCTTGAGCCCATGATCCTTTTCCTGATCCTGAGAAGCAGGTACTGGCTTGGATTTGTCTCGACTCCATACAGAAGCCGTAAACACATTGACAGGAATGATCGCTGTTGCCAGGAACAATTGTTGTTAGCTGGAATGATCTTTACTGCCAGTTGAGCGCCTTTTGTGCACAATTGAATGTAGATTGTTATGAAAACAGTCAATTTATGCAGCTTTTTGGTTGTATACAGCACGGCATACATACAGAGACTCGATGCTACAGTTAAAGATGCAGATGGAAATACTTTTTTCTATGATTCCAATAAATAATTCATACATTAAATGAAGGAATTGCGTATACAGAACTGTGGATACAGTTTTGCGTGATACATACAGTAGATCTGATTTGTAATTTCTTTGTTACGTCGCACGAGGCAATAGGTAGCTGTTGCATAATGACCTTGTTAGGTCCTCATTACTTCTGGTCTGTCAATGAGTGTTTTGTGTCGGTTCATATGGAGTGAATAGAACGGTGGCGCTGTACAGGTTTCTGTCTGAACCTGTCATAAATGATCTCAGAGTTGCCACAATACCTGACGTCTAGTTAATCTAACTCGTAATTGTCTGGACAAGTTTATTTATTTCATTGCCGAGTTCGTTTCAAAGCAGCCAGCCACATTAAACTGTCGTAAACACAAATTTGAAGTGGCTTTTGGCTCCACTATTACATAAGTGATGGTGCACATTTCACTTGTCAACACATTCACTCAGGTCTTGTGTCTTTCTGTGAGATTTTGACAGATTACTGGTAAGAAGCATGATTAATGATGTCAACTAACCGAACTGTCTTGTCCTTTTAAAGGGCAACTTTTGTATGGTCTGACTGGAATAACGTATGTGATTCAGCAAACTGTACAATTACATACAGGGGTGTATAGCCATTTATAACAAAATTAATGGCACTTGCATTATTTTCATGATTTGGTTTAGTTTAATCAGTAGGATGACTAGGAACACAGCATGTACACATAATGGCTGACTTTCTGTTTCAAAGTTAACCATTTCTAATTTATGATAAATTAATCCAACCTACACGAGTAAGTTTCTATCTAGATATTTATTTACTGCAGTCAAGCATTTAACCGAAAACATTATTTGGCACTATTTAGTGAATATTCATTGCTACTTCAAAGACAGCCAGACAGAGGCAACCTCAAAATATATCTTTCCAACATGAATTATATTACACTCTTCTTTAGTTTCTTAAGCAGTGTATTTCATGTGGTGTGTCTGCTTGTGTTTTCAGGAAAGAAATGCAGAAAGTGCGATAGAAGCATTAAAGGAATATGAACCAGAGATTGCAAAAGTGATCCGCAGGAACCACAAGGGAGTACAACAGATCAAAGCGAAGGAGTTGGTTCCTGGCGACGTTGTCGATGTCTCCGGTGAGTTCCTCTTTCTCCCACTAATCTAGGTATTATGTTGTCTTGCCCGGTTATTTTTGTACTAAAAATCTGACATTGCAGAAGTAATACTAACACTTAACATCAGTGTAAGTGTGCTGTGGTTTAGATAATTGGTTATTGTTGTTAATAGCAACGTTTAGTCAATGTTTGCCAATTTTTTCAGATCAGTGGATTAAATTAGGTATATATATGATAACAGTTTCCATGTAATTTAAAACTAGCAGTTAGGTGCGATGTTGTAATGAGAATAATTTTACCTTGCTATCAAATAAACATTAGGTGAAAGATATATTACTGCTAGATGTTTCACGCTTGTAAAATGGTACAGCAGAAAGTCAATAGAAGGATAGTCGAATATTACAGACAAATATCCATAGTGACAACATGGAGGTATTTATCCAGGTGTCGGAAACAGGAATTATTGTGTGGTAATGCACAATATGTACACGCGTGTACACGGGTCCTCCCTCAGGCGGTGAGTGGCATACACTTCTGCCATCCATCCATCCATCCATCCATCCATCGGCCACAGTGGGGGATAAATCTCTGCGGACAGCTGGACGCTGGTCAGATGACCTTGTCTTCTGGCCTCGGATGCCCAAGGTCTACTGACCACCACCTGTGTTGACCGGCGGTGGGCTGAAGGCTGACACACATTTGTTGTTCATTTCTTACGGCTGCGTTTCCCGCCTCGTCCGGGCGGATGCTGTTGTTGATCATCAGGACCCGTGCAGTTGGCAGCATTGCTGTTCTGTTTCACTCCAGTTGAGTGATCTGTACTTTTCACCATCTCTGATTTCCACGGCCAACAATTCCTTGCATTGTTGCGGATGCTGCTGCTGCCAAACGTGTTTAAATATTTAATTCATATTAATAGATAAAATCTTAGTTATACTTTTTTTATTTATTTACAGTTTTGACTTGCTGGGTTTGTGTTGGTTTTGAAATGATTTAATCCTTTAGAAAATATTTAATAAAATGCTTAAATGTTAACCACACTCGTAGTTAGGCATAACGCAGCAAGTACTTCTGCAAAATTAATAGGTCTGACTAACTTTGACAAATTTTCACACACTTCAACTTTGTGAGAGAGAAAATGTATGCAATTATATCTGCACATACTGCTAAAAACACACATCATCTTATCATGGGCAGAACAGGATACAACAGAGCAACGTTCAAAAATAATTATAAATTATTGATTACCACCCGCAATTTCCAGAGTAGGTGCCACAGCATTTTTCTCTTTGTCACTGGAGCTGATTAATGACACGTGATGACATCTGTTCCATGATCAGTGACAGCCCCGTGGCAATGTCTCATCTAGACTATTGATCATGCTCGTTCTACCTTTGTTTGTCGTATACCTAGAGACAAGGATAAGACACAAATGAGAAATTTGCATCTTGAAATGTTGCAAGTTAACTCATGTAATTTCTACCCAGTTTTTAGCTTTTTTGCTTATTAGTTTAAACAAATTGGTAATTGACTCAATCTTGGTGTACCGATGAACTTATAAATTTGGTATTTAGTCGATTTTGGTGTGATTGCCAAATTTACAAATTGGGTAATTTCTCATCCGTGATTGCCCTGTAATGTGTAGCACCTCCTGGTGTCTAGTTTTTTAACCACATCGTGATTCACCGTTGTCACGCTTCATTGACTCAGTAACATATTCAGTGCACTCAATTTGGTTCACACCGTTTTCACTTAAATGGTCTGGTTTGTTCTTTTTATGTTGTGTGCTTAGTTGTCTCTATGTAGAGACTGATATCTTTGCACAAGACAGCAGTGAGATGTCTCTTATAAGGGGGTGGGACGCAGCAGTAATGTAGTAATGGCGTGTATGTTGTTGGAACGATTTAGAGTCAACCATCATATTGCAGGTCATGGATAAATCACGCAGCATTTGCTAAGGAAAATACTGTCATTTTCTGGCATGGAAATTTCACTTTTAAGTATTGTGGCAGTAATCGGGCGTATTACTTCTAAGCGTCAAGGTAATCTGTGCACGGCAACAAATGACAGTGTCGTTTTTCTTTTGGGAAAGATGATTCCAGATTTCCGGTACGCTGTCAGGCAACCTGTTAAAACAATCCCACCAAACTGTAGACATGTAAACGATAGTGCTGATGTGTTCTTGAATGGGTTGTTAAAACATGTCTGCCAAAATCGTTTGTTTGTCGATATATGGCAAACCGCCATCAGTGGCACTGCAGCTGTGATAAATTCACACATTTCAGTTGAGAATACTTACATAGTGATAAACCTCCTCGCTGCAGGTGAGCGCATTAATCTTTGCTGTTTAGCAGAAACGCCCAGCTGTGAATTATTTATACATTGTCACAGAGTGCTTTGTGCTGGTTATGTGATTAACGAAAATCAAACTAACTCCATAGACCATAGTCGGTGAGGCCGAATGGCGACAGTTTTGTCTATGTCACGAGGCTAACCGGGCAGTGAATGACTACGTACAATGCTTGTGATATTGGGCATGGTTATTAAGCTGGCAGTTGCCACTTTTCATTGATACAGTACACATGCCTAGGGTATGAAGTGTCCAGAATATCGGCCTGTGTGTGACAAATCTCCCACTGAATGCAAACCGTTTCATTTAGTGGTCAGGAAATAAATGACACTACCTGCCTATAAATCGTGAGTCATAAGAAAGTGCAGTGATTATGCTGGCTTTATTAGAACTTGCTCACCAGTGCACTGAAAGGATGTTTGTCATATCGGGGTGAAAGATTCTTGTGAAATGTCACACTTTAATTAGCTGTATGAAAAAATACACAATCTATCTTGACGTCATTTTCAGTGTGTTACGGCTGTGTAAGGTCACGCATGACATGATAATCAGTTTGTGTGATGGTAACCATGGTAACCAACTAACCACATACATATGTAATGAAGTTGTTTGGCTCAATAAAGAGTAATGCTTTTGTTGATAAAAAGTTTATAAATAAAAAATAAGATAATAAATCTAATTGTGTCTGCTAAATGTGAAATAACATGAATTTGAGAACGTCACGCAGAATGTATTCGTTTAATTCGAAGTTTGTTTGAGACAATCGAGTGTTGACTTGGTGTCTGTCTGCTTGCAGTGGGTGACAAAATTCCTGCTGATGTGCGACTGATCAAGATTTTCTCAACAACATTGAGGATAGATCAGGCCATCCTCACAGGTGAGTCGTCACAAAATGACCGTTGTTAATATCAAGGCCTGCATGGAATGATATAGAACTAATTTCATTTGTAACATTGTGAAGTAATTATATTAAATGTGAATGGAAATCTTAAGGATCGGACATAGGATTGTCAGTGTCCTTGTGACAAGGCTTGCATACTGCGGTAGTTATATCATAACTGTGGCAGATGTATTCAGTTTAAATTAGACCTTATGCAAACGGAGTGAAAAGGAACTATAGGTGTATATTTGTTTGCAAGTTACGGGGTTAACTTAATTGCTTGCTAGATGGCACATTATAAATCCAATTTAGCATGCAGCACACCGAATCATGGCCTGGTGATTGGTTAATATTGTATTGCAACACGCAGTGCCTCCTGTTGACAAAATACATGGACTATCGGACTCGATAACAAATGCACCAAATCGTCATCAGCACTTATAAATTAACATAGCAGTTACCATATGGTGTGGGTTAGTGGAAATGCAGTGAAAACCAGACGATGTCGATTAGGCACTTTCAACTGTCTTGATTCCTGACTTGACAAGTAGGTTTGTGCCGCTCACGAACATAAGTTGACAACAGCTACGTGGGCGACACAAAGTGTTATCAAGTGCACAGAATGTTTAACAACCTGAATCCAATTAGAACTCTTGCAATCAGTGTTTGTGGCCCGGTCGTGTTGGAGATATGGTCACTGAAGGAGATGATAGCTCTTTGATGCGATATCAAGCACGGTAGTTGAGGTGTGTTTACACTCGTTGACAACTCTGAAAAGTAAACTGTACATATGATTTTACAAATGGAGTGTGTCGTTAGTAGATTGGAAATTCCACAAGATTGCAGGCAAGCTTCACAGAGCACATAGTCAAAAGATGCCATTTGAAATATATGTATACAAACCCACCACCTAAACATTAATCAAAACATTTTGGTTCAGTTTACACGTACAAAGCATATCCACAGAATAACCATTGCGGTACATTACTATCTGCTTCAACACATAGTTTACAACCAGAAACATTGGTTTATTTAACGTGAATTAGAATATGACGATGATTGTCATATCAATAGTAAGTTGCACTGCATTCCATTTTAGGTAATTCAGCCAAATACTGGGCTATCATGCATTTTGCCGACATAATCCAACATGTATATGAAGTTGTTGTATACACACAGTAGACAGTGTAAAAAGTAATGTCATGTTTCTGCGATCATTGTCATCAGATTATAACAACAATCCACCTACTGCCTTACATAACAGCAGCATGTGAGTTTGGAGCCACCGAGGTGGTTCTTTGTATGTCTCTTGTTGATGTCACTTAGGAGAAATGGGTCAGGATGACAAAGCAGTGACCTGACTGGCCTCCTTTTGTTATCATAACAGTTGACTTAGATGTTTCAGAGACTCCTCATTTAACAATATATAAATTATGTTTTGTATGTACATGAATGGCCTGGTTACACAGACACATAGCAAAGGTTTTTGGATCAAAAGCTGATTAGTGAAATCTTCTACACCAATCACATACAGGGCTGAGTGGTTTCGAAATTTACATAACAAAACATTTACATAATTTTCAATTGTAATCATCTTGCAGTCACACTGGAACTTGGGATACAGCAAGGCTTTCTTGAAAGCGTAGATGGGGAACTGTGACCTTTGGTTTGGTATTATGTAGTAACTGATTCAGCTCCGTGTGGGCGAGAGTAGGCCGTGCTGTGATCATGTGACATCATGTACGACTGTTTTTTTTAGGGGAGAGCGTGTCTATCATCAAACACACAGATGCCATTCCAGACCCCCAGGCTGTCAACCAGGATAAGAAGAACTTGCTCTTTTCCGTGAGTACTCGCCCAGCCCTTGTTTTGCTGCCCACCAGACAACGGTTCGGTTTCCCACCAGGGTACTGTCACTCATCGGTCATAATATGATTCTCCAGTCCAGTTTAGTAGGCGTCCAGTTAAATATACTGCCCGTGCCCTAGATAGAAGCTTCTACATTTCATGGCGTTTTTTCTGCAACAACCATAATACACGTAATCCATTTGAAACATGATATATGAATTTGAGTTTGTAGTGCTGTGCACTTCAAACAAGCGCTGAATAATTCGTGAATGCCGAGGACAGCCAGGCACTGTCTGGGCAGACAGTGGTTTACTGTTTCCACATTTATTTCTCTCCGTCTTTCATGACAGCTATGGCCACTTCGATGAAAGCAATATGTTGGTCATACAAAATGGCATTGGCCTAAGCACGTTTCACCTAGATTCAGCTTGCAGATGGTAAGAAAAAACACTCTGAAGCCTGACATTTAAACTAAAAACATCCCCAGTGTCAGTGGTTAAGTGAGCTTGAGATGAAGAAGATGAATGGTTTGCCATTTAATCAAATTTTTTTGGAACTAATGTAGCGTTAAATTAGCAACACTCGTGTATGTTTTTGTGCGTAGTGTCCAGCATGACCCGTGCATTGAAGCATGTGTATTTGTACTTGGTCACTCAGTCAATTGAGTGCTCAAAATTAACTTGCCCTGGTCCAGTGCAACACGTTTTTGCCAAACAGAAAATCAAAATTCCATAGCCAGCCTGGTGCAGAAGTATCAGTTCCGTTTCCTGTTTTGTGCCTGTTCAGTTAGGTAACTCGGCCAAAAATGTGTTAACATTTACATTTCGGAGTATTTGCATGCAAAGAAGTGTTGTCATTCTGGAAGGTGAACATTTGAAACCAGCACAGACCTAAGAAATCTGTAAAATAATAATGATAACAACACTATTTAATTCAAAGGAAGTGAAAGTCTTGCTTTAAAATCATTATTTGAAAGAAGAACACAAGTTTACTCTGCAGATTTTTGACAGTTGTAAATAAACTGCTGTCAGATGTTGCTGATATAATAAGAAATATGTAGTTGGATTTCTGAGATCATATTTGCTATGCATTTGGATTTTCTTTGGACAGTGTAAATAATCTTAATATAACGTAGATTGTAATAACAGTAATTTTGTAATCAAATCTTCATTTGGTAATGCATAGCAGGAGGTAAAGTTTCATGTAATAATGACCCGTCTGTTGCCAACATCAGATACGAGGTCTAAAATTAGTCATATCAGCTTCTATTGGTTGCATCTACCAAAGCACTTATGCCGATTGGTGCAACTGTGTCAAAAATAGGATGCTGCATTCCCATGCCCCTGACAAAATATGTGCCATATCGTACAATAAAGGTGGGGTTAAAAATGCCCCCAAACCAATAGAAAATGTGATACTTTATGTGATAAGAGCAGTTTTTTGAAATTGTACAGCTATAGTATCACATTCTTAGGCAAGATAATGTCAATTAATAATATGCTATACGAGTGCTTTTGTCTTTGCTGTGTGTGTCGTCTGTGGTGACGTTGTTTGTGACGTTGTCTCTGGTTGTTTGAAGGGCACAAATGTCGCAGCAGGCAAAGCTCGTGGGATCGTTGTCGGAACTGGACTCAACACAGAGATTGGTGAGTGTTTTGGAAGCATAAACACCATCACATGCTTTGTTCAGTTCGTGCACGGGCTTCATATTCATTGCTATTTTGTTCCCATCCATCTGACCTGTTGTAGCACCAAACTTAGATATAAGTTTTGTTCAGATGTACGTTTCATACAAATAATCTTATTAACCAGACATTGTGTTGAGAACCACCAGGATCTGATTATTACAATTATGCCTTAAACCTTTTTTAAAAGTCTTGAATTCGATGGGCAAAAGCTACGTCTAAGTAAATTGGAAGTAGTAACCAAACCAGGTATTTTGTAAAAACCAAAACATTTTGAGGAATACTTCACGTCGGCCGAATAGTTTCTAAATCTTGTGAAGATGGATGAGCGCCCAGACAAGGTGGGCTAAAGGCTCGTGAGTCGTAAAACACATGGAAAGACCTGGCATTTGAGAGCTGATGTACTGTACAGACGGCGGTGTCCTGTCTTCACCCGACACTGTTTACATGCAGCTGTTGATCGTCAGTTCTCATGCACAGTGGCTCCCCCTGTTGGTGGGAATTGCAGGCTGTTCTGAGGCCATGAAATGCATGTCTCATTTAACATGGTAACTTTCTCGGTATTTACTCCGTTATGAATCTCAGTTAAGCAATAACACAATTATTGTTGTTATTATAAATAGATGCAAATAGCAGCAGGGGAAATGTGACGACAGTGTTTTTTTGTGAATGAGAAAACTGAAACGTAATGTTCAGTTGTGGATGGGGGGGTCACAATCAGAATATTGGCAATGACTGCAAGGGAAGGGAAGGGAAGGGAAGGGAAGGGAAGGGAAGGGAAGGGAAGGGAAGGGAAGGGAAGGGAAGGGAAGGGAAGGGAGGGAGGGAGGGATGGGATGGGATGGGATGGGATGCCCCCCTCCCCAGAATGTGATATACAACAGTGGAAAATGGAAAATAAATGAAAATATTGCATGCATTTCCCCAACACGAATGGCTAAGTGACTGAACCACTACCATATACATGCATACATACATTGTACATACATACAATGTTACTTAAATTTACATGATAAGTTTTATAAGAAGAACAGAGCATTAAAAGTAACTTATGTGCAGTTCTACTGATGGTAGAAATATGTAAATAGTTTGCAGTTCTTGCAGTTTATAAAACTAACTGTAATTCTATTAATCCATCTAGTCCACATGAAAGCCAAGATAGTTTACCTTGGTCAGAAGCTGATTGTATCGGTGTAGCTATCACAGTAGGTCAGATTTCACATAGAAATTAATACAAATCTGTGTACAGAGAAGAAAAACAAACAATACACACTTAAATCAATGACAGACTTGGCATTCAACACCGTGTTTGTGTGTTGGTTTATATCTACGACATTGTATATGGATGTCAACTATAACAGAAATGTTAATAGTTTTAATGTTAATGCAATCGCACATATTATTTTGCCTGACCTCACTAGAGAACAAGTGTGATTTTTTAACAGTGAACATGTGGTGTATAGTATGGTAAATGGGCAGGTGATTCAGGTGATTCAACCAGTGACTAAAGAAAGGAATGATTAGAGCCGTTGCCAGCACTGGCGTGGTCGGTGTTTGCATCTGTCACCTGAACCATGCCCTGTTCTTACCCATGCACGTCATCCACACACGCCAAGTGCACGACTTTGATGTGGAACGCAGCCTACGTCATGGGCTGAACCAACTTAGCACCATACCTTGCTGGCTGGTGTTCTTCACAGCTGGTGCCACGGAAATAGTTTCCCCTACGAGCTGCACTTATTCATTGGTGCACACGTGGACGTGACACTGTTATTTTTGACACCGTTCTCCAACATTTGATACATTGCCCAACTGGGTGGATTGTCAGGCATGCACAGAATGTGTCCGATGTCAATAATGACTAGAACAAAAAACAGAAAAATTTATCCAACCTTTTTGAAATAGTGCGTTGATTGAACATAAAGTAAACTATAAAATATATAGATATAATTGCAATAATTAAGATACTGCAAAATTTATGTTTAGAATAGAAACACAAGCATCAACAATATAATTAGTATAATACCAACAAATCAAATTAATAGTATACTACAAATAGTGTACCCCTAGTAGTAATAATTAAAATATTAAAATAATGATACAATTATTAATAAAACTTAAGTAGACTTAAATGACTAGCCTTTTTAACGTTGTTGTTTGTATTGGTTGTTGAGAATGCCCGAGGTGCCACACTTGATGACACGGGGGAAGGCAGGGCCTGTTTAGTTGCAATCAGTGAAGATAAGTTGAGGCAATTGGTCACTCTGCTGTTGGCTGATGACGCAGGCAGACTTGTGAAGAAAAAACAGTGCAACTAATGGCCTTAGTAGGAGGCTGGGAATTGATTGGTCTTTGAGAGAGGGATGTGTTTGATTGATGGCGCCACGCCTCATTGTGTTTGCTTCACGTCACAGTACCTTACACAAGTGACCTCGCTTTCATCGTCAATCAAGGCCTGATGCTGATGTGGTTATATAACTGTAAACGTATCAGGAACCATTAAATATCCCTCAGGAATTTACTTTGCTCCTCGATTTTATATTGTGTTTTTTTTTAGTTAAATATATTTGCAAAACACTGGTTAAAGTTCTGTTGAAATGCCAGATATTGATGCGCAGACATGTAGACAATAGGTTTGCTGTAATACTAGAGAAGTACCACAACAAGTTATTATTATTATTAATATTCCAAATGTACAAAAGAACAATTTAAATAGTGCACCTTAAAAACTAGATGATTATGAGTTGGCAGTAGACCTGAAGAAAGTGTCCCGATGGTGATAATACTGATTAATTTATAAATATTCGAGGTTCCATCTGGAAAATTACGACATGCGCCTAGTTGGGTTTATCAAAATGCACAAGTGTCTGGTTGAATTACGACAGTCTTGTGTGTGGGTTGTATCCCAAACATGATGGGAGTGCAGAGAGGGAGGGATAAGACAATGGGAGGTAGGGAGGGAGGGATTGCTCACAGTGCAGCACCAGAGACGTCATAGGGAGGAGGTGATAAGGACCGCCTGCCTGGTCCTGTCTGGTCCTTGTTAGATAACGTTACGCCTGCGCCCTCAGGCTGATAGCACCTACTCCCAGAAATGCCACGGGTGTCTTCCAGGGAACAGGCCCTCAGCTATCTTGTAGCAGTGCACTGAGATTGTGCTGCGATGACGTCTGTCCACAGCACAGCAATTAGCTGGCGGTAATAGGCTAGTTTTTATCGTGCCGTTTCTTGCTGATTTCAAGCACATGCGGCACTGACACCGTCGCTGGTGGTGCCTGGGTTGCCTTCCATGTTTGGAGGTGGAATGGCACGACATGCCGCATCAGTGGGTTTTTTGCCTCGACATTACATGCTCTCTGTCTTGTGGCTGATGTGTGGTGCCAGAAGAAGATTCCCGTCTTAAGCAAACACAGGCATCTCAGCCATTCCACACATTGACAGTGTCCATGGCTGGACACTGTCCAAAACAATTCTATTTCAGACTTAAAATATGGCATAGTTACTCCAGGTTTTTTCTGCTATTCCTTCTCAGTGCAGTAATTATGTTTAGACTTACAGGAAATGCATATCTTACCCAAAATAACAGTTTGTATAGTTCGGTGAACGAACAAGTATTTGGCAAACTCGCCCAGTGCTTGGTGCTTGCCTGTGATGTATAGTTCATTGTCGTATGTGATGCCACTAATTGTCAGAATAACAAAGCTCACCGATGAGGTTAGAAGTGGTGATGTAGTAAATCCTGCTTGTAGACTACACTGTTGTGTTTGGAGCAGTTACCGGAAAATACAATGAACTAGCAAGTATTCCCATGTTAATACAATATGAATTATTTCAGTACATATGCAAATAATAAACGATGTTTCCTAATACGTTGTAGTAACTATTACTGATTCCTGCCATCTCTGACTGCCAGTGTTTCAGTTATTATTGCTCTGGTCTGTTGTAAATCCCAGAATATTCCATTTCAAAAAGATAGTCTTAACGACATTAAAACAAATTTGATTAAAAATATTGTAAATTCTTATAATATAGTTTCATCTGCTAGCTGTTCCCTGCGCCTTTCTTGCTGTATTAAACAATAGCATTCTCCATTGTTACGGTTATGACACATATAGTCAGGCAATAATAAGTACAGTAATCGTTGCTTTATCACTGCATAATTACATTGGTTACTACAAACCACAATTAATGTTGTTAGCAGTAAATGTGTTATAATTGATGATTGTTTTGACCCAAATAAACAACTCACGTCTGATTGTGTGATTGGTTTCTGGACAGCCATTCTCCAAAAGTTAATGCTAGATGGCTCTACTTGTGCATTGGCAGTTGGCGTAAACGTATGTACAACATATTTGCTAAAATAATTAGTATCTTTTTAGAAGATCAAAAGGGGTTTTAGCCATTCAGTAATAATACATATTTCAATGTAGATGAATGATTCAATGATTAGATGCACGAATCAACCAATAATTTACAATATCAATTAACTGAAACAAAATTAATCATAATTGCTGTAACTAATGTTGATAATTGATGTCTACAGGTAAGATTCGCACGGAAATGGTGGAAACTGAGACGGAAAAGACGCCTTTGCAACAGAAGCTGGATGAATTTGGACAACAGCTGTCTAAGGTGAGGCTTCACTGATAGGAACAGAAGTGGAATTCTGTGTCTACCTCAGGGTGTGTATAAGACCATTTGTCGATATATTTAAGAAAACAAGTATCTTTGTGTAGAAGTTATTTACTAACATATTTTGGTATGCGATGCCTTTCTACAGGATGTTTTAGTTCCTGAGAGAATTGTATAGATCCTCTCTTCTAGAGTGTGCGAGAACAAGTTTTAAAGTATCAAAATGCAGTAGTAGTTGTAACTACTGTCCGTGGAGTTACTTCTGAGATGGTGTATGTTAGTGTCATGATGAGTACAGGAACAAGACGTGCCTTGTTGTTAGCCGATACGTGATTCACTGCTTACTGTTGTCTGTGCAGGTCATCTCCATTGTGTGTGTGGCTGTGTGGGCCATCAACATTGGTCACTTCAACGACCCATCACACGGAGGCTCCTGGGTGAAGGTAAGGTCTTTGTCGGCCTCCGTTTCGTCTCTTCACTGTTCGCAGATGTGACACTGAAGACTCACTAATACCCCATTCACGAAACCGGTTTCGCTCCTGTTGAGTGTTCACACTTCACACTAAACAATTTTAACTGGATTAGTGAGTTAAACGGGATTAAAGTAATCCACCTCCTTGAGCGGATTTCGAATCGGTTTCATTTTGAACCGGTTCAAATTGGTAGTGTGAACGCAAAGGGGATTAACGCTAAGTTTCACTAAATGTGACTTAATTGATTCCAGATGTAAGGACTGGCTTTGTAGATGTGACCATAATGTGACATCGGTAATTAATGTCCTGTCCACTTGCTCCCTGTGACAACATGTGGTCATTAATCAATTAATCCACACTAGTTAACAAGAACTACTCTAGTTCAGGCATTTGCAGTGTGAATGCAACAGGGTATCTGAGCCGGATTAGTTAGTGCGCATTAACTATTCTGGCTAGACACCCTTTTGTAGTGTGAATGGGGTCTAAGATGATGAGCTTGTGAGGAAAATTAATTAAACAGAATCCCATGTTAAATTTGAGCTTCATCAAAATGTAAAAGCCGCCACAGCATTTTATTATTTCCGTGACACACAGGAGCGAATGTACTGCAGGCCTATCTTGGTGTTGACAGTTTTCAATAGTTATAGAGTGAAATATATATATTAGAGAGCAAAATTTGGCTTATGAACTCTTAAGAGTGTTTGTGAAAAGGTTTCCTGGTCTCTTACGGCTTACTGGTGTTAAATTCCTCACTCTTTCCTGTTTCGTTGTCATCCTTCCTTCAGGATGAATGTCTGGCTTACTGCTGGCGAATAACAAGGGAAACATCAAGACCACCCTGTCTCCCTCCCTTACCTGAGGGAGAGTAAATTCCTCCCTATTGTTCCTTCACAGCAAGCACCCCACCTGTCGCCAACTTATACCTCCCTGCTACTTGTGTCCTTGAAAACAAGCTGTGGCCTGTCAACCATCTCCTAAGACAATAGCTGGTGACAGATTTGGTCTTTGTTTACTACCCCAATGTAGGAAGCAAAATTTAGAAAAGAAATACATGTATTTGTTTTCTTAATTTCTTCTTTTCTTCTATAGTAGTGGTTTGTGCTACTTTTGTAGTAATAAAACCACTGTTTGCATCGCATAACCCTTTTTAACATGTCACACACCAGGGGGCGATCTACTACTTCAAGATCGCTGTTGCGCTGGCTGTGGCTGCCATCCCAGAAGGTCTGCCGGCTGTCATCACAACCTGCCTCGCCCTCGGTACACGACGCATGGCCAAGAAGAACGCCATTGTGCGCAGTCTGCCCTCTGTCGAGACTCTTGGCTGCACGTCTGTCATCTGCTCTGACAAGACAGGAACGCTCACCACCAACCAGATGTCTGTGTGCAGGGTGAGTCCCCAGTTCATTTTGTCACTCTGTCCGTCCGTCTGGCTGTCTGTCTCACTGGCAGTCTGTCCCTTCATTCAATCACTCTGCCCATTCAGTCTGCCACGTCATCATTGTTTTCTCTTTCATCTGCCATTCTGTCCACCTGTGTGTCTGTAAACGCCTCAATGTTTCTGTCTGTCTCTATTTGTCATGCAGTCAGAAAAAGTCTGTCATACACTTATACATTTATTGTGAAATCTCAGATGGTTTCACAATATAAAAACATTTGGCACAGACAGTGATAAAAGAAGTGCCAGCCATAAAGTAATGAATTTGAACTTTGCTATTCAGAACAGTGATAGGTCGACAGAGAATGTTGTCCTGTTAAATCTTCTAGTCAGTTATATTTTTCATGCCATGCTGTCTGAAATAGCTAAATGTATTCGCATGTTTTCAGTCTAATCATCCCAGCTGTGTGTTTTTTAGCTGTTTGTCTTTAGCAAAATTGACAGTGGCAAAACGGAAGTAGATCACTTCGAGATCAGCGGAACAACATATGATCCTGAGGGTACCATGTAAGTAACTACCCCGCCAATTATGGGGTAATATTGTCACATGAATGTATGTTGTGTGATGGCCACGTATCTTCACGTTCCTGTCTTGTGAAATTCCAAACAAACCTGTTAAACTTTCGGCCAGTTGTGCTGCACTGAAACCATTTTATGGCGACAGCCGCTCTTGAATACGTGGAGATACGTGACTGGTAACGCCATCTATGTGTCATTGCTACATGTCAACGAGTCACATCTCAATGCTCTTTCTGTCATGCCATCTATCCAGATGTTCATCTTCGACAAAATAGCTGAAGGCAACATTTCCACGAGCCAGTTTGAAATCGGTGGCGCCACCTATGCGCCCGAGGGTGAAGTGTAAGTGGCAAGGTTGTGCTGCAAGGTTGTACCCCTCAGCATGGCCCCGCCACCTCCCCCCACCTCCAGATATTATGTGCCCTACATTGTTCTCCCAATACTTACATGTTAGTTCAACCGTGACATTTCATCTAAAACGTCACCGTTTTATCACAGTGATTTGTCACATAGTCAGCTTGGCCGTCTTGAACGTGTCTAATCTCGTTTTTATGCTTTTTACATTACTTAAGACCTAACGGCCCATAGTGAATTTACTATGTTGTGAATTTAAAACCCTGGATTAAAGCGTCCGACCTTAAACTAACCACATTCTCACCTACCCATTGATCCATTGATCCTCCAGTGTGACCAACCTGTGTGCTTCTATAGGTGTACCACAACTCAATAACACTGTCAACATAATACCTCCTTATGTGTGTGTTTGTGTGTTTACCCAAACAATCCGTCAGATGTTATACCCCGTCTGATTGCCTTTTGATGTAACCAATGCTACGTGTCTAACCACAAGTGTGGAACCATCTATCGTTAACGCAGTAGAGCAGTTAGGAGGCATTCAACTTTGTAGTGAATGTGTGGATCATTTAACTGTTCACTTTCTTGAAATAACCCCACGTCCTGTAAGTTTATTAAATATATTTTATATTGAACTATCGCACTGTATGTGCAAGCTCCTCAGAAATACTACTTGACATGAAAAATCTTTCGGCTAATTACTTGCAGAAACACAGTATGGGTTGTTACTTGATTGGTTGAACAGTTTTGTCATCATATCAGTAGTAACATTACAGCAAAGTTGAAACATTCTCTATTTCAACTGTAAGTTGAGCTACTGAAATGTTAGTTTGATGGTACTAATTCAAATCCGTGATGATATAACCATTAAATAAAGTCTGTATAACGTATTTTAGTGTTCCATCGGAAGGTTTGGATTATGAAATGGTACTAATAACTGAATCTATTATTATTAGTCATTGTCCAACATGTCAAAAGCACATTGTATTTCATTGACCACTTTATCAGTGGTAGACATGTACAGTCCACATGTATTAGTGAATAACATGTTGACATTATGACTCAAAGAACTAAAACCTTTCAGTTTAGTCGGTAAATCCGTTTGAAAAAAACCAATGCTAGCCGGTTTAATTGTAATTATTCTTGATGGGCAAGGTTGTTGAGATCAGTGTAGTTGCTGTTTTCATACATTACATTTATGGATAAGGTGTTGCTGTCGTTATACCGGTATCACAACATTTAGTTGTTAGTGTTGAATGTATGACTGTTTGTGTAGTTTCTGGACAGTGTGGCTGTGAGAATCTTTCAATAGTCACATCACAGGTGCTGCTAGCTTCAACGTGAACCACTAGGGGCAGCACTGTGAGTATTGTTTGTAACAGACGTATATTAACTGTGTTTTTATTTCATTTCTCTGACAGAACTCTTGGTGGAAAACCAGTGAAGTGCGGAGAATATGATGCCCTGAATGAGTTAGCCACCATCTGCAGCCTCTGCAACGACTCAAGCGTAGACTTCAACGAGGTACGACAACCACAGTTCCACTCATACTCATAGTGTCCTGTAGAACTGCATTCCTGAAAGTGTTAAATAACATCCCATGTGTAAGAAATTGTCTGACAATCAAACAAACTGATGTTGCCAGCTGTTTTATCCTCTTCTACAGATACTCCTTAAAACCTTGTGTGCATGAAACAACAGGTGATGGAGCTAGTATTGCTACTGACAAAACCTGAATGTTTTGGCCACCTCTGAACTCTTCTGTCGGATGCTATTGAGGAAGTTTGCATATTGTTGTAAAAACACATTTGGGGAGGTAAAAACATTTTATTCGGATGACTGTCTGTGTTGAATGCAAGTGAATGGTGTTCACTTTCTACCTAGTAGTGACTCACGGTGTGCAGATGACAGGGGTCTATGAACCCTAATTGTGTGCAGGGAAAGGACAACTGTGAATCCTAGTAATGATAGTCTGTGAACATTGTTTGCAAGCAAAAGAACCCTGGTAATGACTATGTGAAACCTAGTAGTGACTATCTGTGAACCCTAGTAGTCTCTCTCTCTCTCTGTGAACCCTAGTAGTGACTGTCTGTGAATCCTAGTAGTCTCTATTTGTGAACCCTAGTAGGCTCTCTCTGTGAACCCTAGTAGTGACTATCTGTGAGCCCCAATAGTCTCTCTCTGTGAACCCTAATTGTCTCTCTGTGAACCCTACTAGTCTCTCTCTGTGAACCCTAGTAGTGACTGTCTGTGAACCCTAGTAGTCTCTCTCTCTCTGTGAACCCTACTAGTCTCTCTCTGTGAACCCTAGTAGTGACTCTCTGTGAACCCTAGTAGTCAGTCTCTCTCTGTGAACCCTAGTAGTGACTGTCAGTGAACCCCAGTAGTCTCTCTCTGTGAACCCTAATAGTGACTGTCTGTGAACCCTAGTAGTCTCTCTGTGAACCCTAATAGTGACTGTCTGTGAACACTGTCCACAGACGAAGGGCGTGTATGAGAAGGTGGGAGAGGCGACAGAGACAGCGCTGACCGTGCTAGTGGAGAAGATGAACGTGGCCAACATTGACAAGTCGGGGAAGAAGAAGAAGGAACTCGGAACGCTGTGCAACATTGACATCCAGGCGTCGTGGAAGAAGGACTTCACCCTGGAGTTCTCTCGTGACCGCAAGTCCATGAGCAGCTTCTGCATCCCCCAGAAATCAACCAAGCTTGGTCCCGGGCCTAAGATGTTTGTCAAGGTATGAGGTCGGGTTTATAGGGCTGAATTCATTCCGTCGATTTTGCAACCATTGTTTTTAGTCTGATTAAATAATATGTTGTGTGTGTAGGTGCGAGGGAGGGAGGGAGGGAGGGAGGCTAGCTAATATAAGGATTTACAAATAAATTCAACTGTTAGCAATGATTGTAATACAAAATTGGAAAGTTACGATGATGAATTGTAATATTAAAATGTAGATTTTTGTCTAAATAATTTACCAATACATACATGATTTAAATACTGATATACAGAACATGTCTCTTATGGATATAGTATGATCAACGTCATCTTATGCAATAGGATTGAAATGATCAAATAATATTACTTTCTGCAAGTTAGCTGAAGGAATGTCTAGAAAACTGTGTTTTGCTACGTTCACAGTGTCCGTGTCTGTAACTATATAATGACATTGTGGATTTCTTATACAAAATGTAAAAGTTGTTTTTGGAATGGTTCTTTTTGCGTAATGTGTATGGAAATCCATTGCAACAAATATGTGCCAAATTTACCATTAGTGTTTTCACTATTTGCGCAGTGTCTCTAAATGTGTTTGAACATAAATCAGTTATTTCAAAATGTATTCATTTAAATTCAGAACAGGCTTTTTTACGGTGTGAGTAGAATCTTCTTGTTCCTCACATCCGCATTCAGTAAATAAACTGTTGATTTGGACGTGTGCGATGATGATTTATGCCAACAGGGGGCGACAGAAAGTCTCCTGGAACGCTGCAGTTTTGTGCGGGTTGGCACCAGCAAGGTGCCAATGACTCCTGCCATAAAGGCTGAGATCATGAAGCATGTGCGCTATTATGGCACTGGTATGTACCTGGTTGATATGTCTCACCTGTAACTGTGTTTCTGTCACTACCATCACAGGGCGCCCCCGAAGCTGTCATTGACCGGTGCAGTTTTGTTCGTCTCGGCACGTCGAAAGTGCCAATGACACCGTCGGTCAGAGCTGAAATTATTCGTCTATGCAAACAATACGGGACTGGTATGTCGACGGTATAGCACCCAACCCCACCCCTACGTCCACCCCACACCTCCCTGGCATGTTGTTGTTTCAGTTCACCGAATCGCTGTCTTCTGTTTGAACTTCTCTTCTGCACTCTCATGCAATCTCTTTCTTTCAGATGGTCTACAGTAAAACCTAATGTAACGAACACGTAGTACTATATATGTTGGAAATTTATCTTAAATTGGGACAATTTGAAAGTCTTGGTTTACTCGTAAATGACGTATGTCAACAAATGATCGTTGTTTGTAAGCTCTGCTTGTGTCCGTTACATACAGGTTTTTCTGTTTGTATTTTGAATCTGTTTAATTAACTGTCCACTGTGCACAGGTTTCCTCTGTAGAAATGTAAGTTTTGTTTTGAATGTGTTTTTGACGGTTGTAGACAGGTTCCCAAGTAGAACAGTAGTAGTTAGTTATTTTGAATGTGTTGCAGGTGCCCTTGTCTGAGCAGTTTTGTTTGTTCTTTTGATTCTTTTACACTCTTTACACTGTCATGGTTGGGTTTGTTTACAACAACGTGTAAATTTACTGTGTTATCGCAGGAAAGTGAATACACTGACTGCAAAATACAATTACATTTGTAAATGTCTAAGTAAAATTGCGTTGTATCAGGTAAAATAAGAGTTAACGCATATAGTGTAAGAAACAGTGAAATAATAAATTGTTAATTTGATTGAATTATAATTGTTAAATTACACAATTGATTTCACTGGTCAAACGGTGATTAAGTATGATTACACCCACTGGCAAAAGTAACAGCAAAACATGAAGTGTAATTTATCATTGCACTTATTTTCAGTTGTAATCAAACCCAACATTGAAAACTATTCCAGCACTGTGTTACTTTTCAGCAACAACAAATGAGTTGTTTCATTCTAGTGATCTATGAATCATTTAATTTTCTTTTTTGTGTTATACTTACATAGTAATACTCCGGCAGGTTTTTTCCATTGAAGGAGTATTTACTAGAAATATGGGTCAGATTTGCGATCATGTTTATTTGAGCAATGGTTGTATCGCACTTTTCCATTCCAAACTACAATTAAGTTAATGAGTGCATAATTTATACCTGCAGTAAAGCTTTTTGAAGAGTTTTCCAAAATATATTTGGTATAAGACCAAATTATTTAGGCAGTACAGCCATTACAAAATTTATACAAGATCAGAAATCTGACCCACAATATGGAATCTGCTGTGTGTGATTTGTACTGTGTAGATAGATAACACACTTGCTATACTGACAAACTCATGTTCAAATTGTATCAGTATTTTGGTTATTGTTCAGTATTTGAGTTGTAAAACACATTTGTAGCATGTATTCCAGAAGTTAATGATAGCATAATGTATTACTTCAAATGATAGCATACAATGTGTATGCATTACTGTTAGGAAACTAGATGTACAGGATTTGTCTGCTCTTTGAAAGTCAGAAATTAATTAAAAAGTAAATATATAGTTCCAAGTGTCTAGGTCATGTGATGAATCCGTCAATTGAAGTAGTGAATAAAACAAACTGCGCTGCAGTGTCGGATGACATCGGATTAAAACGATACAAATTGGTCATGTGAATGGGTCTTGGAGGTTTGAGTGAAGAAGTGACCGCCGTGGGTTGGACGTATGTACACCTGCTGTGTAGTTGACTGTGTGGTTTGTCTGGGGGTAGGTCGCGACACCCTGCGTTGTCTTGCCCTCGCCACCATTGACAACCCCATCAAGAAGGAGGACATGGACCTGGAAGAGGCCACTAAGTTCGTCAAGTATGAGGTCAGTACAGTAGGCGTAATGTTTATTTTAATATGCTAACTGTGGGGGTTCTTGTGCGAGTTCAGTGTCTGATGTAACTCACCTCAATGTGAAACACTTTAAATTGACATTGTGACAAACAATATTTAGGGCTGCTCCAGCATCAGAGAAAGCTTTGGACTCTCAACTAAAATCATGTGCAGTCATGTTGTACCTTAGGCAAGTTCGTTCACACCACATTGCTCTAGTTCACTCAGCTTATGAAAGAGTACCTGGCTCTTGACAGTGGTGAATATTTGTGTATGAGTAGTCTTTACACATTAATTGCATTATTGGTTCAACACTTCCCAGGGAATACAAGATGGTGTTTAACTGACTAGAGTTGCCAGGGAGTAAAGGGCAAAACACTTAGAGCAGTCATAGGGACTGTGCTATGTAAGGACTTCCCTTTATTGTGTATGTATCAACACCCAGAGGATGGGTGTTTGTGCTGATTGTAACACATGGTGGCACAGTGGCAAAAGTTTCGGAGTCTTAACCGGGTTTGAATCCTATCCTGCCGTGTCAAACCTTGGGCACTCTACATTGCTCCAGTTCACTCAGTTATATGATTGAGTACCTGTCTATAGACAGTGGTGGATTTTTGTGTACGAATAGACTTTGCGCGTTCATTGTAATGTGGCTGGATGCTTCCCTGAGAAGCTGAGACGATGTTCAGCTAAACAGGTCTACCATGGAGTAAAGTGTAAAGCACTTTAAGCGATCCTGAGGATTGAATACTGCACTATATAATAGTTTACCTTTACTGACGTCATTTGATGGTTGCAGACAAACGCGACTTTCGTTGGTGTTGTTGGCATGCTGGATCCCCCTCGCAAGGAGGTGGTCGACTCTATCCACGAGTGTCGCAAGGCTGGCATCCGTGTCATCGTCATCACTGGCGACAACAAGGTCAGTGTCAGCAACTGTCACAAGTGATAGGTATTAACGCTGGTACCATTCTGAGTCTCAATTTGGTGCCTGACAGATAAAACGAATGCAACAGAATCCAGTGTTGATCAGATCGACATGCCAATTGCTGAAAACATGTTCGGCGTGCACGTGTAATGTTTTTGTAATAGTTTGACATTTTGTTTAATTACAATTACAGTAGGCTCAGCTGGTATCATTCAAGCTCACTGCAAGTGAGATTATTTGTAGATGTAATCTACAGGACGTCTAAAATCAGGATTAAAATTATTAAGTTGCTCCTACATCAGGACTCGGAAGTCCTTATTGCCCGTGTTGGCTGTGGTATCCTCACAATGCATTATGGGATGTTAACAGGCAACGGCTGAAGCGATCTGTCGTCGGATTGGTATCTTCAGCGACACAGAGAGCACCGAGGGAATGTCCTTCACTGGCCGAGAATTTGACAACCTGAGCACATCTGACCAGGCCAACGCTGTGCGCAAGGCACGATTGTTCGCTCGAGTCGAGCCCATCCACAAGAGTAAGATTATCGAGTACTTGCAAGCCGACGGAGAGGTCTCCGCCATGGTACGTTGCTTTATTTCACCAATAGGTGTCTCTGTACATAACAGATTGAGCTGGCAATCAGATTTTGTAAATGTTGCATAAGTTTTACATGGGAATGTTGTAATTAACATGTTTTGATTGCTAAGCTTGATGTGGTGCTACATCAGTAGTCCAATGTCGAACACAACCTGTGCCCATCAATGACAGTTGATCATGTCACCCCGGCTATAACCAACAAATTATTTGTCTAAACAAATCAGTTGCATACAATTCTGGATGAAAACAAAACGGCGCTGCCCAGAATATCAGTTGTTTATACTATTTGGGTAGGTCCATTTAAATTGGTAAATGTTGCAGTGGTGTAGTTACCAGGGGGCCACTGTTGAGAAGTGTGGCAAATAATTGTGAGTTTGACATCTGAAACAGTCTGCCAGCCTCAGATGTAGACCATGTGGCCATTTAGACAAAAGTACACTGAACAGCTTCAAGACTGTTAAATTGGTTGTTTTAATATAGGTCTAATATACACCGTATTTTATGTTACAAACTCCAAACAAGACAGTTTGAATAGTATTTCATAATAATAATAATTAATATGTGTTTGTCTTACATTGAAAGTATATCTCAACTTTGAAAAACCATGAATATGACAGTGAATTATTGTACAATGTACACCACCATAGAACACAAAGCGCTATATAAATGTTGTATTTTAATTGTCATTGTGTTACCCCCCACAGACGGGTGACGGTGTGAATGATGCACCTGCGCTGAAGAAGGCCGAGATTGGAATCGCGATGGGTTCCGGTACGGCAGTCGCCAAGTCCGCGTCGGAGATGGTGCTCGCTGACGACAACTTCTCGAGCATCGTGGCCGCCGTGGAGGAGGGCCGTGCCATCTACAATAACATGAAGCAGTTCATTCGCTACCTCATCTCGTCCAACATCGGTGAGGTCGTCTGCATCTTCCTCACGGCTGCCCTCGGCATGCCTGAGGCTCTCATCCCCGTACAGCTCCTCTGGGTGAACCTCGTCACTGACGGCCTCCCAGCCACCGCCCTTGGCTTCAACCCTCCTGACCTTGACATCATGGACAAGCCGCCCCGTCGTGCTCGCGAGCCGCTCATTAGCTCCTGGCTCTTCTTCCGCTACATGGCCATCGGAATCTACGTCGGCTGCGCCACCGTCGGTGCTGCCGCCTGGTGGTTCCTCATCTACGACAAGGGCCCACAACTGAACTACTACCAGCTGGTAAGAGGGCGTGTTAAATGTCGTACAAAGTGGCAGTTTATATTGATAACAGTGATCCAGGTTTTAAACATGCATTGTAACTGATCGTTTGAACGTGGCGATATTTCTTGTACGTTTGCAGTTGAATCAAAATTGTAGCCGAAATAAATATAAAATGTTGGTATAGTTTTAGGCACTTGTTTACACCTGTGTGATATTGTTGGGAGTGTTTCATTTGAAATTTCTTTACACTCGTGGTGTTGGATAGTTTTTGTCTTTTGGGCAAAGTAGACACTACTGTTGTATGTCCGTTTGATAGCTGTTATTATGTTTCTTTGACAACAGTGATTATATTTTCAAACCTTGGAGTATGGTGACAAATGGACACTGCGGCTTGACACAGTTGGGGAGGGGTTACCTCAGAACATAACATTTTAATACTGATGAAGAAATTTTACTTTATTAGGGGCCATGAGGAAATGTTCATGGATCAATATAATAAAAATGTTCACATCACATAGGCTAGGAGATGTAAAGTTGAATGATGTTGGTTTTATTTAGAGTTGGATATCAGTCTGGGCTGAACAACTGGCGACGAGTTAGAATGTGACGGCCTGTGTGATTAATCTATGTTTTGTATCAGTCAGCAAAGCACAGATTGACATGGAAACATCAATTCTCTTGTAGGTACATTTTTGTGACCAATATAGTCACATACAGACATGTCTGAGCCTTGTCATTGACACTATGACTGTATTTGATGCAGACAACCACCTTGATGAATCAACTTTCACTTTCAGTATCATCAATGACTGAAATTGTCTCCCACACCAGATAGTAAAGACAGAAATATGTATGGAACACATGTATGGAACACCAGTTTTGTGGTGGTTATAATTTCACTGTGTGATGTTGGTTTAGGCCTTTGCTGCATAATATTGTTTGTGATGAACGTTTGTTGCAGTGGCTGTTTGAGGAGGTGATGTCTGGGGTTTGCTGAATAATCTCATGTTTTATATCGTCTTAATTGCTGGGCCTCATTTCAGTTCTCTCAGCTAGCTGTTTCATGTTGTTGTGCAAAGTGAACTTCTCACGTATGTCTGGATTTTACAGAAGACCTTCAACAGATATAGGTCATCTGAAGCCTTGCAGATATTGACAACAAAATTCTTTTCTTCAACAATTTTGCTTGCTGTTTATTGTGACACACTGACCCCATTTTATTCTTATGATTCAACAGTGTCTTGGTTTACCTTAGACACCAATTTTACATTTTGTTTCAGCTTTGATTTTAGAATATATTATGTTTTAGTAGTTGCATTTCAATTCAGTGTTTTTGTTTGTATCGTTTTTGGGTGTTCATACATTTTACATGGTATTGTAATTTCTGACATGTGGCAGTTTTTAGTAGTTATTTATGTTTCTAATAGTTGTTTGAATTTTTTCCGTTTGATATGCTTTCTATTCATTTGTTTGTCCATTTTATCCCATTTTTTCTTTCCAAGATTCCCAGTTTTCATACACATGTAGCATACGCTTATGACAGCATTATGAATGGTTAACTTTACTGACGTTCTGTAATGCTGTATTCTCGGTACTTGATTATTTGAACTTAGTTTCTGCTTTATTATGTTGCATTTTATTTATGAATTTTACTTCATTAATTTCTTTAAAATAGTATTTTCTTTTTGTATTTTTATTTTCTATATACATGTACATGAAGTGTTTCATTGCCAAATGTGACAAGTGCCCAGTCCGGTGCCAGTTTTTGTTTATTGTCTGATGAGGATGAAGAAAATATCAAAACCGAAACGTTTATAAATATCAATGACTATATGCACATGTATGTATATATGTGTATTTATTGAGTGACTATATGCACATGTATGTATATATGTATATATAATGCCATGAAACCTTTCATGTATGTTATGCTCAACAGACGATAGATCCATATTTTATAGTATGTAAATAGAAGTTATTACATAGTGCATGTATAGGTTACATTACTGTTTTTGCCATTTTAATGCTGATAAAACATGCTGATGCGTGTGAGTGTGAAACTCGCAGAACCTCAACACTATATCTTCTGGTCGCTATGAGCATGCATGTGTGCGCATGCGTGCATGTCTTGAACTCGACCGTCTCTGTTCGCCAGACACACCACACACAGTGCCCCGCCGAGCCACGGATGTTCCCCGACGTCAGCTGCAGCGTTTTTAGCAGTCCCAAGCCCATGACCATGGCTCTGTCGGTACTCGTCGTTATTGAAATGCTCAATTCACTGAACAGGTAAATACGTGCGCGGCTACGTACATGCGTGCGTGCGTGTGCTCACGTCTGTTGGTGGTGGCGTCATTCACTCACCCAGCACAGCATGCTGTGTTCCCTGGACATGTTCTACTGCACAGTGACTTTATTTCCAGCGCCACCTGCACACCGCCTCTGGCTCTCTCCTCCTCACCGCTACCTGGTGTCAGTTGCACGTCTCCGTTCACGCACAATTTACCCAGGCCAAATACAACACAGCCTTAAAAAGCGAAACTTTGTTAAACCACACACACAAAATGTGCGGATTTATTTTGCCGTTTTTCCAAAGTGGAATAAAGTGATATTAAAAATGTTCTCAGCGTTGCAGTGTCCACCAATTTAAATGCTTTTTGCAGTTAACCTGTCATAGTTCATCTGACAACTAATATTTGGCAAAAGATTGTATTATGCCAATTTATCAACCTGCTTTTGGACAAAACGTCCATCGTTCATCTACACGACATTTCATATCCCATTACAATACTAACACATACATACGTGTGTAACACAAGTATGTCAGCAACTGTTTATTTCGGGGAGTAGAGAAACAAATGACTATTTGTTAGGTTTCCCGTCGGGAGTTTCCAGGGAAACTGATTAATAAAACGTGTTAAAAAATTCCTGAATTCTGAAACGGAAGTCCCGCGAGGCAGTGTGTCGACAGTAAACAGCAGTGCCGAGGTGTGTGGTTGCTGGTCGGCGGTGTGCAGGACCGACTGACCTACTGGCGGCGGCGATGACGTTTGTGGTGGCCGGATTCGTTCTTTCTTCGACTCACTTGTGCATCAGTGGCTCACCTTTCACCTGTGCTTGTTCCTTCTCTGTTCACCCCCACCACCACCTCCACCTCTACTACCACACACCAGACCCATCAGTCACAGTGCCTTGTGCAAGACGAGCGCTTTAAAGGCATCGAATGCAGCATCTTCGAGAGCCCCAAACCCCCCTCCATGGCTCTGTCGACACTTGTCGTCATCGAGATGTTGAACTCGCTGAACAGGTAAGGAGCTCCGCCGGCGGTGCCGACGGTGGTGGTGGCGCGGTCGCATGCGTGCGCACGTGCGTGGCGCCGCCTCGGCACCGCGGCGTGAACGGCGCGGGAATTTGACCGTAGTTTGTGCATGACTTCCCTGGAGGTGCGTTATGTGTCGAATTAGCTTCAGTGTCCATTACATTCGACCGTTGTCGTCAGCGGCTCAATCAGCGTTGTCCACTTTGTGACAGTCGGCTGGTGAATGTTGCCTGTTTTATTTAAGTCAACAGCTTTCGAACTGTGAACTGTCACCATTTTCACCTGGTGTTTAATACTAAACCCTGTCACTTTTGCAACACGAGTTTCACGTCCATTGTTTAGACACTGCATTTCAAGACTGGCTGCCAAAATGGGATTATTTTATGTGAATTTATAGTAAACTATGTGGCATGTGTAAATTTCTATAAATTGCTATGATTTGATTACCAGCATCAGCCAACATATAACTTTCTCCTTGCTTCAAACATGTTCTCACGGGGGTCTTGTTTGTCATACTTTACTGTCCGAGCTGTCTCATGCTTTAATCGTTTAGCATTTGTTGCATCTTCCTAGTCTTATATAGCTTCGTCTCTATCTCACAGTCGCCTACTGCCAATGTATTTACATCCATATCGCCACAGGTTACTTTATGATGCAGTACAACATCACACATGACACACGTTTCAACGTCCCCTTCTCATTCTTCCCTTTCAATCATTCCACTTTCTCGCTGTCTCCCTCTCCATTTCCTTGTCCTATTCATCACCTCTCGTCATGTCTCGATCGTCTCGCTCCATGATCTGTCTCACATGTACGACTCTTAACAGAATCTGCACCACACAGTTCAAAGCTTAATTTAATTCACCAACCTCTGCTAAGTCTGCCACTGGCATCTCCCGTCTGTGATACAACAGTCCACTAAGGCTTTATCCACCTTCAAGGATCACATCTTAACCCTTTGCCACCCAGTACAGTCTCTTCACATTATTCCACATTCCTGTTCCCACAAAACACCCTTATACTGAGCATTTTCTTTGTTTCATCTGACAAATCTTATGCAATGATTCTTTACCTGTATATACTTTACCTGTATATAAATTATCTATATTTATTATCAGTTATGCAGACCTTCAACCGTGTATAAATATGTGAATATGACGCATGCAGATTCCCACATAAACGTTCCTTTCACATGTTAAAAAGCTGTTGACTGATGCTGTAACGAAAAATGTATATGAAATTGCGGCCGACAAAAACCATCTGTCCCATCTGTATACAACAAGCTGACATGCTTGCTGGAATTCGAATAATACACCACGCATCACCAGGTGATCATGAAACAGACTGCATGAAGTTTCCCGTGCATGCCACTAGACGGAGCTTCTTACCTCGAACTGTAGCGTTCAGTGTTTGTTACGCTGTGCAGTGTTTTTCATAGCGATGGCATTGTGACAACTGCGTTGGTAATGGTATTTGCAACAACTTGATGATTGTAATTTCAGTGCTATGCATTTGAGAATTGCATTCATAAGTGTTATTTCCCTGTCTGTATTCTAAGCCACTGGGGTGAGCCTCCACTTATATACCTATATTGTGACTTCATTAAAACTTTCAGAGAACCACTCAAGAATTATTCTGCGCCTCAGTGGCATCTACCATTAAATATTCACTGGTACTTGAAGAAAACTAGAATATGGGGACACCGATACAGTAATAATACAAAATAATTTATTCATATTCCCTGTCATGATCACTGCTATGGTATCTATTGATACACTACCTCCATTAAAATACTTTCCTAACATAAGAAGGCAAAGCCTGGAAATTTGCATTCCTTTGAAGGAATCTAAAAACTCCTCATGTAACTTGAGATACGGTGCTGCATTACCCTTTCTTTGGTGAGTTCCTTGTGTGGTTCCTCCCTCTGAATCCTCCACAGTGTGGTTGTGTCCACACTTATAACATGGTTGACAAGTTGCTGTGTTTTAAATAACTCTTGCATGTTACTTGTGGTAGACCAAGTGAATTCCTAATACTAGAACGTTGACATGTATCGCACATATTAAGGATCTGTAGGTCAAGTTCTTTTATGCATGAGGGTAAGTTGTGTGCCCCATAGCTGGGCTGGATGCATATGGATTTTTCTAGTTTGCCTGTTTTACCTAATTTAATGTGACTGAGTCATGTGACTTAGTCATGTGATTTGCTCGTGTGATGCATGCTTGTATTCTTGCACCAGTTATCACCTGTTCTCCAGTGTTACTTAACTCGACTGTCCGTCTTCTCATTTATTTCTCAGTGTGAGTAAATAATACAAAATAACAAACATTAATATTTAGATGCTGTTTCACATTTGAAAATATAGTTTTTGATTCGCGTTTTTGGATAAGTAAACAGCATTAGTTAACCTGGCATCAGTTGTCAATCTTTTTTTGTGTTATAATTGAAGTGTATGCTAGCAGATTTAATGGGCTTGACCACATATATTCTATATGTAATTCTTACACACAGTATAACTTTCTCATATTTCCATTTCTTGTCCTGAAAAACAATAATATAAATGACACATTTTTTGTCCGTCGGACAGACTTGTATAACTGACAGTTCACTTTATATATATATATATATATATATATATATATATATATATATATATATATTAGATTCTAATGAGGAATGGACATCAAGTTTGCAAAAATGATTTTTTTTAAATTACAGTCGGAATGTGTTATGGGAGATCTATTGATTGTTAGAGACATGAAAATATGATTAATTGCATTCTCAGTTAAATTCTTAAAGGTGAACAGAAGATTTTTTTCAAACAAGCAGTCGTATTTAAAATAATAAAAGTAAAACTATTTTCTTTTAAATATTTGCAATTGTGAATTGTGTTTACATGTAAAATGGATTTTAAAGTGTAACAACTTCGAAAAGGGAATTATTGTGAATTTCTAGATGTTGCCGCATTTCGGGGTCAAGCCCAGCTTCGTTTGTTTAACTCTTGTAACTATGTGCCATTGTTTGCAGCTTCCTGTGGATTACTTTCGTAGTGTTTTTGTGAAACATCCCATGGGCTGTAGCAAGGTCCGATGGGCCACAGCAATCTTTTGAACACACCTAATGATAAATATTCTCTGTGTAGATTGTGCTACATTGGCAGGTAACACAAAAAATAATACTTTTTTCATTGAAACTATTTAGTGTATTTTTGCCTTTACTTTGAGTTGTCTAGTAAGAGTTGGGTTGGCGCCATGAGAGTGTAGAGGGTGGTGATTGACGTGTTGTTGATGTCTCTTGCCCACAGCATCAGTGAGAACCAGTCACTGACGGTGATGCCGCCCTGGTACAACAAGTGGCTAGTGGGAGCCATCGCACTCTCCCTCTCTCTCCATTTCATGATCCTCGAGGTTGACGTCCTCTCTGTGAGTATAGCGTCCTCATTCTTCTTCCATTAAATAACCTCGGTCAACTTGCTGAGCAGTGTTGTCATTGGTTTTTAGAGTTCTCTAGAATTATTGAGTCCACTACAGGTTACACATTTACCCTCTGTGTGGGATCTCTTACTTCCCCAGACATAGACACCAGATAGAAGGGACCACCGCTTTTTGGTGTCTTCCGAGAGACACAGGCAAATGTGAGGTGAACGAAATTGCCTAAGTTTCGAAATGGCGATAGGTGGGATTGAACCACCGTCCCCTCGATTGACAGTTCGGTGCGACCACTGGTCCCCACTCGTTCAGTTCTTTTTCGACACATTGATTTTGTCATTAAGGGGAGGGTGACAGTTCCTGCCCAGAATTGGCCAAGTAGTAATTTATAACGGGAAGTCTGCAGTCTAGAAGGTGGGAAAGTTGAACATCAAGGATTTTGCGGTTATCTCTGCTTGTTTTGCCTCGGCATATTGCCAATCAATTCTGTTTAGAAACTGGATGTTTTGTTTACTATTTGCACATGCTGCTGGTGGAATCTTTCAAGTTGCGAACATTGTTCCAAGCTTAATAAAGTTACTAAATACAAATTGGCAGGTGGTAAACCTTCAACATGCATGTTGTAGTTATAAGGACGTAATATCAAATGAAAATTTGTTAACCAAGGAGCTGGCATCCTTGCTTTAAACATGTTGTGTTTTAATGATTTTGTGTCTTCATTATTTATTGTATGTTAATTATTTTATGTGGACATAGTGCTCTTGTCTACAATGATTATTGCAACATTGTCTAACTAACTGCTTATTAGTGATATAGAATGTCACCGTTTATCTTCTTTAATCCATGTTAAGTGGCTTATATCATTGTTGTATGTCTACTTGGCAGGTTGCAATGTTGTTAGTCAGTGTTTGTCAAAATAAAATTACGTACTTTAAACTGTATAACAAAATTAATGATAATTTGGATAGCCTATACAATGCACTATTTACTGCTTGAAGAATTATGTCCATGGTGTTGCTGGGTTTTATTGCAGATATTGTTATTTTAATGAATGATGCGTGACCGTCACACATGACTGACCGTCGTGTCTCTGTGTTGCAGACTGTGTTCCAGATCACACCCCTCACTATTGAGGAGTGGGCCGCCGTGCTCAAGATCTCCTTCCCTGTCATACTGCTTGACGAAATGCTCAAGTTTGTCGCGCGCAAATACACCGACGGTAAAAATCCTTTCGATGGCATACAGTGGATTGTGGCGATGTGGACAGCCTTCTTCGCCGCTATCTATTATTCTCCTGTTTAACCATTCGATAGATCTGCGCCGAGCTAGACGGCTGTAGTGGTTCTTGTCCTATTTGCAGTTGCCTCCGCCACATGCAACTGCGTCGTGTTTCCTGTCAGTCTGTGTGTTGTTTGCACTCTGCTTCATTTATCGAACAAGGTTTAACCAGATAAAACTAAGCTACCGCCAGTGGTTCGAAGCACCTCAGGGAGATTTCTGAAACTATCTTGGACGCACACTCAGTAATGTGTAGCTTAGATGTAGGTTGATTTGCTTGTTACAAAATACCTGTTTTCGAAACGCTGGCAAGCCTAGGGGCGCTCATGCACATAGCGGGCTTTAACAGACGCAGTTGCTGGCTTCGGGATTTCTCGCATGGGGATTACGACAAGCACGGTAGGCAAGGTGCACCGCTTGCACAGCAAAATGACGGTGCACGTTGCGCACGTGTGTGTGTGTATGTGTGTGTTTGCGGGCGTATGAGTGGGTGCATGTGTTAATATATATATATATGGCTATATATATGGCTTTCATAGCGTCAGTCGCAGGTTGAACGGGTAAAGTTCATACCATGAGAGGAAGTGGGTTAGTGATCCAGCCACCAAACGAATTCACCCTCGCATGTTAGAATGTTGTTGTCTGTTGTCATTACCGTGTTACCCCCTAATATACCTGCTTGTCAGTAGACAATTTATAGGTCATAACACGCAATCTTTTCCGTCACGTCAAGTTTTTCTGTTGCTGCTTTCAAAATGGAAATGTCTGCTAGGCATATTTATTCAAAATTGTCAATCAGGCTGAGGACTGCTAGAAATTGTTCTCATCAGTTACTGGTGGTAACACGGTTGTGGGTGTTTGTCTCTGTCATCTGTTGTTGTACAGGATGTGGTACAAATTCTTGTCTCTTCCACCGTGATGACAAAAACCAACAATTCCCCTCCATTCTCAAGTTGTGTTGACATCCACTGCTTTCCAGTAGAGAAGAGTGTGTAGGAAACTGGTTTTAACGAGTAGATTGTAGGAAAGGACATGTGATTTATTTATGCTCAACTGCCTAGTTATAAATGATACGCAACTGCTTTGTACAGACAAAATACAATAAGGGAAATGAAACGCACATGGCAATGCATTCTTAAGAACGAACCCGAAATTGTAATCATGTGTAGTTGGGACCAGATTTTGATGTTCCGGAACGCAGACGTTGCCTAGTTTGCAGGGCATAATACGTTTTCTCCATGCCATGTTTTATTGTCGCTGGTGAGAGGCGTGTACAACTTATTTAATATTGCAACTAGCTAGTCATTGTTTATATGCAAACAATATATTCAATCGGGCCAGGAAGTGAGTTGGCTTTCAAACTTCATTGTTATGTTCACTGTAGCCATTCTAGTCTAGAAAGGTTCGATCACTGTGTTCATGTTTTGTTCAAGCCGATTCGGTTTTACTTGAATGTCGGCGTGATAGATTCCTGCGTCTCTTTTGGATTGATTTCTTGTCTCGGTTGGCGTAACCCAGAAAATAGGACAGAATACCGAGTGGTTTTAGTGTGTGATGTTCCTAAAATTGTTGATCTAACTGCATGTCCCTTGCGTGGACCAAAACAGTGACTGGTTTATGTGTGTGCGTGAAACGTGTCTGTTCATGTATTTGTCTGAATACAATCTTGTAGCCGTATTCCAATCATATGCAGTCTGCATATCGTGGCTACTGTTTTGAAAACGCATTCGGAGAAGAAGCACCTGGCAGAAAACTGGACAGGAATGTAAGGTCATCGGTGATTAAAAACGAGCAAAGGATACAGTACTCCAGCGTGTTAGATACACGATTTTATTATTGGCAGTCAGTTTATATAGACACTGTAGGCTGGCTATGTCCTCAACGATGTTCAGTTCTGCCACACAACGTGATATGTTCTCAAACAGATGCGTTGTGTCTGTGTACGTACCTGTTCGTGTGTCTACGTGATTGTGTCTGTCTGTGTACATAACGTGTATTGGCACTGTGACGGGTGAGACATCTCTTGCTCAGTTGTCAGACTGGCGACGATGGTTTGAAGAGCAAGAGTAAAGCAATTCGTTTGCGGGCGTCTCACGATGTGCCGTTGCGTGTGCGAGTGCGTGGGGGAGACGACGGCACTGATGCATGAGTGTGCTCCCGTTGCCACCCTGTAGTTGTGTTTACTCAATCGACAGCCTCTTCTGTAATTGCCATCGAGCGAGGAGATCGTGCCGTACGTGCGGCGTCGTACACCCGTCTCCATACGACACGTTCCATCGGCGATGTTGTCATGTATTTTAAAATATTGCTGGTTTTATATTAAAGTATCCTATTTAATAAATGCATGCCTCCGTGTGGTTTCTTCAGTTCGTTTGCCGGCGTGATCGTGTTAGCGCTACTAGAGTGTCAGATCCGATCCGATCCGATCCGTTCCGTCCTCCGGCGTTGTTTGTTCATTAACCCCAGACCTCCGTTCTCCCCTCAACTAACAGAATGGCCGTTCTTTGAGCTTGACGAATGCTGGTTGTGTTCCATTGAAGTGAGTGGCGGATGGTGCGACGTGGTGTGAAGCAAAGCGCTGTGTTGTGCGTCGAATTGAGTCGGCACGGCACGCACGCTCACCGCGTCGTCTGCATGGTGTGGTAGGGTTGAGGGTACGGTTACTAGGGTAGAAGTCGGGACCAGAAGGCACTAACATGCCTAGGGTGGTGGCTGTTTTCGTCACTTGAACACTTCACTTCACGCGGGACACTAACAGACGCCTTATAACAACTGGCGGTTCACTTTGAGTAGCTTTCAGTAAATCAAACTCACTCGCCGTGCACATTGTGTTGTTATAAGAAATTCAAAGACATTTCCTTTCAGATGGAGCCAACGGAAGCCATCAGTTCACGTCCTAAATATATTGTTATTGTTGTAATTATAATACGTAACATTTCTAAAGCAATTTATCTCCGGAACCAGCCCGTTAATAGGCGCATACACATGATAAAACGTACATGGAATTATAAAAATACTAATATAATACTAAAATATATAAAAAGTCTATTTGCTAAGTAATATATGACAGTTTCTAAAAAAAATTAAGATGTGCGTAAATAATGTTGCTGTATTGTAAAGTAGAATACCGAAAACATTATATAATTAAAATAAATAAATTAAAATTATGTAATTTAAATAAATTAAATCATGGAGTACATGTTCATAAAAATGGTATATATATATATATAAGCATAACATTTATACTAACGACGACATTGGTTCACGTTTAGCCAAAAATATTGTCTCGTGCATTAGTACCTTAGTTTACCTAAAGGGTATTAGTTTTGGTCTTAACACGTCCACAAAACGGACGTTGTATATTTCACAGATTGTAAAATAGATAAACAAATAAGCTTAATATACAATATTTACATATCCTTTGTGGGCTGAAATGGTGATTCCAATTGAACGTTACAAATGGGGCACTATATGTTTCGAGTACAAAAAGACAATTGTGCATCTTCCTGAGAACCACGAGGCCTCAGGCTAGCAATTTTGTTATTCTGCTCGACGTAATAACGTAAACAAACACGGCCCTGGATTTTTACCATTCACGAAAACATATATTTTCCTGATTGTTATTTCATGGATTGCACAAAGGTCCATATTAAGCTTCCGAGAAACTAATATCAAAATGTTTGCATTTTCAATTAAGGAACCTTTTAAATCAACATTAATGCAATTTATCAGTTGTCAAACCAAAAGTGCACACGGGTAAAGCTAGTAGCGTGAATCCAGTCATATCACAAATGAACCTAATTGCACTTGCGGAAATAAACTTGCCAGCATTAAAAAAGACATTGTTAGTCTCCTCAATGTAAGATCACCAAATATTAGAACACCCATAAGATTTGGCGAAAATTTAAATTATGGGTACCTGTGTTACAGCTTTCTTACTTTGTGGAAGTAGGGGTTATTTTAACAGCCACTAACTACTACAGTACATACACACGCTAATAATAATTGTTTCCCAAATCTAAGTTTCTCAAATAACTGATCGCCATATATTAATCGGTGATAAAACAAACGTTTCATTTGTGCGTTTCGTTCCTATTAACGGGTTTCCACGATACGCTGAAGGACGTCTAATTTACGGGTGTTAATGGTGTGTACAATGCAGGATGACGAGACCGTTTGACCGCGATACATATTGTCAAAAGCAATTGCAATATGTCTGGTAATTCGAATGTGTAATGATATTCAAGTTTTGTATTGTAACATACGAACAGTTCTATAACACAATTTGCTATAGCCATGTTCAAAAATCGTTAAGCAGCTACAGTACAACGGATAACTGCATTATTTTTGACGAATCGTGTACTACGGTCTATAAAGTCGGTGCCCTGTGGTACCTGTAAGTTGACTGTGTTCTTCGTTGAACACTTTCGTTTCCGAATGCACCCACAGAAAATATAAACTATCAAGAGTAGTCGGTGCCACCATAAATTAAATATTTCCAGGCATTTGACCCTCGGATGTGAACTACGGAGAATAGTTACGTCCTTTAATGTAGTGTGCAATGTCGTAACGTTACCTCTATATATTGACAGAAGCTGATTCAACAGGTTGAGATAATATAATATGCGATAATTGATAAACGCCAACAATAGTGTTCGCGTGTGGCGCCTATGATAAGATTCAATGCACGCTAATGATATAGAATCGCCACATAACCTCTGCAACGCCGACACATTTGTAGCAGTATTCTGAGATTGTCCATTGTTATCAATGAAATTTCCAGGAAATTAACAAGTCGCACATGTATATTTAACTTTCCTCAACTAGGTATAATCCTGTTTCACGTAGTATGCATTTTAATGATAACATGAAACAACTATAATCGCATGCCAGACGTTTATGGCAGCAAGTAAGTAACAGTTCACGTTGGACATACCTTTTTAACATGGTCATAATGCAACATTAACAAGCGTAATGTCATTATCAGGTAGTTCGAAAGTAAACACCATAGATACTTTGTGCAAAAGCAGTTTAGTTACGTCGCTTCTGCTACAAAGGTTCTGAGGCGACTGCATTCACCACATCTATAAATTCGCGTGTAAGTCCTATTTGAAATTGCCAAAGAACACAGGCGTTGAATTTCAACGCAATGATCAGAAGATACCGTGCTGACAGTTACCCCGAACTTGCTTCTACTAAGAAGTGATTGTCATCCAACTCGTAGGAATATCAGTAAAGCAAATTCACTGCCAGAATTGTTTGAGATTTTAGCTTATAACCGTGGATTCTTAAACTCGTCTTAATACATTTTGAAAGCGTATGTCTACTTTACCTTATTAGCGTCAATGTACCAATAACCTGTTATAGTTGTATTTAGTAAAATAACCTTGCCCAGTTGATTTTCCGAGATGCCCACAATGAGATGTTCACGTCGTGTCGAACGGTTCTGCTAAATGCGTTGCAGTTTGCCAACGATCTGGGTTGACGCTGTGAGATTAACGCGCGCCTTTTCAATTTCAGTCGCCGTCGCTATCGATCCCATGAAGAAAAAGAACTAAACGACGCACAGCTGATGACGTAATCGCCGAAAAGGGCTCTCTTTCTCTCTTGTCGCCGCGAATTCAGCCTGGCAAAGTGCAGTGCAGTGCAGCCGATCCTACCCCCAGGCGACAACACCAGTCGACTGCCGCCTCTAGAATACCCCGGCCGCTCTCAGTGTCGTTCTAGCTAGAGTCCGCCCACCCCACGTGAACCGGACGTTACGTCGTCGCCGGAAGTGCAGCGACGTCTAGCGAGAACGGCGTCCGCCGAAGGATACATTTTGTTGCGCGTTTTCCTCCGTTTGCTGTTGAGCGTGTGTTAGAGTGTGACGTGACGTTTTCTTCAGACCGCGCCGATTTGCCAAGGCCGATTGATGCGTGCACCCGCAAAATAGTAATTTCAGACGTTGAACTTAGAAGAAGACATAGCTAAGCCGCGTGGTATGTGTTCATGTATAGAAGACCACGTTGAATTGTGGTCGCTGTTTCGCATTAGCAGAATACGCGACATGCACCAAGTAGAGAAACTTTCACCCCGGGTTATAGCGTTCTAGTGGAATGGTGTTATTGATATAATATTATTATACAAAATGTTATCGCAGTTGTTTTATGAAGATGTTTTCTCTCGTCACAGGACTTCGACAGGTCAAGAGATTTAATATGTGTATAAAGGTTTTCTAAGGTGTGTATATTAGATTATCGTTGAAGCCGGCACATCGTGCCGACTACTGACGACATGTTTGTAAAGTTGAACTCGTTGCCATGCCGACACGACTACAACGACCGATGTACAAAGTAGCCACGCTCCATCCGTTGAAGACGTCTGAGCGGCTGCGCATGCGCGACAGAAAAACCGGACGTTACGTCAGTGCACAATGTTCGGCCATTCTGTACGGTGCACAACTTTCGCAAATGCAGAGCGACGCGTGCGTTGCTGGAAAAGGGTAGACTATCATATGCAGCGACGGCGGCGACGGAACGGCAGCGTAAACTTACCCCGTAGCAGGTGTTATCCTTTGCCGTCCGCGTGTTTGCGAGTGTGTGTATAGCTCAAGTATTTTGATTGTTTTTATGTAGCAATAATAACAGCCGTCTCCAGAAATCCACCAATGTGTGCCTTGCCGACAGTTGGGCAGATGATACGACAATTCGAACTCAACCGAACCGAATCGAGAAGTTACCAATGTCGTGTCGCATTGCGCCGAGCCGTTTTAGTAGTATATATGTGGTCCTGACACCGGAAATGTGGTGTACTGCTTATACACTACTAGTGCTCGTGGCAGACTCCTAATCGAACGTACTACAATCATAATTGACGTCAATAAATTCAGCATTGTTGAAGTTCGAGTCTAGACATGTACGATTTATGAGGTAAATCATAACAAAATCTGTGATAATGGACAGGTTATTATATATATCTTTTACAAATTGCTGCACAGTTTTGGTGGTTTTATAAGCAGTGACCTGGTTGTTAATTGTTAACTTACTGAACTCTGTTGGAATTTTCTCCGTTCGTACCTTACATAAGCATATCATACAGTCGTACGAGTACGTAGCAGTTTTGTGTGAAATAAGGTGCACAGCCGGCGCCCTTTTGCAACACCCTGGCTCATTCAGCGCTGAATATTTAACTCAAACATGTGGTCGTTCGATCTGAGGCAGGTGCCACTGAATAATACTCCAATATTGTTGACAACAGCAGGACTGAAAACAGTTGAAAAAATAAAACATTTACTTCGTTTGCAAAATGATGGCGTTCAAATTCATCAGATGTTGGCGTTGGTGTCGCCGTGTGTGGGATACTCACGTGGTCGTCACGCGCGCCATGCAAAACAAGCGTTCGTAATGTAAACGCGTTGCATTATGGTCTATATGATAATGGCGTGAAGCTACCGTTGTAAGCTTTGACTCAAAGTCGTCTTCCCTTTGCGACCAAGGTGATAAATTACTCTGAATCAGGTTAAACAAAAAGTTATTGTTGTTTAAGTCGCCAAATTAAAATGTAATGTTACTGTTTACGGGAAGCATGCGAACCACCCATTAATTCAGAATTTGCCAGTTTGCACCATAGCAGGGGGCCTACATTTTTTTGTAGGCATGCCGTTTTCTTTTGTAACTGGGATTTGTTTAAATTTATTATTTCGTTATGCTTATTAATTTCCACAATGTTAACGATTTTAATGGGATGTGTCGCCTGTTTATATATATTGGGTCCACCCTGAACATTAATTGCCATGTTAGTGTTTATTTTGCCATTGGCCTGCGTCGACATCATGACTTCAGGCACAGCCTGCATGCACCGACACACACACATGTTCTGGTAATGTGCGTTTAGTTACTTTATTAAGCTCGGAACAATGTTTGCAATTTTTAAGATTCCGCCTGAAATACGTCCAAATGGTAAACAAAATATCCAGTTTCAAAACAAAATTGATAATATTGCCGAGGCGAGCAGAGTTAACCGCTATACCCTTCGATGTTTAACTTTCCCACGTTCTAGACAGCAGGCTTCCCGTTAGAAATTACTGCTCGGCCAGTTGTGGGCAGAGGAGCTGGCACCCTCCCTTTAAGCTGGACATCGAATTGTCATAGCCTGTAACTGTGACTATATTCCTTCATAAACTTCGGAAGGTGGTTATTGGTGGCCTTTAATAGTGGGGTTAAGCTCCCCAGCTGTCCACTTCGTTCCCAGGCCATAATCAGATCAACTTAATTACCACCCAGTTTGCCCTTTCTGTTGGGGTGTTTAAAATGACGTAAAGAGTATAAATCTGAAAGCATATTTGTTAATACAGTAACAATTAAAATTGCAGTTTATTGAGAGGAAGCTCCTTGTTTGTTCCCATAAAAAGCAGCTACTTGAAAACAGTTTCCACATTAAAAGGGCAACCTACTAGTGAATGTGGTTAAAGCGATATGGTCCATTCGTGGCTTTTTATTTTTATTGCAAAATCATGTAATACGGTATAAATAATACCTATTATAGCGTAAAGACAGTAAAAATATGTTTTATGTGCCATGTAGGGGTTGAAAATAGACGCAGTAAGGGCGCTTAACTCTGTGTACACGTCGACCACGAGGCGTTTTCGAAACCGTTGTAGGCGTGGCTAAAAGCCCAGAAGGAAATGCATGATCACGCGATGCAGTATCACGTGAACATGAGTTGACGCCACTAACGCCACACACAGCCAGGTGCACGGCTCCCAGTTGGTAAAGGTCAAAGGGTGGGTGTCACTCGCGGCATTTGAGTGACAGCGTCGGGATTCTTATAAACATTCGATGTTTAACATTACGAAGTCAGTTCTGTTTCGATAAAACATTTATTGGCGGTCAGGACGCTACAATAGTTATAACTTATAGTGATTAACAGGATTTTGCAATAAAAATAAAAAGCCACGAACTGATCATGTCGCTTTAATTAAGATTAACATTGTTACAAATAACAACTCTGTGGGTAAATACGTGATGCTTTGTCAAAAAGGACTTGCAAACAGGGCAACAATCTCCATAAAGGGGCAACATTCAGACAGTTTACTACCAAGTAACACTATAAATGCACGATGAATTGTTTGTCTTGTGGCGTTAACGTACAAAGGGTTTTAGGGCAAAACGCGATAAATGCATTTTTGACATTTCGAGATAAACGTACTTTTATATTTCACCCTCAGAGGGTAGTCGTAAACATTTGCGTCATACTCGGATATCTTAATAATGTAAAATCAAAGAGATTGGTAACAAAATAGAAATCTTGTTTTGCATTTTCTTAATGAAAAATCGCGCACGAAATGACAGTTGTTATAAAAATGGGATATATCCATGTCATTTTATTTAAAACGCGATATAGCCATATCACTGTTCTACAAAATGACACAAACTGATACTAAGATACACAAATTATCATTAAACAACAGTTCTTGCAAAAACAAATTTATATAGTGTAAAAATATTAATTAATGCAACAATAGGCCTACGATTGGAACATGGTATTAACGATATTGTCGTCTTGAATAGTTTTCACGGGGTCACGTAAAACAAAGTAAACACGTAAACAAAGTAATGTTTTCATGTTAACAAGAAACGATGTAACAAATAAGTTTGAAAATAACAATAAATGAAGTGATAATTGACTTTCTACTAGAATTCCAAATAAAAACAAAAGAAATTTTGTTATTGTTTTCAACACATTCTGAGGTATTTATCAACCCGCAGTGGACCATAGATATCAGTATAATTAATAATTTAAACAAAATAAACTATTAAAAACTTCATGCGTTAGCAGTTGATTAGGCTACACGTCGTATCCATTTCGCAAGTAAGTACATATATGGTAAGTACATTTAGCGGCGTCCCCTCAACTAATAATAGTAGATGTATTAATGACTCTTTAAATAAACAGATGGTCATCAATAGATTTGAGCATGTCGTATGTAATATCACGTGAATCCGTCGACACGCCATGAAGTTACGCCACTTTAAAAAGGGGTAAATTGTAACACCTCTTATAACTCATTATGCCATAAATATATAATAAGCCAGGCATTTAATTATGCACCATTTATCTGCGGGAGATATGTGGGGACCCTTAGGCATGACAAATGGCAATCCTGAAATGTGTTGTTTTGTTACAACTAGCCACGGTCTCTCCTAAGGCTGGCATACCTACATTAACTTAAAACGTGGCACGCTTTAATAATAACGCTAACATAAGCAATTAAAATAAAGCAATATAATTGTTTGGTTATTCAATACTGACTGCGTTTGGCTTACAGAAAGGCTTTACGTAACGTTATCAACATATCAACTTATGCTTGGCATATTCCGTTTCTACCTGCATTTTAAGGGCTGCAGCCTTTTTTGTATTTCTTGTTAATGCCACAATGGCGACCGAAGTTAATCTGTCAACGTCTACATCTCATCCGAATTATGTTGTAACAGTTTGTTGTGTATAGGCCAAACACACGAAAACACAACAGGGCACCGTATTGTTTTTGTTGACATTATTATTTTTGATGAATACGGACTATCCCGTTTTACCCTCAAAATTCCCATTTTACCCGCATATATACGGATAAAATGGGATTTTGGTCTTAGAAATATGGGATGCATATTTAGTTGTGTCATTCGCTAATGTGACATGGTCCTACATATTCAGAATAGTTATTTTAAGTAAAAATATATTAGAACTAGTAAACTACAATAAGAATAGCCAAGATATGCGATATTCTGTATAATTATGTATTCCATAGACCTCACATCTTTATGTAACTTAGTGAGCTACTCGTTAAATTAAGCGATCTACAGAAACAGGCATATTGTAAATTGCATTTTAATGTTTTTCAAAGATAACATGCATAACAGGATGATCCCATTTTGCCCGCATTCGTATACCCCATTTTGCCCGGAATAGGTATGGTTTAATTAAACTGTGACACATTAAGTATCGCTCACTCTCACGAAAAGTTATTATACTCTGAAACACTCATAAACTAATGCTACATCCTCACGAAATTCGAAGTTGAAATATGACAAGTTGTTACTTAGCAAACTTAGATGGATCGTCAAACAAACAATTTAACAAGGGATCAAAGCTAAGGATTACTAACGATTCTTTCAATCCGCGCGAAGAATTGCATACCAGTTCTTTTGTGTAGTAGTCAGCACGTGCCGCTATGCTAGTTAGAAACAAATATACGCTTTGTGGCAGCACTATTATTTGCATATAGCGATTTCCCATATTACCCGAATATCCCGTTTAACCCGGGTTTCCCCTACTCATTTTTCTACCTCCATCATACACAGTCATAAAAAAAACTTAGCGTTTCAAAGTGTGAATTTTGCAGATAACTTACAATTGTAGGAAAATCGTACATACCTTTACATAAAACTTGGCAACACCATATCAATATCATCTGAACGTTATCTTAAAAGGTTAAAAAAAGCGCATAAACGTGTAAAAATAAACAAATAAGTAAATTAGTTACCTGGCTATATACAATTACGCTGACAGTTAAATAATAATAATAATAATAATAATAATAATAATAACTTCTTATGCGCCAATATCCTCGAAAATCAAGCTCAGTGGCGCGACTGAGGTTGAATATATCTAGAATATAAAGGTTGAATATATCTAGCTAAACTATATAAATAGTAATAAATAGGCATGGCGACATAAAAGTAAACTGAATAAGAAAGTGTAACGGCATATAAAATGTAAAATGAAATTAACAAGCTATATAAAAACTAAACTGACATTTATGTGGTTTGTACGCATAGCTGAACACATAAATATTTTAAGTAATAAACTAGCAACATAACACGACTGCCACTGACGGTTCAAATTACTTACTGTCTGTGGGTAAAAACTGTTTTAAATCTAGTTGTTCTGGATTGAATACTTCTAAGCGTTTGCCACAGGGTAAAGGTTCGACGAGATGGTTGGCTGGGTGGGCTGCATACCGCACAATGGTCGTGTGTCTTAGGACGCAGCGAACGTGAAAGTGGTAGGCCTAAATAGACACGGCGGGTGGCAACTAGCGCCCAATGATTTTAGATGCGCATTTCACAATGGCTTGTAGATGATAATAGTATTTCTCTTCAAGGCTGGCGCTGACAAACCATACTATAATTTGTGTATGAAATTTACTTATATTGGAGCATAGTTTTAGAGCCACGAACAATATATTTCATACCATACAACCATTAAAAATGTGAGATGTCGAGGAGATAAGTCTTGCAAGGAGTAAGTCAGAATCCTCCTCCCTTAGGCTTTTACGACCTTACTTTCCTAACGAGAATCCCACTCGAACTATCCTTCCCGTTCTCCGTCCGAAGCAGTGCACGGCCAGTACACATTACCAGCACAAGCCGTGGCGCGAAAACGGCACCGAATTCATGTTACGTATTTAGCGCAGTGGGCGCGGTGGCTAACGCTTCGGATTCTCGACTAAGAGAACCCTGGTACAAATCCTGTGTTGTTATGTCAAACCGTGGGTGTTTTTTTCTCACTTCTTTGCTCCAGCTCACTCAGCAGTATGAAAGGGTACCTGGCTATAGATAGTGGTGGTTTTTGTGTTCGAATAATATTCGCGCGTTAATTGCATCATGGCTGAATACTTTCCAGAGATGTCGAGATGGTGTCCCATCGAATTTGAGCAGTCCTGATAGTTGGACAATAATAATGAAAAAGGTACCTTTACCCCCCTCCCACACACAAACACACGCACCCGCGCACGCGCGCACGCACGCACGCACGCACGCACGCACGCACGCACACACACACGCACACACACACACACACACACACAACACACACAGTTCAAGAAGACAAGGCTGCTTTAACAGGAGTTTCACTGAGGGCTGTGTCACAAAAGGGCACGGTTTATTTAGTGACGCGTCTATGTTAATCAGAATTAGGGTAAAGCAATGTATTTAGATGTACGTGTTAAACAAAGCATTTCAAGCATATCGCAAGTAATTGATGTCAATTTATACACTCAACTGGGAACATGAATGTATCTTTCCCAATTTCAGATATATTTTGTCACTTGATACGCACGCACGCACGCACGCAAGCACGCACACACACACATTAACCATACTTTACCGAGAGGGGATGTGTGTGTGTGTGTGTGTGTGTGTGTGTGTGTTGTGTGTGTGTGTGTGTGTGTGTGTGTGTGTGTGTGTGTGTGCGGTGCGTGCGTGCGTGTGCGTGCGTGCGTGCAATCGACATAACACACAACGTAAACGAGACATCTTCTTCCTCCTCCTACCACAGTAACCTCTAGTCCTCTACTTGCCGACCACACGTGTATACGGCTCTAAGTCCTGGAGTGTATTTTAAGCAGCAAAATCTAGAAGCAAGAAGATCGAAGCGGGTGAACTTTACACTAAATGTTTCAATACTGCAATTTTAAATAGTTTGGGTTCGGCGGTGGAAGGACGTCTTCGGAAGTGACGCAGTCGCTCTAACGTGTCGGGCGCCACGTGACGTCATACCACGTCACCTTGGCGCCCGCATCAAGGCAGCTAGCCCTGCTAAAAATGTACTACAGTTTACTATGGTAAACTATGGTAAATTCATAGTAAATCATAGTAAATCATAGTAAACCACAGTAAACCATAGTAAACCATAGTATATTATATTTTACCATGCTTTCACCATAGTAAATATGTACGTGGACATAGTAAACCATAGTAAGTTATAGTAAAACCATAGTAATTCATAGTAAACTGCAGTAACAAACGTTTTACTATGCTTTTACCATAGTAAATTCACATGAAGATGTAGTAAACTGTAGTAAATCCATAGTAAGCTATAGTCAACCATAGTTTACTATTTTTTTACATATACTGTGGTTACTGGTAAAGTCATGGTAATTGCATGATAAACCATGATATCACTGATATAAATGAGTATATTTAAAATTTTGATAAATGAACATTAAACCATATAGTAAACCATAATACAACAAATGTAAATTAATTATGACATAATCAGTTTTTGTTTATGGCCTTATTTTAAATTGTTTATGCAAAACTGTCAGATGCATCTACCACGGATCTGTTATGGTTTAAGCCCAGACAACTAATAGAAAACATAGTAAGCCATTAACATTCGCATAGCCTACTCTATTTTTATCATCCCTGCAAAAAATTTACTAGGGTTTCTACAGTAAATTTACTATGGTTTACTACATAAAACGCAGTGTTTTTTGGAAATTTTTCTTTTCCAAAGTAAATACTATGTTTATCATAGTATATACTATGGTTTACTACAGAAAAACTATTTTTTACTACAGTGAATCCCAATTTTACTATGGTTTACTATGGTGAATTAAATTTAATGGTTTACTATAGTAAATACTACTTTACTATGTTTACTACAGGAATACCATATTTTACTATGGTGAATATCACAATCTACTATGGTTTACAAAGTAAATATAGGTTACTATAGTAAATCCCGTTTTACTATGGTTTACTACAGTGAATACCACATTTTATATGGTTTACTATGGTGAATATCACAATTTACTATGTTTACTTTTTATTTTTTCGTTAATTTTTTACAGGTTTCTATATAATATCAAAATTGATGGTTTACTAAGTAAATACTATGTTTTACTATGGTTTACTACAGTAAATACCACATATTACTATGGTTTACTATGGTAACTACGCTAAACTGTTATGTTCACAGTTAATATTAACCACCGGTTGCCCATAATAAAAAACTATATCACATTGAGGGGCTTTGCAATCATAATAAAATCATAATTACTTTTGATGTTATGGTTTATAAATCATGATACATCAAAAGTAATTTAAATTAAATTTTAATGCCTTTAAATTACATATATGCATATATATATATATATATTTTTTTTTTTGAGCTATTACACACATGTATTATATAAATACATATGGATGTATATAATTAATGTTATTCACAAATATCTACTGTATGTATGTATATATACATACACACACACACCAACACACACACACACACCCCACACACACACACACACACACACACACACACACACACACACACACACACACACAGTTTGTGAAAATAAAACTAGGAATTTGCCTAGACCTTATTTTTTTCCCTTGGGTTGCTGTCAGAATCCTAAGTAGCCACTCAACTTACTCAACCAGCCCTTATCAGATCAGTTGGTTCCCATTTATTGCCTGGCAGGCAAGCTTGGAGAAGAATACAGTAGCTCAGTGCAACCCCATGTTCCAGCAAGCATGCTGTGCATAGTTACCCTAGCAGTGCTAGTGACATGTTGACTTTGAAGTGCTGGGGTAACAAGTATACAAGTCGGGTGCACATCTCAGGACATTTGGTTTATCAATGCTGTACTGGACATGGACAAGAATGAAGCCATGTTGTTGCAAATATTCAGGTGGATTGGCAACAAGCACTATATGAAATTGTGGATCTGGTTTCAAATCTGGATGTACATGCTCTACACCTGTACATTTTATGAGACAAAGGTAAGAATCCTACTTTTATTACATTATTTTTACAGTAGCATTAAATTGTTCCGAGCATTTTTTTCATCTTCAAGAATAATAACCTAATGCAGATGCACGTTAATCATGTAATTTGTCTCACTTTTCGTTATAAGTATAATTAACACTAAAATTTAATAGAGTGAAATGTTATTGATTGATTGATAGAGTGAAATGTTATTCAGTGTTGTAAATTTTAATTTATTATAATATAATTTTAGTGAATGTTGTAAATGTGTATTGAGCAAGCATGTTAATTTAAATTGAAGTTCAATAATACCTTACGCATGAGTAATTTAAATTATTGACTACATCGTGATTATATATTTTTTTATGATGCTTAAAAGAATTGGTAAGCTTGATAATTATCAAATGACTATAATGCAAGTGTATAATACATTGACATTTGGATTTGGATGCTAAGTGGAATAACGTACAATGTAATTTAGGGTTCACTTTTGGCATCATTCTTCACAATTTCTCACAATGAAGTGCCTTTGAATTTCCCAAAAAGTATATGTTATCTTCCTTATCATGACTTTCTAACAGCCAAGGAATCAGTACAGACATCTGCACTGAGTTATAGTTGCCCTCTCTAAGGGCTGCTTAATTGGGGGACCTCAGTAATTGGGTGATTCCACTAATTACTGCCACTTTTATGACTAGAGGCCATTAATACCTCTGACCCATTATGCTGGCAATAATGATAACAGAGTTTAAAAATCAAATTTTTCTATTACACAGGTGCAGTGGGACACATCTTTGAGGAGTGATATCTATGAAACTACATGGATACAGACATCATGGAATACCACTTGACAGAAATCAACCACAATTATATTATTTCTTCCATGTAATTCATGAATTTTTAACATGTTAATAAAGCATTTCATTATATTATAAACACATTGTTTGATTATTTTAGTTATATGGCATGTGTAGAAGATCAAGACCCACTATGCATAATATTCACTGTGGTACAACTGTGATATTCAACATAGTAAATTATGATGAAATGTGGTATTCACTAGCTGTAGTAAACCATGGTAATGCATGATATTCACTGTAGTAAAGCATAGTAAAATGTGGTATTCACTGTAGTACACCATAGTAAAGCATAGTATTTACTTTTAGTAAACCATAGTAAATTTTGATATTCACCATAGTAAACCGTGTAAAATACATATACGTAGTAAAATAGTAAAAAATGTATTTACATAGTAAACCATAGTAATTTGTGATATTCACCATAGTAAACCATAGTAAAATATGGGATTCACTGTAGTAAACCATAGTAAAATATAGTATTTACTATAGTAAACCATAGTAAATGGGGTTTTTAAACCATAGTAAAATATGTAGTAAACCATAGTAAAATTAGTATTTTCTATAGAAACCCTAGTAAATTGTGTGTGTGTGTGTGTGTGTGTGGGGGTGTGTGTGTGTGCGTGGTGTGTGTGTTGTTTATACATACATACAGTAGACTATTTGTGAATAACATTAATTATATACATCCATATGTATTTATATAATACATTTTGTAATAGCTCAATATATATATATATATATATATATATTAATTTAAAATTAAAATAATTAATTAATTATTTTTGGATTAAAATTTAATTTAAACCATGAAAAACCCTCAAAAAAGTAATTATGATTTTATTATGATTGCAGATGGCACCATCAATGTGATATAGTATTTTTATTATGGACAACCGGTGGTTAATATTAACTGTGAACATAACAGTTTAGCGTAGTTTACCATAGTAAACCATAGTAATATGTGGTATTTACTGTAGTAAACCATAGTAAAACATAGTATTTACTATAGTAAACCATATAAGTTGTGATATTTACTATAGTAAACCATATAAAATATGATGGTATTCACTGTAGTAAACCATAGTAAAAGTAGTATTTACTATAGTAAACCATAGTAAAATTGTGCTATAAACCATAGTAAACCATAGTCATATGTGGTATTCACTGTAGTAAATCATAGTAAAATGTAGTATTTATTATAGTAAACCATAGTAAATTGTGATATTTACCATAGTAAACCATAGTAAAATGTGGTATTCACTGTATCCCTAGTAAACGTAGTATTTACTATATAAACCAAGTTTTTGAATTAATAGTAAACTTGGGATTTATTTGTAAACCATAGTAAAATGTAGTATTTACTGTAGTAAACCATAGTATATACTATGGTAAACCATAGTATTTACTATGGTAAAGCGTAGTAAATATTCCGCAAAAACACTGCGTTTTACTGTAGTAAACCATAGTAAATTTACTGTAGTAAACCATAGTAAATTTTTAGCAGGTAAGCGTGAACGCGTTCTTCCTTTATTTGTTTGTTTGTTTTCGAGTATTGCTATTGGTAGAGTTCAGTTGTTTAAACGCTCAGCGAAGACAAAAGATTTGTAGCATCAGTTTTTAGCTTCTTGTTCATATGAAAATACAAAACAATGCATAAAATTCGCTTGGTCCCAGATGATTGTGCAGTGCATGGACACGTGACCTTCTGTCGTATATAATGTAGACATAACCCATCTCTTTCTTGTTCACTATTATTGGTATAATCCTCCAGGTTTGACTCATAATTTGTTTAAAACTAATGGTAACTTATACACAACTCGGAGAACAACACGCCAGCAAAACACTGAAAGAGCTATCCTCGTTTGCCCATGCTCCGTGAGGTGGCAGCACTTCTTAGTCCCTCAAGGTCGCTTGGTGATGTTTGCTCTGCTGATGTTACCGCCAGGGCGGCCTTACCGCAGAATGGCGTAGAGACAACTATGAAATAAAAAACTAAATTAAAGATATATTTTAATAACATAATAGTACATTATTAAAAGTATTCAACGTGAAATTTGTATTCACACAAAAATAAACAGAAATACAAATTGCCACCTAGTTGAAACAAATTCAGCCAGCAAAGAAGTGTATTAAAAATGGTTATTCCGACATGTTTTAGCATCTCTACAACATTTTCAGCATACTATATGTGTGCAATAGAATACTGTAATATATTATTAGTCTAGTTTATATAATTTTTTGATCCAATGTATCGAAAGCTTTCGACAGATCAAGACAAATATTGAAAGGGATTTCGCCATTATCCATTTGCTGTATTATTCTTTCAATGCTAATTCTGTAAAATAATTTTCTCTAAATCCGTGTTGATTACTCGTTTTATGCCGTTTCTCTGCATTGGATTCCTGTCTGATATTGTATTACATTAAGTCTGAACCATTACTTACCAGGCACTTTCCTGTAAGCAGCTATCTTATTTACACTCATTGCTTACTGCTGTAAGAAAACCTATCCAGCTTCGATTATCTAGTTCCGATTTACTTTTTGTCCCTACAGTAAAATACCGATATTGGGAGTATGAGTTTTTTCTGTAGCTGCACCTCTCTTTGAAATAACAAAATTATGCTTCCTTCTAGTGTTAGATCAGTTGAAAATATTACCAAATTCAATAGCATGTCCACCATAGTTCCCTGGCATGTCAATCCATCTGTTGACAACTGGAATGTTTATTGCCTCCAAGAGTCACCAACCCTTTAATACTGATGCACCATTAAGCTTGATTTCCTGGGGTTTAGGTGCAGTTACCACATTATTATTAATATAGTTTATTTTGTTGGAAGTGTTTATGAATCTGTTCAAAATTAACTCTTTCAAATACACTGTACTGTGGAGATTGCAGGAGGTAAACAAATTACAACTTAATCCACCACATAGGATTTCTGGTTGTATTTTATATGAGCTGACTATTTCATATCAGTATGCGTGTTCTAGAAATTCTGATTCTCGAGTATGCAAATCAGGATGACATATATATTGAATTTAGGTATTTTATTTCCCAGGTGATCTGGGCAAGTGACTAAGTAACTGCTGGTACGTCGTATCACACACTGGCAATCTTGAAGTCACCACAATGTACTGTGGCTTCTAATTTCTAAAGAAATGATATGCAGAAATATTACACATAACCTCCGCTAATTGATATTATTCATATACTAGTTTATGACACAATATGTCTGTGGCCTGAGAAGTACATTTGGCATGTACTTGCGTGTTGATAATGGAAAATAAAGCTTTATTATTATTGTTATTATATTGCACAAATTATTGTGCTCCAATTTGTCATATTGGATGATAACGGGCAACTAATATTATATGCAACAACTGTAGACATCTGGGGAGTGTCTCACTAAGATAAAAGCTCATAAGAAAATTCACATTCATTAACTAAAATATTTTATTAAATTAAAGGAGCTTTTTCAAAACATAAACATCCATTGCCATATTACTGAGGACACTATTTCCATGATACACCAGCAAGACAGTCCCACCAACACATCGTGGTGTTGACAGTTTTCAGGTACACAAGATCACTGTTAAGGAGCAAAATCGGGCTTAGGAGCTCTTAACAACGTTACTGAAATGGGCCCCTGATGTAGTTCTCGACTCAACCACTCCCATTTGACCTTTAAGGTCACATTGGGTGCACCAAATGTCATTTCCTGCTTGCTGTGTCCTGCACAATGTGGGTTAACTGGTATTGAGACTGAAACTAGACACAATCCTCACTAATCAGTCTCATGGCTCTGATTACTTGACCAACTCCTATTCTCACAAGTGACAAGTACCAATAAGTTGGAGACAACACTGTTTGTGTCACCTCTACACCATAAGAAAATATACATTTGAGACAAACATCGCACACATATAGCAATCATTATACTAACCAAAGGTAAGAAAATATATTAAGATAATTATTTAGACAAATAATATCATTAGTCAGGTTTTTTTCAGCACCGACAGTGCCAGTGATGGCGTTCTAGTGCATTAAATGCACCATTGGTGCATGTCTCATGCACTGGGTGAAGGAGTTCCACCCACCTTACAAAACTTAAACTTTCAGCTGTCTTACAAAGCAACTCAAATATACGTAGAATATGTTGAGATATACATGCATTAATATCAGTTCAACGGCAACATACAAAAGAAACTTGTGTTTAGAACATAAATAACCATCTCTGACGTACATCTAAAATATAGGTCACATGGTGAGGTGAGACCTGTAATGTTAATCAACACAGTAAATAGAAATGTCAAATATACAGTCATCAGCCGAGTGACTAAATCATTCTGGCAAGACATATATCTACAGAGAGCACAGAAACTAGCACAGGCCATGTCACAGACAATCAATTTAATCAGTTTCTCTGGACACTAATCATCTGTAAATGATAAGTTTCAGCTAGTCTGTACTAAGACAGTGCATGACACCCTTCTGTGGGTGACGTGTGGAAAGGGGTGTCCTTATACAGTAGGTGTCCTTACACAGTACTGTACCCAGGGCTTAGTACCACTCACTTTGTCATTTGTACATGACACCTTTCACACAGTAATAACATATGTACACGACATTTAAAAGCAGCACCTGCATTTGACACGTCAGGTGTCATTTCTCACATCTTGTAGACAAAATAATTGCCTTGTCTAGCTGGCGTACATATGTACAATGTAACCTAAATTAGGCCTACTGTCCTTAATTTTGAATTCAATGCTCTAGAGTAAATATATTGCCCACTGAAATGTGTCACCAAAAAAACATAGTTCATAATGTGAATCACCAGCAAAATTTTCACATTATAACCAAAGCAACTAACAAACAGCCACCATTTGGTACATATCACAGAGGCACTCTACCTTTCAGGTTGGCCTATTCCCACAAACCTGCACACAAAGTGGGGAAAAGCACATGTGATTCTGTGAACTTCCCCTGATAATTACCACTGCTGCCTGACGGGATAACGGAAAAGACAAGCACACGTCACATGTTTCCTGGGTGTCTCCAGCCCAAGTTCTTTCCCGTGAAAGGGGATCAGATGTCTCCCTGTGGCATCCTGCGTGACCCTCCCCTCTGTAACAGAACAGTCCACCTCATTACCCTCAAGTTCAAGGTCAAATGTTACTGAACATGAAATATACTTTTTTTCAATACGACACACATGCATACATGTATACAGACACACACTCAGACATATGTACACAGTGGCCACATACGCACACACACACATATATGCACATATACACATGCACACACCCACGCACGCACGCACGCACGCACGCACGCACGCACGCACGCATGCACACACTAGTGATTTTTCAAAATATTTTTAACAAATTCAAGTGACTAAGGCGTTTTTATAACATTTGTGTTTCTAGATCTGATCTGATCCCATATTGAAAAGTTGTCAACCGTGGTTAATTACCTTTTGATTTTTTCATTGTGTCTTACCCTAATTTATAAGACCACTCAATTCAACAACACATTGTCCTTAGTGATGGTGAATGTAATATCATAAATTAAATAAAAGATTATGATTGGCTGACAAAATTAAGAACAATGTGAAAACTTTGTGCCGTTTTAGCTATGCTGTACAATAATGTTAGGTCGGATATTCATATATTGTGTGTGTGTTTCGACTAATCACTATTAATTTAATCATATTCATATACTGAAAAAACATTTAAATATACTTTACCCTATTTCGGTTCCTTCCCCTGCCACCAGATGGTGCTCCACTTTCCCTGTTCGGAGGTTTTGTTGGTCTCTGGGAGTTTGGAGGTCCGCCCCCTGTTCTCCTGTAGGGAGAGGTAAATTGGTGACAATCATACTTTATGACAATCGTACTTTCTACATAGTATAACGGTCAAATTTTCTGAAAACACTCTTTCTACATGTTGTCTCAGTTACACCTCGTGGCTATCATACTTTCTACATGTGACAGTATCACTACAGTTTGTGACATTCACACTATTGGGCAAACAAACTTCCTACATGTTGGGACAATACTATATTTTGTGACAATCACACTTTGTGGCAAATACGTGCTTTACTTTTCATAATACAGTGTAATCACACTGTCTATTCTTTGTGACAATCACACATTCTACTACGATAGATGTAACAATACCTTGAACTATTGGTACATTGGAATGTGATGATGTTATTTCTACTGTGCCTAAATCCATGGAAACCAAACTCCGAAGCAGTGTGAGTTGATATGCTAGAGACCTATCAGGGATAAGGTGTGTGATAGTTTCAACTGATCTAACACAGATCCAGTACCGTCACAGATGTTATAAAGACATGTTCATAAAAGGTTCTCTATTTTATCTCATAACAACCATTAAACACACCACCATTTTGAATTAACTGCCGCCAAAACATTCGTCATTCCACGACACTAACGCGACACCAAACAAATGTAGCCACGACCCTGTTGCACTATCATTACACATGTCCCGAGACCTTTGGAATTTCTCTTTTCCACAATTTTTTTTAATTAAAAAATGTCAGGTTTTGGGAATGTTTGAACACTCCCTCGTCTCTGAATGTCACCAGTGGGGGTGAGACGGAGAAGAAGCGAGATTAAAAGATACGACCACAAAGCAGTGAGCGGTTTTCAATAACAGCACCCTCCCCTGTATCCTCTGATGTCATGATCCGACAGCATGAGAGGGGAATTCAATGTTTCTGGGGAACATCAATAGGTGCAGATCTTATGCCATCCTGGGCTACATTCGTTGGATAGGCCACTACACCACTACCGCTCGATAAACACCGTTATATCTTGCATGCTGTAGTTGGTAGCAGAAATTAACATCATTTTATAAAAGGCATACATCGGCACTGGTGATAACCACCTTGCCATTGTTGCATTGTGACTACGCCCAAATTACCTTCCTCGACTCGCTCCCCTCACAGTACAGCTCGGCTCATACGATGACGTCGCACTGATGTCTCGCAGCAGACTGCTTGGTTCGCTGTCCTCACAACCCCATGACCTCTGTAACCCTGAAGCCTCTGCTCCATCTAGTGGTCAATAACAACAGCATTTTGTGAAGTAGGACAAAGTACATGTAATTCCGCCAAGTCGATGCTCATAATATGACTGGTCAATAGGGGATTCCCTCAATAACATTCCAATGAGTTCGCATGTCTAGTTTTGCTCTTTAAAATCAATTTTGCTCATTAACAGTGATCATGTGTTTCAATAAACCTGCCAACATCAGGATTTGCCCCTGGGACACTTTCGCCGGTGTGTCGCAGAATAGTATCCTCAGTTGTAAATAATTAAGATAAAAAGTATGTGAATAAATACAAGAATACATCAATTGGAACAATGTGTTAAAAGGTATATAAATCCCGGAACGACAGGGCCGCGGTTTCAAAGTACAATACAAGTCATGTCATTAGTTTTAATGCTAGAAATAGAATTCAAAGACATGTCAATCCTAGTAATCAGGCTAAATATAGCCTTTCTGATTACACTTTCACCCGAGAGGACGTAAGCTGTAGCTGACAGGTTATATGTATGGTAGTTGCTTTCTTGCATTTTGAAAAAGCTCCGTAAATCTAACAACTGATTCTGTTCAGTGGCTGACTTTTGCTATGAGTTTGTTTCTTTGGTGTCAGAACTCACCGTCATCAACAGACTTCACAAATGTAGCGTCAAAGTCCTCCGGGTCATCAGCAGGGGACACTGAAGGTGACATTGGCACAGCTACAGCAGCTTCTTCAGTGACGACATGACTTAGACTCTCCTCAGCTGCCACGGCGCCCCCTTGACGCCTGTCTCCTCCCCCTAAGCTCATCCATCCTCTCCCTTGATGCCTCTCTCCTCCCCCTAGATTCCTCTCTCCTCCCCCTAGGCTTCTCTCTCCTTGGCGCCTCTCTCCTCCCCCTAGATTCCTCCGTCCTCCCCCTTGGCGCCTCTCTCCTCCCCCTTGGATCATCTCTCCACCCCCTTGGTGCCTCTCTCCTCCCCCTTGGATCCTATCTCCACCCCCTTGTCTCCTTCTTGTGCCCCCTGCTCCATTTCTCACATTCTCTTGGCTTACCCTGTACAACAGATTGATAATAATTATCAGAATTACCACCTGAATCCACTTTAACATGTTCACGTAAACTACATATTATACAGAACCATTAAGTGTGTATCAAATAAAAAGTAAGTAAAATAAGTTTGGAGATGATAACATCAAGTTAGGTTTCTACGTTTCACAAAATCATATGCTCTCCAAAACACACACACCAATTGCACTTTTTCAAGACAATTATTTCAAACTGCACTATTCAAATTTGTAGTAAATTGTTTTCATAAACACAGTTTTTTGTTTTCCTATGTCACAACCACAGTTATGCACGTGATTCTGTGCGGCGTCCCAACATTATCCATCTACATAAATACAGATGGGAGAGTTAAGTTTGCTCTTAGCTCAGGTTAACTGTAGGCATGGCAATTTAACTCCGCATTTCACATAGCATTTCCCCTTGTTAAAAACATTGTATGGATGTGGGTTTTTTTACCTGTTTCCGACTGGATTCCTTGCCTCTGGGGCTAACTTGGGCATGAGATCTCGGATTGAAGAGGGCAAGGTAGACTTCCCCAACGACTTCTGCCCCCGCCTCCTACGGTCCACCGGAGGAACATCTTCCTGCTCCCTGTTCGGAGGTCTCTGGTTGCGACACCTAGGAGCCGCTTGCAACACCTCACCACCACCGTTTCGTGGTGGCCTTTGATTGCGTGACCTGGGAGCCACTTGTGAAACCTCTTCACTGTCATTATTCGTGCCCAAAACCCCACTGATCCTCTGCGAAGGTCCGTTTCTTCGGTTGTTGCGAGGGTGGTTGGTTTCTTGTTGTCTGCGTGCGTGAATGTCGCCAATTATTGGGTCTGTTTGCTGCAGAGGAATCTGAGAGCGTCTGTCCGTCGCCAGCGGCGATTGCCACACATTCGGTGGTTGCGGAGAATCCAGCCCCCCGGCCGTACAGGTCGCCTGAACACACACACCAATAACACTATTACAGGGAGAAATAACAAATGTCCAACATCCAGTACCTATTTAGCTGTGACTTCCTGTTTATTTTAACAGCCGAACTAACACAAGACTAAAACTAACTGTAAAGACATCCACTGAACACCTCCTTTTGTAATGATTTACTGTACTGGTCTATGTCAAATGTTGTCATGGCCACCAGCCAATAAAAACTACATTGGGGAAATTTGTGTGTAAAACCAGTGTTCAGTCAAATCAGCTCTGTGGCACTGACACGGTTAAAATTATTTCCACTGGCTGTTTAATATTTTCTTCCCTTGTCCATTAGTTTCAACCTTGATCTTTACTTTTTCTTTTCTGTCTGCGTGAGATCTCTCCGCATGCCTTATTTATACTATAATAATACTGTTTTCCTATAGCGCTAATTCCCGCATGGTGGATCGATGCGATGTACAAGAAATATAATAAATGTATTAATAAATATAAATTATATAAATTAATATAAATAAAACAGATTTTTTTGTTTTTAAATGTTCACTAAATTAAACACTGTTTTAAAGATGTATAGTACTAAACCTTTGTATGTAAATTATATAAATTAATATAAAATTAAAACCTTTACTAAATCTGTATGTAAATTATCTATACATTATTCTAAAACATAAACGCTGATTAAAACGTGTATAACACTTAAATGAAATTCTAAAATAGTGTCCGTCATTTAAAAACAATTTTAATTAACTGAAATGTCTAATAAAAAGATGTCTTTAAACACTTTCTAAACATAGATAATGTTCCAGATGCACAAATGTTCACAGCTTTCTCCCGATTTCTTGATCTCTTACATTTAATATTACAACTGCCTGAATTTGTCATCTGTTTCTGCCCATTATAGTCCATCTGAACAGACAACATGGGGCTGCAAAATATTGTGCCAATTACAAAACAGAATGACTACAATTAACACCTGAGTGTGTAGTACCTCGGTATTTACCTGATGTTGAATGAGCATGTCCATTGGCAGGAGAGCATCACAGAACTCACACGGTATCATTGGGTTTTCCATTTCAGGTGACAAGTCATGTGACACGTCAGGTGGTGTGTCATGTGCCAGTCTGGAGATCAAGTTAAAAATCATAGTTAGAAAGCATCACGAAAACTGTACATCTCAGATGTGGTTTAAAAATATTGACTATTAATATCGATAAATAATTAGAAATTAATTAATTAATTGTAGAAATCAAGAATGTGCTAATAATATATGCCAGTCCTTGCAATATGATGGTGTGAAATACAGGTTAGCATAACTGATGTGCCAACAATTTTCAAACAAAAATCACAATTTGTTGTTTACATGAAACAAGGCTGGCATACAAGTTATCAATTGAAAGAGTTGAAATGATATAACGTTATGTGCCACAGGCGTTAATATCTGCTCATAGAAAAGCAGGAAATGTTCATTTAGCATCGATTCTTTCCTACCAATACACAATATTACACAGTGTAGCAATTCTGGTTTTTATAATTTAAAATGCCTATTAGTATCAACTTGCATTAAAAAGTTCTTATATTGCGCATTATCCAATATTTATGACTACTCAAAGTACTTTACACTTTACTCCCTGGCACACCTGTTTATTTCAACACCAACTTGACTTTTATAGGAAGCATTCAGCCATGCTGCTGTTATGTACACAGAGTCACAGACATCCACGAGTCAGGCCAGGTATGTATTCATACAGTTGAGTGGAGTAACATAACATAAGGCAAAAGAAACTTGCATAAGTCTCGACACAATGGCACAGGATTCGAACCCAACGTCTCTCAACTGAGACTGGATACGCCACTCACTGAGCCACAGCGCTCCAACCATTAACGTGTTTAATTTGACAGCTGCGTCACTGTAGCTACCCCACCCCCCAACACCACACGATGACAACCTATCCCCCCCAGGGTAAATGCCAGTAATTGCATTTAACTTTGCTACAGTCTATGAGCACCCCTCATACGTTGCTTATATGTTGCCATTTATATTAGCTAGCCTCTTTAATGTCACATGAAAATCTTAAATTATCTGCAACCACACAAATAACGTGTAACAAATGACGTGTATAAAAGAACTATTTTTTAAATTATCATAAAAGTAGAATGTCCAGTTGAAAACAGAAAGTGGCCGTCCACATATCGTGTGCATGTCCAGATTTCTCCAACTGTCACATTAATTACCTCCGTGAGCCAAGCAACTGATGCAAATTGTCTTCAATGTCAAGCAGCGGTGAAAGGTGATTTGCTGCGCTGTCACCAGGTGGCCGCATATTGTTAGTTTGAGGCCTGGGATAAAGGTGTTCGAAGCCACCAAATATGGGTTGATTCCTGGAAAGGTCGAACGGTTGCTTGGTAGTGTGAACGTTGTTAGGTGCGTCTACAGGGGACGTAAGATGTGATGTCAATGTTTCTGTGTCTGTGTTTCTGCAAATACCCTGAAGACAACAAAAACAAACTCAGATGATACTGATAATAAAATAACTTCCATTGCGCCTAAATCCTTCAATACCAAGCACAGGGGCCCATCTATATATCTATATATTAATTAATCTCAGTCAATAAACAATTCCAGTTGCCAACAGATTGATTGATATGCCAGGTGATTAGGCAAGGTTGAAAAGATATGTTTTATATGAAAGCGGAATTTAGCAATATTTTCTACTGATCTAACACTGGAAGGAAGCATATTCCCAAAAGTAGGTGCAGCTATTTTGGTATTGACTTTAAATACAAAAGGTAAATCAGAACTAGACAATGGAACCTAGACAAGTTTTCTTACAGGAGTAACCAATGAATGTAAGTATGATGGCTGCTTACAGGAAAGTGCCTGGTGAGTAATAGTACAGATCAATAGCTAAAGGTATCGATGCTACATCACATCAAGTACAACTGGAGCAACACACCTACCTGGTGTAGGATTAGACTGTCCGCTGGGAACGGTTCACCACAGAACTCACACGGCAGGTCTGTCAGGTCTACAAGTAAACACCACAGAACTCACACGACAGGTCTGTCAGGTCTACAAGTAAACACCACAGAACTCACACGGCAGGTCTGTCAGATCTACAAGTAAACACCACAGAACTCACACGACAGGCCTGTCAGGTCTACAAGTAAACACCACAGAACTCACACGGCAGGTCTGTCAGGTCTACAAGTAAACACCACAGAACTCACACGCAGGTCTGTCAGGTCTACAAGTAAACACCACAGAACTCACACGACAGGTCTGTCAGGTCTACAAGTAAACACCACAGAACTCACACGACAGGTCTGTCAGGTCTACAAGTAAACACCACAGAACTCACACGACAGGCCTGTCAGGTCTACAAGTAAACACCACAGAACTCACACGACAGGTCTGTCAGGTCTACAAGTAAACACCACAGAACTAACACGGCAGGTCTGTCAGGTCTACAAGTAAACACCACAGAACTCACACGGCAGGTCTGTCAGGTCTACAAGTAAACACCACAGAACTCACACGACAGGTCTGTCAGGTCTACAAGTAAACACCACAGAACTCACACGGCAGGTCTGTCAGGTCTACAAGTAAACACCACAGAACTCACACGACAGGTCTGTCAGGTCTACAAGTAAACACCACAGAACTCACACGGCAGGTCTGTCAGGTCTACAAGTAAACACCACAGAACTCACACGACAGGTCTACAAGTAAACACCACAGAACTCACACGACAGGTCTGTCAGGTCTACAAGAAAACACCACAGAACTCACACGGCAGGTCTGTCAGGTCTACAAGTAAACACCACAGAACTCACACGGCAGGTCTGTCAGGTCTACAAGTAAACACCACAGAACTCACACGGCAGGTCTGTCAGGTCTACAAGTAAACACCACAGAACTCACACGACAGGTCTGTCAGGTCTACAAGTAAACACCACAGAACTCACACGACAGGTCTGTCAGGTCTACAAGTAAACACCACAGAACTCACACGACAGGTCTGTCAGGTCTACAAGTAAACACCACAGAACTCATACGACAGGTCTGTCAGGTCTACAAGTAAACACCACAGAACTCACACGACAGGTCTGTCAGGTCTACAAGTAAACACCACAGAACTCACACGGCAGGTCTGTCAGGTCTACAAGTAAACACCACAGAACTCACACGGCAGGTCTGTCAGGTCTACAAGTAAACACCACAGAACCCACACGGCAGGTCTGTCAGGTCTACAAGTAAACACCACAGAACTCACACGGCAGGTCTGTCAGGTCTACAAGTAAACACCACAGAACTCACACGGCAGGTCTGTCAGGTCTACAAGTAAACACCACAGAACTCACACGACAGGTCTGTCAAGTCTACAAGTAAACACCACAGAACTCACACGACAGGTCTGTCAGGTCTACAAGTAAACACCACAGAACTCACACGGCAGGTCTGTCAGGTCTACAAGTAAACACCACAGAACTCACACGGCAGGTCTGTCAGGTCTACAAGTAAACACCACAGAACTCACACGACAGGTCTACAAGTAAACACCACAGAACTCACACGGCAGGTCTGTCAGGTCTACAAGTAAACACCACAGAACTCACACGGCAGGTCTACAAGTAAACACCACAGAACTCACACGGCGGGTCTGTCAGGTCTACAAGTAAACACCACAGAACTCACACGACAGGTCTACAAGTAAACACCACAGAACTCACACGACAGGTCTGTCGGGTCTACAAGTAAACACCACAGACCTCACACGACAGGTCTGTCAGGTCTACAAGTAAACACCACAGACCTCACACGGAAGGTCTGTCGGGTCTACAAGTAAACACCACAGACCTCACATGGCAGGTCTGTCAGGTCTACAAGTAAACACCACAGAACTCACACGGCGGGTCTGTCAGGTCTACAAGTAAACACCACAGAACTCACACGGCAGGTCTGTCAGGTCTACAAGTAAACACCACAGAACTCACACGACAGGCCTGTCAGGTCTACAAGTAAACACCACAGAACTCACACGACAGGTCTGTCAGGTCTACAAGTAAACACCACAGAACTCACACGGCAGGTCTGTCAGGTCTACAAGTAAACACCACAGAACTCATACGACAGGTCTGTCAGGTCTACAAGTAAACACCACAGAACTCATACGACAGGTCTGTCAGGTCTACAAGTAAACACCACAGAACTCAACGACAGGTCTGTCAGGTCTACAAGTAAACACCACAGAACTCACACGGCAGGTCTGTCAGGTCTACAAGTAAACACCACAGAAGTCACACGACAGGTCTGTCAGGTCTACAAGTAAACACCACAGAACTCACACGACAGGCCTGTCAGGTCTACAAGTAAACACCACAGAACTCACACGACAGGTCTGTCAGGTCTACAAGTAAACACCACAGAACTCACACGACAGGTCTGTCAGGTCTACAAGTAAACACCACAGAACTCACACGACAGGTCTGTCAGGTCTACAAGTAAACACCACAGAACTCATACGACAGGTCTGTCAGGTCTACAAGTAAACACCACAGAACTCATACGACAGGTCTGTCAGGTCTACAAGTAAACACCACAGAACTCATACGACAGGTCTGTCAGGTCTACAAGTAAACACCACAGAACTCATACGACAGGTCTGTCAGGTCTACAAGTAAACACCACAGAACTCACACGACAGGTCTGTCAGGTCTACAAGTAAACACCACAGAACTCACACGGCAGGTCTGTCAGGTCTACAAGTAAACACCACAGAAGTCACACGACAGGTCTGTCAGGTCTACAAGTAAACACCACAGAACTCACACGACAGGCCTGTCAGGTCTACAAGTAAACACCACAGAACTCACACGACAGGTCTGTCAGGTCTACAAGTAAACACCACAGAACTCACACGACAGGTCTGTCAGGTCTACAAGTAAACACCACAGAACTCACACGGCAGGTCTGTCAGGTCTACAAGTAAACACCACAGAACTCACACGGCAGGTCTGTCAGGTCTACAAGTAAACACCACAGAAGTCACACGACTGGTCTGTCAGGTCTACAAGTAAACACCACAGAACTCATACGACAGGTCTGTCAGGTCTACAAGTAAACACCACAGAACTCACACGGCAGGTCTGTCAGGTCTACAAGTAAACACTGTCACACATCAATGGTTCAGAGCATTATGTGTCCTAGAACACAATGTGTAAAGATGATGAAAACATGTTCCCTTCTTTCCCTAAAACAGTGTAGAAAATGGAAAACATATCATGGCGTAACAGATTAGATAAAAATGCTGTCTACCAACAAGAAAAAGCATGAACATCTAACATGCAAAATACCTTCCGTCTCCACCCTGTCTCCCAACTCCTCAATGCTGGGATCTTGAGCGTGTTGGTTCGTTGTATGGGGCGTGTTGTTTGTTACTCCTGTGCGCTGTGGTTCAGCAACATCTCCGTCTGCAAATGGCATGAAGGGAAAAAACGGATTTACGTCTGGGAGCAGAGGAACATTGTGTTCTCTGTTTACATCTGGCTCCAAGGGGAGAAACTCGTTCCGACCCAAGGTCTGTGGAACATCGCGTTGAAGATCCACGTTAGCAACTGGCACCCAGGGGGGAATTTCATCTGCATCTAGGCCCCGAGCGACATGACGTCGGTCTCCATTGGCAACGGGCACCAGGGGGGCACCGTGCTGAAAGTCATTTGCACGTAGTGTTCGTGTGATATGTTGCAATTCACCGGTAGAGGCCCCACGAGATGGACGGTGTGACGTCTGATTAACACCGCTGCCACGTGCGTTTGTGCGCATCCGCTCGGCGTTTGTTGGCGCTCGCTTTGAACGGTTCATGCCACGTTGATAGAGGTCAGCACCAGTGCCAGCACCATAGGCATGGGGTTCTCCCCACTCGCCCCAATCAAACAGTCCCATATCTGCGGCGGCTCTCTGCATGAATAAATCATCGTCGGACATTGTATGATGGTTGTTATTACTGTTAGTTGACCTCGGGGTCGGATATGTACAGTTGCTGTCTTCGTGGCGACCCTGGTCTCGAAGCATGACGTATTGGCTACACTTGGTGCAACGTTCGGTTCGGCTTCCACAGACGTCCTGGTGGCCTTGGAGGCCATCAAACGCCACCTCAAGTTCACAGAAGCAGCACTGTTTCATTCGTTTCCTGCAGTCATCCTCCTGAAGAGAAAACAAGATGAGGAAGGTTGAATGTAGCGATACGGTTTCTTCATTCATGTTAGTTAGTAACATCTCATCTCAAGAAAGAACTTGTGCACAATTCGTTTTGTCAATAATTCTCCCACCTATCGTTATCAATGGGTCTACCACCATTTCCATTATAATCTCATTCATATGCAGCATGTAATTTTTGCTACTGCCAGTTATAGACGTTATGAGCTGGTGACTATAAAGTTTCAGTTCATTTTATGCGGTTACGTAAACTGAAATAAGTAAACATTTCTAAACAATTTCTGTGTTTCTGAATACACCTCCAACTGGTATATTTGATCAGAGGCCAGTGTTCCAAGGCAATGAGTGGACTTAGATAAAACTGTGGTGCTCGTTGCCATGGAGAAGACATGCATATGCAGACACCCAGTGGCTAGAGTGCCTAGCCTCGGTTACCCAGGCTCCGTGAGGTGGCAGCACTTTTAAGCCCCTCAACTCTGCCTGGGAAAAGAAAGGCTCTGCATTTGTTAGGCCTTACCCCAGATTAGGGTAGAGACACCGATTGGCTCTATGGCCAACTACAAAATAAAAATCTAAATAACGATATTCTTTTACAAGATAATGATATCCTATGAAAAGTATTCAACATTGAACTTATATTAACATAAAAATTCAAATTTACAGTTGTTTACAAAATAAAAATTACGGCAGGAACAACCAGTATCCGTGAGGTGGCAGCATTGTTTAGCCCCACACGAATAACATACAAATTAAGGATGCCTTTTTATCAAATAATGCTCTAATATAAAAACTATTCAAAATTAAACTTATATTAACCCAAATTAAATAGAAATACTAATTTGCAGTTGTTTATAAAATAGAAATTACGGCAGGATTAACCAGTGTCCAGGCATTGTATATAAAACGGATAAACAAACAAAAGCCGATCAAGTAACCAGACTGTCTTCTCGGCGTAGTTCCGCAGCCGACCACCGACAGTCTGTTAAGCGAGACTATAGAGCGCCACCTTCTCAACTGAGAGAACCCTGGAGTGAACCACGCACTGCTGTGTCAAAACTTTGGCACGTGTGTCTACGTTATATTAACAAACATGGTATGCATATTTTGTACTATTCTCTTTTCATGCCTTATATTCTGCTGAAGTATGGGGTAACACATATGCTACAAAAGTCATTGTTTAGTTTTATTACAGAAAAGGCTCATAAGATTTATTATGGTGCCAAAAGACTTGATCATACAAATTTACCTTTTCGCGATGTACATATTATTAAATTACCAGATTTTGTCAAGCTAAAAACTGGTATAATTATGTTTAAGGCATATCATTATATGTTACCAATGAATGTACAACCATTATTCAGAATATATGAATCACTGTATTCTTCCAGGCATAAATGTAAGTTCATACAAATCTATGCATGTACTAACTTAAAGAGTATGTGTATTTCTGTTACAGGAGTTAAACTTTGGAACTACCTTGATAATGTACTGATTACTTGTAAAAAAAACACATTTCAGAAACTGTTATACAGATAAACTGTTGTTTTATCATCTTAATTTATTTATTTATCTTACTATAATATTGTCATATTGTTTTAGCATATTTATTTATTCCAATATATATTATATATATATATATATATATATATATATATATATTAGCTACCGTTTACATATTTTACTGTATACATGCATTACTATGTGACTTAAATATTGTGTTTTATGCAACCTCCAAAGTGCAAAATGTATTTCCACTCTATGATTGGACAATAAAGTTATTATTATTATTACTTATGTGTTGGAGTCCTAGACCATTTTGCCAAAAACGTTAAATATATAAGATAACTAAATTAAACATTCAGATTGTTTATTGTTATACGTTTTTTCATCTCTAAATGTTCCAATATCTTTGTTTGATTAAATGTGGTATGGTTATACATGTAAATAGTGTTGTCGCACCTTCTACTGCGAAGATTAAAAGATAAGTTATTATTTTAAGTAGCATGTTATCCAGGCCTTAGGACTATAAATACTTTTTTCTTTTTACCCAGCCACTCATTTGTACAGCTGGGCAAACTAAGCTTTGAAAACGTAGTATGAAGACGCATATCCAGATTATTTTGAGAGTCCATTGTTCCAACTACATTGCTTTGACTACCTTTTGACATGACCCTTAAATTACCTCGCACCCAATGTGTCCTAACCACGACTTTGAAAAGGTAGTATGACAACACATACCCAGATTATTTTGAGAGTCCATTTTTCTAATTGCTATGCCACGACTACCTCTTGACACAACCCCTCACAGTTAACAGTTATCTTACACACACCTTGTGGCTGTCCAGTGCAGCTCTCTCCAATGACTGACCACACAAGTCACAGTTGACCATGGCATGAAACTCCTCAAAGTGACTGTCCAGCTCTGACCGGGGAACGGGTTCGTCACAGCGTTCACACAACACGATGTTGCGACGACAGTGCACCTCATGCATGACAAAGTTGGCTGTGGCGATGTCACGCTTGCTGTCAACAAACATGCATAAGGGGTCATCCATAACACAGGAGTGACAGGACATTAAAGGTACTATGCACAGTTGATTTATTTCCATTATTTCCATGTATTATTTATATACTCAAATTAAATGTTTAATTTTTTCAAAACGTGTTCTAAAAAATATTACTGGTTGTCATTGTATAATATCATTTTTGACATTAATGAAATGTTTGTAATTCTGGCATTTATTTATTAGTATTCATTATTATTATGTACTTCATATACAACTACTCATGTTTACAGGTAGAATATCATTAAGGTGTAGTTTCAACTACTTTAGTTTTCGTTTTTAATGGCATCGTGGCATTTATTATTACAACATGTACCTTATTCATTGTATTTAATAGGCCAAATAAATTCAAATTTCTATTTAATCCTGCACTTAGGGGGTGGAGTGATTGATGGGGAAGTGTGACAAAGTATTACAAACGTATAGGGCCTGTAAGTGTGTCACGATACATGGCGAGACTCCACATAATTGGGGCTGATTGGGGACTGGACACAAGAATAATATTCTGATGACAGATGACAGTTTTAGTTTCTGACTGGTGAATACTAGAAAAATCAGGTCATAAATATCTTGTGTTATACCATTCTTGTCTTAAATGTATGATTTAATATTGAGTTTACAACACTGTCACAGACATGTAGCCATTTATGTAGCGCATATAGTATAAACGATGTTAGGCCATGGATTTGCATTTTACATTGCTGTATGTTGTTGTTTCATAACAGTTCAATATGCACTTATATCTGACAAGTTGTCAAAATGCATATAATCATAACATAAAACAGGTTGTACTCTGCGAAAGATGGCATACTTCATTACTTGTCAAGATTGCTAAACACAAGTACTAGCCGCCGATGCCATGGCAACCACCATAACATGCATGATTTCTATGATCATTCGTACCAGCAAAGTGTCACATTGCTTCTGCTGTTATTATCCTTTATAAACTTTAGCTATAAACGCAAGCCAGAATATTACAACCAAAAACAAAGTTGTATCTTTTAGCATGGAGAAAATGTACTTCTTGCCCCCATCTTGTTTCCGAGCGTGAGACTTACATGGCCTATTACATTTACCGCTACTTCTGGAGTGCTGCCCTCTTTTACATTTCACTTGTTTCCTATAAATGGAGCTATGTGTCATTTAACATTACAATTATCGCCCATCAAGTAACATGTATTATAAAAGTAAGTATCAAACAATACATTTGGTAACGAAGAAACAACATATAGATTGATACTAGATTTATAAGATAGTTTGTTTCCTGTTTGTTTGCCCGTCATTAGTTTGGCATGTATCTGGCTGAAATTTCAACCCAGCATCCGCCATTTTTCCATTACAGGATATGTCATGTGATTTCTGGCAAAAAGTTGTACCAACAACTAGGCCATTCTAAGCACATCACATGTCTAAGGTCTCACATGATTTTCAAATTTTTGCCAATAACAAGATATGCAACTCAATTAAAAAATGTTTTGCTACATTTCTAAGAGCAATTTTTCACATATATGGGTTTGCATTCAAAGCAAAACATTTCATGGAAGGTTCCTGTGAAACTGAAAGTATGTCTAGTAAACAAACTTTGGTGAGATTGGTAACTCCCGAGTGAGTCATATCAGTGTGACTCACCAGTTGCTGCAATACTTGGTGTCATCTTCGTCAGCCATTTCTGCTGTTTTGGTCAACGTCTGCAAAATGTTGGTGACCCCTGCAAATTGAAATGTATTCTTCATAAGAATAATTCATTAATGTAAACATTGATTATGTACTAAGCACCAAAACTAGCACAATTGACTAAAACTACAACATTGGATATGATTATTGATGGGATTTATGCACTCAAACTTACATGTAAAAACAATTATTATTAAGAAAATTATGTCAGTTTGAAGTGCTAAGACTAAGTCGGAAGACCCATTCATTATTATTGGTCACAAATGTGGTTACATTTAATTGGCATAACTTTCTTAATGTCTACCTTAGAACAAATATGCGAACACCGTGTTCAAGATAATTCACAAGTATTTCCAGTGGTAGCAGTTTTTATTGAGATACAGCATATTGTTAAAATGTAACCGCATACCCACATTATGGACCACGATCGTGGTTATATCATAACAATATGTTGACTCGAGTGTTTAATAAATTAACACTGAATACACCAAACTGATCGTAAACATTAACATTACAAAAAACGCTGTTTAAATAGACTATACCTGTATGAATTCTTCGAAAACAACTGAAGTAGGATTCACGACTTCATTCCAATCTAAACATGACAACACGATTCAAGTCATTCATTTGTTTGATCAGACTTCTCAGTTCTGACTTCAGTCCATTGCCAATGATACTTTCGTTATCAACCTTACATAAAACGCAAGATAATTTGAGTACACCAATAGTCAATACACAACACAACAATCAAGTTCAATAAATGTGTATCAGCTCAAGTCATAGGAGCAGCTTGAAACGAGCAATTCTTTCTACAAACCCAAAATACGGAAGAGACTCAACGATGTCAGTAGGTTTATGCCAAAAATAGAACATCACCAAGCGTAGTTTGTAACAGAGTTGATTATTGGTCAATACTCGTGTCACCTTCTGTAATAGGCTAAACGCAATACCATACTTAGTTCGCCGTTAATCAGACAGACGGCTGCACCATACATCGCGGTGATCCATGTGGGTTTGTCTGACGGTTCACTCGGACGATCTTCTATAAACGTCGTTGAGTTTAATCATCACTACACCTTTGAACTAGTGACAATGTCTTCACTTACGCAAGAAGAACAACTGAAGCTCATTTCAGATCTGGAAATTGAAATGATGGCTGACATGTATAACAGGTTAAGTTATGGTAGAGGTCACGCGTGTGTGGGCGATAATATGAGCTTGTTGTATCGGCATACACTACAAGTATAGCTATACCTGTAGTCATAGCTATGCTTACAGTTATGCAGCATTCCAATCACCTCGTGTTTACCGTAAATACCAGTTCATGTCCCCTACGTGATAAATTTTGGATAAATTCACCAATCGCTACCTGGAAAAGCTCGAGAACTTCCCAGTTCACAACTGGTGTTTACTTTACCATGTCATGATCTGCAGTGCCAGTGATAACGTCGAGGACGAGGACGAGGTGATTGAAAAGCGATCATCTTCCAGTTAACTGTCCTAAAATTTAAGGCCTTTTAAGACGGTTTTACCCTTTTTTCGATGTGTATGTATTCGGAATGTCATTCTACATTATTTCCTGTACAAAGAAGTAAGTCATTATTTTTAAAATTGTGTTTTAGATCAGTTTAATGCTGTCGAGTTAACGTAATCAATCCAATGCCACACTCACAGGGCGTGAACAGTTAGCACACCCCAGACACATCATGACTGCAAATGCGATGTCTTGCATGTGCATTGCAAAGTCAAAATAAAAAACAAATAGAAATATTTTATAAATTTAAAACAAATACATCTGAGACATCGCCTTTGCAGTCGTGATGCATCTGGTGTGTGCTAACTGTTCACGCCTGTGACATCGGCTTTTTTACATCGACAGCATTAAATTGATCTAAAACACAATTAAAAATAATAATGTCTTACTTCTTTGTACCTAAAATGATGTAGAATGGCATTCCGAATACCTACACATTGAAAAAAGATGGTAAAACCGTTTTGAAAATGCTTTAATAATTTAGGGCAGTTGACTGGAAGATTACCTGAAAAACAGCATATGGACATGATTAGAGGATTAGCCCTTTATACACAGGTACATATCAATGGGCGTGACTGTGTACCACTTAATTTTTGCTAGAATGACTTCAAGTTGAAAGCAGGTTTTGCAGACCTTTGCTTAGACTTAGTTTAGGTCTTGGTACTTTTGGCCGTTTTGCGGTTTAGGCGTGCACTTCGAAATAAAACCATGAAAACAGCCACTTACAGTCTCCAAATATCACATCTTTGCTACAATCTACACCTATACTACACAGGTATTGTAATAACTGTACACTTGTCATGCGATAAAACAGTAAAATTACAGGCTTTTACCAACCAAAATGTATATGCAATTCACTCAGTTTTACACATATTTCATAGGAAACTCAGGTAGGTGGCGCCACTTTAGAGTTTGCTGGAGGTGGTTCTGATGTAGAAAAGGGTTTAGGGTTAGGTTGAGGATACTCATGTTTACATGCATTTGTACATGGAAGGGATAGCAAAAAAACCTAAAAGTGCCACCAGTTTCTTGAGAATATGATGTCTGTATGCAGAAACAAATGATTTTTTTGTACATTTTGTTTGATAAGATATATGATGTCTGTATGCAGAAACAAATGAATTTTGTTTGATAAGATTTTTTATGTTGTAATGTGACTGTGTCGGTTTTTGTCGGGGTTTTTTTCGACGTCTAAGTCTGAATTGCAAAGTACCCTTTAACAGTCTACCACTAGACACTACACAATGTACACATTCTAGGCTAGTTGAGGCTTGTATAGCTACTAGCCAGCCATAGCTATAGGCCATAATAGGTAGTCCTAGTCATGTTGCCTTTGCTGTTGACACAACATCACTCTAAAAAGTAACAATGTTAACTGATGTTCTTGAGTTGTTGCTCCACAATTGTAGAGTACTATAGTAATGCTCTGATAACATAATGGTTACTGACTACTACGTGTGATTCTTTTGCAGTAAAAGTGACAAAACTGTGTACCTGTGTTTATTTAATTAATTGCTTATCTTGTTTTTGTTCAATGTTGATTGTTTTATTTCAGAATGAGCTCAGCATGTCAAAAGAAATGTGTGCCGCCACGTTACAAAGACGCCGAGTTAAACAAGGGGGAAGCAGTATGCATAGACCGCTGCGTGGCCAAATACATGGACATCCATGACCGCATTGGCAAGAAACTGACGTCGATATCCATGCAAGATGAGGAGACGATGAAAAAGATACAAGGTCAAATGCCACAACCCACACCAAAATAACTGACTGACATCTAGAGGAAATTAGACAATTTTGAGGGCTGACTGTGTATAACATTGGTGTGGTGGTGAGCGAGTGTAAAAAGCAATGCTAGTCACTCTGAACTCTGCATACAGTTACCCGAGGCTCACACTGTGATTATCCACTGCAGTGAGAGAAAACATTTCACTGTCACCCGTGCAAGTGAAAAGTACATATTGGATATGTGGTAAGACGTGCAGGATTAATATGTGCAGTTTAAATTTTTCTATTATACTATGCAACATTTGCTAGAAAAACACCAGGGTTTGCCTGATACTGCCCAGAAAACAGAACATGTCCAATGTGGCTTGGTAAAAACCACATTCTTGCGATAAATCTGTCGTTCCAATAGGAGTTCTGCAAACAAGCACGGCTTTGAGTCACCTAGGAGGCAAACTTCCAATGTTTAAAATGGCACGTTTTGACAGAAAAAACTTTGTGCTGTGTAAGTGAATGAATGGACGATTTATTTCTTTATTCTTGTTCGAAAACAGTTGCAGTATTATACTGTCCACATTCCTGTTAATGCATCCAATACAGTAGTAACTAACACATTAATCATATAGACAATACATAAAACACAGTATTTATATAATGATGCCAGTAGATTTGGCTAAATTTATATCCTAAAACCAAGGAAGTTATGATAGGTAGGCCTATTCATGTTGTGCCTGTACTATAGCCAAGGATGGTCCTGGGATCGAATCAAAAGAACACACAGACCTGTTCCTCTAGTGAGAATTATTCCGATGCTGTCGGCCAATGGACTGGCATCCACGACAGAAGGCGCCACCTGGGGAATGACTGCGAACTGTTAGTTACAGTAAGATAATACGTGAATGTTGTTCGTGTACAGTGCTCTATGTATAAAATAAAAAGTACTGATTTGCCTTAGTGCCTCATTTTTGTAAACAGAATATTGTTTTGTTCGTTTTCTAAATTGTATTTCTATCCATCTCTCGCTTATTTTTAGACTACATACTAATTACAATTTTCGACGTCTGGCCCCCCACCCCAGGCGCTTATTACGTCAGTACGGCTTCGCGCAGTGACACTACCAAAAAAAGGCAAATGGTTGCATACAATTATGGTTCACCAAATTATCTTCTCGGCGAAGTCACGCAGCCCAGCGAGAGTTGGTTAAGCGAGACTAAGAATTGACATATATGGGATATTTAAAATATACGCAGGAAGCCGACCACACTTACGTGCGGCAATTTCATTACCTGAGCCTATAATATTCATCAGAGTTCTGCGAAATAATCAGCCAGGGGTACTACTGCTCTGGCGCGCTAGGATGTCAAAGCGCCACTCGATGAGGTGCGCCGGTAGCGTTCTGTCGCACCAGGGGAACTGATGAAGCAGGCCGCGGTCACGTGACTACGCAAGAGTGAGTTGAGGTATTGGAATATTATTTTATGAAAAGCTTGATGAGCCAATGCTTGGATGCCAGTGAGACGCGCAACGGCCTTGCGGTACAAACCTGGAATAGTATGTAGGCCCTACTAAAATTATAAGTTATTTTCTTTGTTTCCATGTGTAATTGGTTACGCTAGGCCTGTCATATATATATATATATATTAATCAAGGCCTCAATATGTTCACTGCGATATGCTTACTAATACTTTTTTGCATAACCAATAAATTATAGATTGGTTCGCCATCTAATGGGAACAATAACGTAAAGTTCGGTTCTGATCATTCGATAGGGGGCGCCACCGCTTCATTGCACTCCCACTGTTCAGTCGTCGTTTTTTTTTAAAGAATATCGGCTCGGTTTATTTGTGTGTACATTTGTCCATTAATCATATCGCGATAGCGTTGAAGCAAAATAACGTCACTACGATTACCAGTAATAGTTCGAGTCGCAAAACAACACATCACATGTGTTCGCTCTTTGTCTGTTTTCGCTCTGTCTCTCAATCTGCCTGTCTCTCTCTTTCCCTCTCTCTCTCCCTCTCTTCCTCTCTCTCTCTTTCCCTCTCTTCCTCTCTCTCTTTCCCTCTCTTCCCCTCTCTCTCTTTCCCTCTCTTCCTCTCTCTCTCTCTCTCTCTGTCTCTCTTCCCTCTCTCTCTCTTTCTCTTCTCTCTCTTTCCCTCTCTTTCTCTCTTCCCCTCTCTCTCTCTCTCTC
>JAODUO010001066.1:0-10000 GCA_025642075.2 Ridgeia piscesae | reverse complement strand
TCATCGCCTGGCAGCGACCGGTGACAGAACGAACGCTGACGAAATTGATTAAAGCCCGTAAAGGAGCGTTCGTGTGACGCGAGGCGCCGAAGCCTTGCAAGTCGTTTGTTTCGACGACCATCAGTTGTCGACCTGTCGTCGTTAGCGCACTCTTTCACTCCGCCCGTGTTGACGCAGTCTCCATTTCCCCTCGCCGCCGTCTCGTTCGTCACATCAGCCCGCAGCCTAATTGCCGCTACCGCATGTGTGTCTTCCGGACGCCGGAGCCGAGCTTTCCGCTGATGTCTGCCGCTGACGACTCGACGTGCGCAAGACGGCGGAGAAGCGACGATGGAACCGCGTCCTACGACGGCGCTCGATGCCGGCGACTTCCGGCGGAGAGCGTCTGTTTCGTTGGCCTCGATTGTACAGCCACGAGACACTTGTCAGCTGTTCCTCCCCACAAGGGAGAGAGAGAGAGAGAGAGAGAGAGAGAGAGAGAGAGAGAGGAGGGAGCAAAGAGAGGGAGAGGGGGAGAGATAGAGATGAACAAGAAAGAGACACACACACACACACACACAACCACGCGCACGCCGCACGCACGCACGCACGCACGCACGCACGCACGCACGCACCACACACACACACACACCACACACACGCACGCACGCACGCAGCACGCGCGCGCGCAGGCACGCACGCACGCAGGCGACAGCAGACAGAGCAGACAGACAGACAGACAGACAGACAGACAGACAGACAGACAGACAGACAGACAGACAGACAGACAGACAGACAGACAGACAGACAGACAGACAGACAGACAGACAGACAGACAGACAGACAGCGCAAGTTTTTAATAATTATTGATAACCAAAGGTCACTCATAATTGTAATTCCGTTTACAAGAAACATAAATTTACAATTCCAGTGTATTGCTTTCAATCAGTTGCCCTCTCCCACACATCCATGCCCTACTGACTCAACATATCTCCCTTTCCACACATCCATGCCCTACTGACTCAACAAATCCAATCTCAAACATCTCCATGCCCTACTGACTCAACATATCCACGCAACCACACATCAATGCCATAAGGACTCAATATATCTCCTCTCCCATACATACATGCCCTATGGATTCAACATATCTCTTCTCCCACACATCCAAGCCCCACTGACTCAAGATATCTCCTCTCCTATACATTCATGTCCTATTGACTCAACATATCTTCCCTCCCACACATCCATGCCCTACTGACTCATCAAATCCACCCTCAAACACCTCCATGCCCTACGAATTCAACATATCTCCTCTCTCATACATTCATGTCATACTGACTCAACATATCTCCTCCCCCACGCCTCCATGCCCTACTGACTCAACATATCTCCTCCTCCACGCTTCCATGCCCTACTGACTCAACATATCTCCTCTCCCACGTCTCCATGCCCTACTGACTCAACATATCGCCCATCCCCACACCTCCGTGCCCTACTGACTCACTGTCTCGCCCCTCCCCACACCTCCGTGTCCTACTGACTCACTGTCTCGCCCCTTCCCACACCTCCGTGCCCTACTGACTCACTGTCTCGCCCCTCCCCACACCTCCGTGCCCTACTGACTCACTGTCTCGCCCCTCCCACACCTCCGTGCCCTACTGACTCACTGTCTCGCCCCTCCCACACCTCCGTGCCCTACTGACTCACTGTCTCGCCCCTCCTACACCTCCTGCCCTACTGACTCACTGTCTCGCCCCTCCCCACACCTCCGTGCCCTACTGACTCACTGTCTCGCCCCTCCACCTCCTGCCTATGACTCACTGTCTCGCCCTCCACATCCGTGCCCTACTTGACTCACTGTCTCGCCCCTCCCCACACCTCCGTGCCCTACTGACTCACTGTCTCGCCCTTCCCCACCTCCTGCCTACTGACTCACTGTCTCGCCCCTCCCCACCTCCGTGCCCTACTGACTCACTGTCTCGCCCTCCCCACACCTCCGTGCCCTACTGACTCACTGTCTCGCCCTCCCCACACCTCCCCCGTGCCCTACTGACTCACTGTCTCGCCCTTCCCCACACCTCCGTGCCCTACTGACTCACTGTCTCGCCCTTCCCCACACCTCCGTGCCCTACTGACTCACTGTCTCGCCCCTCCCACACCTCCGTGCCCTACTGACTCACTGTCTCGCCCCTCCCACACCTCCATGCCCTACTGACTCACTGTCTCGCCCCTCCCCACACCTCCGTGCCCTACTGACTCACTGTCTCGCCCCTCCCACACCTCCGTGCCCTGCTGACTCACTGTCTCGCCCTTCCCCACACCTCCGTGCCTTCTGACTCACTGTCTCGCCCCTCCCACACCTCCGTGCCCTATGACTCACTGTCTCGCCCCTCCCCACACCTCCGTGCCCTACTGACTCACTGTCTCGCCCTTCCCCACACCTCCGTGCCCTACTGACTCACTGTCTCGCCCTTCCCCACACCTCCGTGCCCTACTGACTCACTGTCTCGCCCCTCCCCACACCTCCGTGCCCTACTGACTCACTGTCTCGCCCCTCCCACACCTCCGTGTCCTACTGACTCACTGTCTCGCCCCTCCCACACCTCCGTGCCCTACTGACTCACTGTCTCGCCCCTCCCACACCTCCGTGCCCTACTGACTCACTGTCTCGCCCCTCCCACACCTCCGTGCCCTACTGACTCACTGTCTCGCCCCTCCCCACACCTCCGTGCCCTACTGACTCACTGTCTCGCCCCTCCCCACACCTCCGTGCCCTACTGACTCACTGTCTCGCCCCTCCCCACACCTCCGTGCCCTACTGACTCACTGTCTCGCCCCTCCCACACCTCCGTGTCCTACTGACTCACTGTCTCGCCCCTCCCACACCTCCGTGCCCTGCTGACTCACTGTCTCGCCCTTCCCCACACCTCCGTGCCCTACTGACTCACTGTCTCGCCCTTCCCCACACCTCCGTGCCCTACTGACTCACTGTCTCGCCCCTCCCCACACCTCCGTGTCCTACTGACTCACTGTCTCGCCCCTCCCCACACCTCCGTGCCTACTGACTCACTGTCTCGCCCCTCCCCACACCTCCGTGCCCTACTGACTCACTGTCTCGCCCTTCCCCACACCTCCGTGCCCTACTGACTCACTGTCTCGCCCTTCCCCACACCTCCGTGCCCTACTGACTCACTGTCTCGCCCTTCCCCACACCTCCGTGCCCTACTGACTCACTGTCTCGCCCTCCCACACCTCCGTGCCCTACTGACTCACTGTCTCGCCCTCCCCACACCTCCGTGCCCTACTGACTCACTGTCTCGCCCCTCCCCACACCTCCGTGCCCTACTGACTCACTGTCTCGCCCCTCCCACACCTCCGTGTCCTACTGACTCACTGTCTCGCCCCTCCCACACCTCCGTGTCCTACTGACTCACTGTCTCGCCCCTCCCCACACCTCCGTGCCCTACTGACTCACTGTCTCGCCCCTCCCACACCTCCGTGCCCTGCTGACTCACTGTCTCGCCCTTCCCCACACCTCCGTGCCCTACTGACTCACTGTCTCGCCCCTCCCCACACCTCCGTGCCCTACTGACTCACTGTCTCGCCCCTCCCACACCTCCGTGTCCTACTGACTCACTGTCTCGCCCCTCCCACACCTCCGTGTCCTACTGACTCACTGTCTCGCCCCTCCCCACACCTCCGTGCCTACTGACTCACTGTCTCGCCCCTCCCCACACCTCCGTGCCCTGCTGACTCACTGTCTCGCCCCTCCCCACACCTCCGTGCCCTACTGACTCACTGTCTCGCCCTTCCCCACACCTCCGTGCCCTACTGACTCACTGTCTCGCCCTCCCCACACCTCCGTGCCCTACTGACTCACTGTCTCGCCCCTCCCACACCTCCGTGCCTACTGACTCACTGTTCGCCCCTCCCCACACCTCCGTGCCCTGCTGACTCACTGTCTCGCCCCTCCCCACACCTCCGTGTCCCTACTGACTCACTGTCTCGCCCCTCCCACACCTCCGTGCCCTGCTGACTCACTGTCTCGCCCCTCCCCACACCTCCGTGCCCTACTGACTCACTGTCTCGCCCCTCCCACACCTCCGTGTCCTACTGACTCACTGTCTCGCCCCTCCACACACCTCCATGCCCTGCTGATTCACTGTCTCGCCCCTCCCACACCTCCGTGCCTTGCTGACTCACTGTCTCGCCCCTCCCCACACCTCCGTGCCCTACTGACTCACTGTCTCGCCCCTCCCCACACCTCCGTGCCCTACTGACTCACTGTCTCGCCCCTCCCCACACCTCCGTGTCCAACTGATTCACTGTCTCGCCCCTCCCCACACCTCCGTGTCCCACTGACTCACTGCCTCGCCCCTCCCCACACCTCCGTGCCCTACTGACTCACTGTCTCGCCCCTCCCCACACCTCCGTGCCCTACTGACTCACTGTCTCGCCCTTCCCCACACCTCCGTGCCCTACTGACTCACTGTCTCGCCCCTCCCCACACCTCCGTGCCCTACTGACTCACTGTCTCGCCCTCCCCACACCTCCGTGCCCTACTGACTCACTGTCTCGCCCTTCCCCACACCTCCGTGCCCTACTGACTCACTGTCTCGCCCTTCCCCACACCTCCGTGCCCTACTGACTCACTGTCTCGCCCCTCCCCACACCTCCGTGCCCTGCTGACTCACTGTCTCGCCCCTCCCACACCTCCGTGTCCTACTGACTCACTGTCTCGCCCCTCCCACACCTCCGTGCCCTACTGACTCACTGTCTCGCCCCTCCCACACCTCAGTGTCCTACTGACTCACTGTCTCGCCCCTCCCACACCTCCGTGTCCTACTGACTCACTGTCTCGCCCCTCCCACACCTCCGTGCCCTGCTGACTCACTGTCTCGCCCTCCCCACACCTCCGTGCCCTACTGACTCACTGTCTCGCCCTTCCCCACACCTCCGTGCCCTACTGACTCACTGTCTCGCCCCTCCCACACCTCCGTGTCCTACTGACTCACTGTCTCGCCCCTCCCACACCTCCGTGTCCTACTGACTCACTGTCTCGCCCCTCCCACACCTCCGTGCCCTACTGACTCACTGTCTCGCCCTTCCCCACACCTCCGTGCCCTACTGACTCACTGTCTCGCCCTTCCCCACACCTCCGTGCCCTACTGACTCACTGTCTCGCCCCTCCCCACACCTCCGTGTCCTACTGACTCACTGTATCGCCCCTCCCCACACCTCCGTGCCCTACTGACTCACTGTCTCGCCCTTCCCCACACCTCCGTGCCCTACTGACTCACTGTCTCGCCCTTCCCCACACCTCCGTGCCCTACTGACTCACTGTCTCGCCCCTCCCCACACCTCCGTGCCCTACTGACTCACTGTCTCGCCCCTCCCCACACCTCCGTGCCCTACTGACTCACTGTCTCGCCCCTCCCCACACCTCCGTGTCCAACTGATTCACTGTCTCGCCCCTCCCCACACCTCCGTGTCCCACTGACTCACTGCTCTCGCCCCTCCCCACACCTCCGTGCCCTACTGACTCACTGTCTCGCCCCTCCCCACACCTCCGTGCCCTACTGACTCACTGTCTCGCCCCTCCCCACACCTCCGTGCCCTACTGACTCACTGTCTCGCCCCTCCCCACACCTCCGTGCCCTACTGACTCACTGTCTCGCCCCTCCCCACACCTCCGTGCCCTACTGACTCACTGTCTCGCCCCTCCCCACACCTCCGTGTCCCACTGACTCACTGTCTCGCCCTTCCCCACACCTCCGTGCCCTACTGACTCACTGTCTCGCCCCTCCCCACACCTCCGTGCCCTACTGACTCACTGTCTCGCCCCTCCCCACACCTCCGTGCCCTACTGACTCACTGTCTCGCCCCTCCCCACACCTCCGTGTCCAACTGACTCACTGTCTCGCCCCTCCCCACACCTCCGTGTCCCACTGACTCACTGTCTCGCCCTTCCCCACACCTCCGTGCCCTACTGACTCACTGTCTCGCCCCTCCACACACCTCCATGCCCTGCTGATTCACTGTCTCGCCCCTCCCACACCTCCGTGCCTTGCTGACTCACTGTCTCGCCCCTCCCCACACCTCCGTGCCCTACTGACTCACTGTCTCGCCCCTCCCCACACCTCCGTGCCCTACTGACTCACTGTCTCGCCCCTCCCCACACCTCCGTGCCTTGCTGACTCACTGTCTCGCCCCTCCCCACACCTCCATGCCCTACTGACTCACTGTCTCGCCCCTCCCACACCTCCGTGCCTTGCTGACTCACTGTCTCGCCCCTCCCCACACCTCCGTGCCCTACTGACTCACTGTCTCGCCCCTCCCCACACCTCCGTGCACTGCTGACTCACTGTCTCGCCCCTCCCCACACATCCGTGCACTGCTGACTCACTGTCTCGCCCCTCCCCACACCTCCATGCCCTATTGACTCACTGTCTCGCCCCTCCCACACCTCCATGCCCTGCTGACTCACTGTCTCGCCCCTCCCCACACCTCCATGCCCTACTGACTCACTGTCTCGCCCCTCCCACACCTCCGTGCCTTGCTGACTCACTGTTTCGCCCCTCCCACACCTCCGTGCCTTGCTGACTCACTGTCTCGCCCCTCCCCACACCTCCATGCCCTACTGACTCACTGTCTCGCCCCTCCCACACCTCCGTGCCTTGCTGACTCACTGTTTCGCCCCTCCCACACCTCCGTGCCTTGCTGACTCACTGTCTCGCCCCTCCCACACCTCCATGCCCTACTGACTCACTGTCTCGCCCCTCCCCACACCTTCATGCCCTACTGACTCACTGTCTCGCCCCTCCCCACACCTCCATGCCCTGCTGACTCACTGTCTCGCCCCTTCCACACCTCTATGCCCTGCTGACTCACTATCTCGCCCCTCCCCACACCTTCGTGCCTTGCTGGCTCCACCGGAGCATGCTCGAATGTCGCTCGGAATCAGCGGCCGAGCTCTCATCAGTGTTACCGTAATAATTAGTGCATTACTTTGTCTTTCATCGCGTCCGCTCTTCGGCCGAATGCCGCCTCTGTCTTACACTTATAGCCGTCTAATTGGCGCGCATAAGCCGCCTGTTTCGCCGTCCGTCTCTTCCAAATGGCAGGGCCGTCGCAAATTGGGCTATTTTAGCGCGGAAGGCTGATCAGCGCGCAATCTCAACGCACGTTTCGTCTTGTGAGACTCGGTGCAACGCCACTTGGCAGAGCTCTAAGGCGAAGCGTTCGTGTCCTTGCGTCGGCGCTCTCAGCAGCGCTCTTGAAGGCGTCTACCGGCGACACGGCGGTGTCACGGAAAATATTCACACCCATGAAATGGTGTCTAATTTATTCCGGTTTAACTCCTTCTCATCTAAATATAATTATAGGGGAGGGCCGATGCATTAAGGTTGAGATTCTGTATGCATGGAATGGTAGTTTATGGCAGCGTTTCGTAACCTTTTTCGCCGCGATCCAATTTTATCGGTGGACTTGCTTTGCGACCCAATTATTCAAACGTCATTGATCACAAAATAAAAACTATTGCGACAAATGACCAAATAGACTATGAAAATAAAAATAAGCATAACCTAGATGAAGGCGATCCTTTGTTAGATGGTTATAATGACAAGAGTACCACGCCGTATTTTGGATAACCTTTCAACCACGTTAAGTGAAGCCTTCCCTCCTTGAACCTGTGATCTCACCGGAGCGATACAGTAACGAGAGCCAGAATCAAAGCATCGATAATTTACAGACACTACTTTGACGAAATGTATCACTTGAAAAATTCTTACATCATCATCATCGTCGTCGTCGTCATGATAAACCTTGGTTGGGCGACAACCTCAGCATGCCGTTTCTAGATCTGCCTGTTTACGCTATCCTCGGCCGGATGGTTCCGTTCCAATATTCTTCTAATTCGTCTCGCCGGTCTTTCTCTGGATCGTGAGGTTCCCAGCCACTCTTCCAGTATCTTATGTTTAACGTACTTCCTTCCATCTTTATTTGTGCTGCTGCCAGCTTGTTCTGTATTTGGTTTGTGAGTGCCTATTTCTGCGCTGTACACCAGTGATGGAAATACGCAAGAGTCAAGATTCTCCCGATATACGTGACAATAAAGTCTGCACTTTGTGATTGACTTCCTTTACATGGGACTGAATCTTGAATGTTGCCCTACTGCTATATACGTATGTAGGTTAATTATAAGTATTAGGCCAATTCTTCTTTATGGAGCAGAATGTTGGACAGTTAGAAAGAAGGAGGAACAGATTCTCGAGAAACAGAGATGAGGATGTTGAGAAGAATTAAAGGTGTAACACTGAGAGACAATGTAAAGAGTGTGGACATCAGAAAGGAGCTATAGGAGTGACTAGTATACAAGAGAAAGTAAAAGAACTGAGACTACGCTGGTATGGACACATGCAGAGAATGGAAGAAAGCAACGAAGTGAGAGCAGTTGTTGACATGATGGTGCCAGGAAAAACCACGGGGGAGACCAATTTCAAATTGCAAAGCCTGTTAATGTATAACCTGTCGTTCATTATTTCAAGAGTATTATTTATAATGTATGACAAATTGTATTTAAACCTTTTTTGAAAATTCATGTTTTGTTCTGAAAGTCTGTGTATGTTTAGATTTCCGAGTATTGTGAAGATGTATTCACCTGCCAGTTAACTCCCCCCTACCAGGCAGATTTCTATGGATATATTTTAAGTACTTTTGGTCACTTTAATTGACCTTCTATCTTTAATACACCAGGTGGCACGACAGGAGACTTATATCCACTAAAACGTATAATGCGAACACTTTTTAAAATACGTTTTACAATAAGTTTTCTCACAATAACAATACATTAATTTATGTTTCAATAATAATGAGGTATATAAAAATTTATTTGTCATAATTATCTACCCTATTTAATACGTCATCAATTCTTGAATATTACAAGAAATGTGGTGTGTATTTTCTTCTCCAAATTTATTATTTGAATAAAAAGTTACCCTAAGAAATGTATTCATACACTTTTTAAATACTTGTATGATCTATGTGAAGTGTCCCGGTTATGTACATTTACTGGCGGGCATGAACAATAATAATAATAAAACGTTTAGGTGGTTATTTAGTGATAGATCATTTGGAAAGGGTTTTTTGTTGAATTTGCATTTTTTATTTTTTAAATTTTTTTAATTATATATATATATATATATATATATATATAAAATAAAATAATATAATATAATATAATATAATATAATATAATATAATTAATATAATTAATTAATTAATGTAATGTAATGTAATGTAATGTAATGTAATTAATTTATAAATATAAAAATAATAAATACAATAAAAACCCCCAAAAAAAAAAAAAAAAAAACAAAACAAAAAACAAAAAACCCCCCAATTAATAAATAAATATAATATAAAATAATATAATATAATATAATATAATATAATATAATATAATATAATATAATATAGTAAATATTTTAATTTTAAAATTTTTATTTTATTTATTTTAAAATAAAAATTATTTTTAAGATTTTTTAAATTTTTTTTATTAAAAAATTCAATTTAATTTTTTAAATTTTTAAATTTAAATTAAATTTATATATATATATATATATATATATATATATATATATATATATATATTTTTATTATATATATATTATATATAAAAATTTTATCCCAATGTATGTTATATATATATATATATATATATATATATATATATATGTGTGTGTGTGTGTTACTTATCCCTCCAAAAATTTCCCATGTACACATTCCTGAACTCTTCACAGAAGACGACCTGATCACGCCCGATGACAACGCGTACATTCGAGGTCGGCTGACGGCGTCGACAGAGTTCGTTAATCGGTCGCATCTCGTGTTGTCGGACAGGGAAACAGTCGCTCGATGTCATATTGACGATTGGGATAAATACGCGTTATTTTCACTAGTGCGCCGACAACGACGACACAATCGCTCTCACACCGGCCTAATCACCTTCGAGGGG
>JAODUO010001065.1:207500-284709 GCA_025642075.2 Ridgeia piscesae | reverse complement strand
ACGTTTTCGGGCAGCGTGGCATCAGAGCTGTCAAATTCGTCGCGGAACGGGAGCAGTTGGATGGGCTGAGCCCCCTAAATTTTGAGGTGAGCGAGGGGGGTTTTATTTATCAGGGCCCATACCCACACCCCGCCGCACGCACGCACGCACGCACGCACGCACGCACGCACGCCCGCACGCACGCACGCACGCACGCACGCACGCACGCACGCACGCACGCACCACACACACACACACACACACACACACACACACACACACACACACACACATACTGTTCATATATATATATATATGACATGAAATACATAAATGTTCATATATATGACTTGACTTGAAATACATATGAATGTTTTTAGTAAATATAAAATATAATTTATTGTTGGTCCGGTGCTAATTATGAAATAAACAAAGGCCTTTATGTTATGCTATTTAAAATAGTTATGTTGGCTACTTTTTTGGGTTTGGGGCCATATATATATATATATATATATATATATATATATATTAATATATATATTATAATTAAAAAAAATATATAAAATATATATTTTATAAAAAAATTATAATATATATATATATAAAATAAAATATTATATATATATATATATATATATATATATATATATATATATATATCATACATACTTATATGTATATAAAAATTTGGCCCCCCCCCCCCATTTTTTAAAACTGCTAATCTCAACTTGCTGTGCCAAAGAAACAGTTAATGTCAACAATTGGAATATAGTACAGTCTGGAGTTGTCGATCCAAGCTGTTCTGATTTACAATTATGTTGAGGAATGATCCAAATTAAGTCGAATGGTACTTGGAAAAAATAATACAAGTGTTATTATTTGGTTACACATAATTACATGTAACACGCATAGGCCCTATGTATACATCATACATGTTTACAGTTACGTAAACAGTTGTCTGCCTGTGACTGTGATCAGTGACGATCTCTACGCCATTGTCACAGGGTGGTCCTATAGTTGGCCATGCGAGCGTGACGCTTGGCCTTGGCCGAACTTTCGTGCCCGCAATAACCGCTAATATGTGCGGTGGTGGACGCTCTGCCGGTGTGTATTCCGGGTCACTGAAACAAGGTCATGCAGTAGCCGGCTGCTAGCGACGCCCGTAGACCGCTGCTAGTGACGTCTCCACGGATATTGCGTCAACTGAACCGTCCTGTCTGGCCTATATTCCGGTATGTGATACTTGTCTGGTTGTCCTTGCTAACGTGACATCGCATACGCGTAACCGGCGCCGTGTGTTCGTCAAAACACTGCCGTATGGTGAGTCGTAAACATAGGCCGGCTACACACGTGGTTTACCGTATCTACGCTACAGTGTGTGGCCGGCGTGGTGTACCGTACTGCATACAATGTAGTCACTGGCGTTATCTCAGATCTGACGCGGCGTTGAGGCGAACAGACGTCTGCGAGTGAGCGACAGGAATAGGTGTATGCTTTTTTGAAGCAGTGTGTTATAAAAGGGTTGGGGGTTGACCAAATTTTAGTGCGAATGGGTCACCCAGGTAGTTCGTGGACCTACTAATGCATCACTTACCATCTTTGGGCCCTGGCCGTGATTTTTAAAAAAAACATTTACGTTACTATAGTGATTTGTTATGTCGTTACTCTTAACATATCAGTTTGAATAAAGTTAAGCTGATAATAAACTAAATAAATTTATCTAGCCATCCCAGTAACGATGTGTGTGTGTGTGGGGGGGGGGCGTGCGCGCGCGTGTGTATGTGTGTGCGCATGACTGGGTGTGCGGGTGGGTGGATGCGTGGTTTGGTGTGTTTTCCAAATACAAAAAAATTGACGCACTACGCTCAAAGTAATTATATAATTTTTATTTAAAAAAATTTTTAAAAACCGCCCACCCCCAACGCCCCACACACACACACACACACACACACACACACACACACACACACACACACACACACACACACACACACACAGTGTGGAGGGTTTAAGACGATGTAATTGCTGTTTCTGCGTGGAATTTTAGTGAACCTCGAGCGTCACCGCGACAATTATTCAACAGGTCAACGCCGTATGATCTGACAGCGGATCGAGTGACGCAGAAACTCCGACTCAGTCCCCCTTTAATATTACTTTCGTCACATCGCCACTGAGCTGTACCTGCTCTCATTCATTCATAAATATAGTTTGTGTAACTTAGCACAAGTTAATTAATCGAAGACGTGAGTCCCAAAATTAGGCCCGCGACTGCAATTTGAGCCGCCGCCAAACACGACAAAAGAGCGACACTTTGTGACTTCTCGTGTTCAGCAAGGTTTTCTTTTTCACAAATGATACGATATTTATTTTATATTATACCTATTTATTTTATCATAGTTATTTTACCCTAAAATGTCTTTAAATTTATTTGCCGCCGAACAGTGTCTCCTACAAGAACTTGGGTCGCAGCCCAAAAAGCTAGGTATTGGTATAGAGGTCAATGTTGTTATAAAATTTTAAAAAATTATGGTTGTGTGACAAGCGTTACCGTAAGGCCAATAGGTATGGATTCTCATTAGCACAGGAAAAAAAAGGGGAAATAGCCCATCATAAATTTACAATTTGTGTCAATGTTTTCCAGATATGAGTTTGAGGGTAGCTACCCTTTTCGCGTGCAAGCAATGGCGACACCTGGCGGCTGTTCGATGCGGGTGGCAAAGTGCAGGGGGATGACGTCACATTCACGGAGGTGAAACAATTTTTTGGGGGGGAAATATATATATATATATATATATATATATATATATATAATTATATATAATTATATATACTACATATTTTATATATTAAAATATATATATATTTTTATATATATATATATATTATATTATATGTGTGTTTTTTTTTTTTTTTTTTTTTTGTAAAAAATATATAAAATATATATTTATATATATTAAAAAATTTTTTTTGAGGAGGAAAATGGGTGAGTGTGTGTGTGTGTGTGTGTGTGTGTGTGTGTGTGTGTGTGTGTGTTTTGTGGTGTGTGGTGTGTGTGTGGTGTGTGCGGTTCTGGCGTGTGTGGAGTGGGGGACCGATGAATTATACGGCGACGTGTTGGGGTGTGTGTGTGTGTGTGTGTGTGTGTGTGTGTGTGTGTGTGTGTGTGTGTGTGTGTGTGTGTGTGTGTGTGTGTAAATACACCTCAAGTAATGTGTTGTGTCCCGTCTGTTCCCCAGGACCCTGTGTACCAAGTCCCACGCTGCGGCGGCCATCTCGTCCCTGGAGGAATACAAATACAAGCAGGCGGACGACTGTGTCGTTCTCAACGGTCGCGGTCTGACCATAGCTACAATTTACGCTGTGGCCAACCGGCGGTCTACCAAAGTAGCCATCGAGCCCACGTCCGTTGACAAGATGCAAGAAAACGTCGATTATCTGAGCGGAAAGATCCGAGACGGAATGGTCATCTATGGGGTCAACACGGGCTACGGCGGCAGTGCAGATGTCCGCTCTGACGACACAGTCGAGCTGCAGAACTCGCTCGTCCGCCATCTGAACGCGGGCTTCGGGCCGACGTTTCCGCCAGAGCTGGTCCGCGCCGTGATGCTCGTCCGCGCCAACAGCCTCAGCCTCGGTTTCTCCGGCATTCGCCCCACCACCGTACAGCTGCTCGTGAGCATGCTCAACGCAGACATCATCCCCGTCGTGCCAAAGCGAGGCTCGGTGAGCGCGAGCGGTGACCTCATGCCGACTTCATACATCGCCGCGTGCATGATGGGAAGACCGGACGCGCAGGTGACCGTGGACGGCGCGGAGACGACGGCTCCGGCGGCGTTAGAACAGGCCCGGCTACGTCCGGTCGAGTTCCAGGCAAAGGAGGCACTGGCGGGCAAAATGCGGCGTCGTTCGCGTCGTCCCTTGGCGCGTGGTTCTCTTCGACGCCAACGCCGCCATCTTGTTGACGCAGGTGGCGACGGCGCTGGCTGTGGAGTCACTTGAAGGACGTGTTGAAAGTTTCCACCCGACCATTGGCCGCTGTATGCCGCACCCCGGCCTGCAGGAGGTGTCGACCAACATGAGGTCGCTACTGGACGGCTCCCGTCTGGCCGTCCAGGGGATGACGCTGGACCAGAAGGACGAGGCGAGCCGACTGAAGCAGGACCGCTACTGCCTGCGCTCGGCGCCGCAGTGGCTCGCGCCAATCGTCGAGACCGCCAGGAGTCGACGAGACGCATCGAGACCGAGGTGAACAGCGCCAACGACAATCCGCTCATTGACCACGTCAACGACGCTGTCATCCACTGCGCTAACTTCCAGGGCGTGTCAAACACCGTCGCCATGGACCAAGCCCGGCAGGCGTTGCAGCTGTGCGGTAAACTCATCTTTAGCCAGATGGAGGAGATCGTGAACGTGAACCTCAGTCACGGGCTTCCACCGAACCTCGCCGGCGGAGACTACAACGTCGACTTCGGCTTCAAGGGCGCCGACACTGCCATGGCGTCCTACATGGCGGAGCTGGACGTGCTGACGAACCCCGTCACCAACCACGTGATCGCCGCGGAGATGCACAACCAGAGCGTCAACTCGCTCGGACTGTTGTCGGCGAGGAAGTCTCAAGGGCGCCGTCGAGGTGCTCCACATGATGCTCGCCAACATCTTGTGCTGCGAGGTTCAGGCCGTCGACCTGCGCTGGCTGCAGCGCCGCGTGGAAGACGAGCTCGCTCACCTGCTGCCTCGCTACGGCGTCGACCCGGCCGTGGCCCGCAGACACGTCGGTCCCTGGTACAGGTTGGCGCTGCAGCCCACGGCGGCGGCTAAACAACTGTGGCAAGACATCGGCGTCACTGGGGCGGAACACGACGAGTTCTGGCTGATGTCGTGGGTCGTATGGAGGCCCTGACGGCGAGGGTGAGGAGTAATGACTGCTACTCCGACGTCTACCAAGAACTCGCATACATACATACATACATGTGCTCACAGAAACTCAGACAACCTGCATAATGCTGCTTTTAATTGCTACTCTGGTCGCACGGGGAATGGCGGATGAGCACCTTATAGTGGTCTTACATCAAATAGATTGGCCGAAAACGTCAAAAGTTAAAAGACGGAAGCGTATTCGTGATACACAGTAGAACGTATCTCTTGCGTCAGACAAATGATCACCCTACCCCCCTTGCAATATGCCACACTGTACACGGGCGCAGCCCATTAGATTAGACAGACTCCTCAGTAATCACCACACGTCATTATTTTGTCACAGCTTATTTCGCTGGTGTGCATACACTATTGAAAATACAGTTGCGACACTCTCTGCCATAACTTGATCGCTGTGAACGCATTCAATATAGTAATAATTGTGTTATTAAAACATATCTAGATTGTTTTAAGTGCAATAATTTTGACAATTCAGATAGAACATGCAAAATACCAGTGATTGATATAGTTTCTTAACAAATTAGATCAATTTCATGCATGCGATTAGTTTGCTGACATGTCCTACGCAAACATCTCGATACCCGGCTTATCATGACCTGAAAAAGATAACGATCAATGACAGAGTTTGGCATGTTAGTTCTTAGATACCTCTCAACACACGGATTACCTGGCCGTTAGGTGACCACTTCAGTTTGCGCGAGTATCAGTAATCTACTGATGGCCGGTGCATACTCGAGAAATACGCCGTTTCTCTTATTTCAAACACATCTGGGGTATATTTAAATATATTTTCAATTGTGTTTCTGTGTTTCAGTTAGGGTATATGTGTCATTATAATAAGCAGGTGATGATAGATAGTGGCTTACATCACCTAGACACAAAAAAGTTCGGGGCTATCCCATTTGCGGCGGGTTGTAATGGTATATCGCGATCCGAGCATCTTTGTCTAAGCCCCAATGGCAGAAGAAATACTACAATGAGCAGGATTTGCCGGGCCAGCGCTATCAAAGGTAAGAATACACGACAGCCTCTATAGCCTGCGACAGCCGCCAGCCGGCAATCACGTCACTGACTCGCCGCACATCGCAGCAAGATACTGACACACACATTACTGGCACTCATTATCAGCGTCGTCACAGAATAAATTATCACCGAGTCAGAACTAAACACGATATTCACCTGAGGTTTATATATCGAGTTGAAGACAAGATTAACCGATGGCGTGCGATGGCACGGACAGCGTCGGTGCCGCCCACGGTTACGAGGCATGATCGTCGGTACAGGTAGCCACGGCATGACGGCGTCACAACCAGTGCTGGTAGTTAAACAAAGAGAATGCGGGTTCACACGCAAATGCGGATATCTTGCACCAGCAAATAATGATTCAGATAATTTTCATATATACACTATGACCCACTAATCACATGACAAATAATGATTCATGTCTCGTGGTATCGTGATCTTTTCTAATCCATCAACGCGATGCGGTACAGAATCACGCAATTTCCACGATCTCCGCCTGTTATCCGGCAGCCAGGCAAGTCCGAGACCGTAATTTTTACATACCAAATAGAAATATTTCCATATCTGCCGATACTAATATATACTTCCTTAAATAAAACAGAAATAATTTACATGCTGAAATCTTATGTTTGAATACCCCTCACCCTGTTCCAATAACCCCATCAGGCTGCTATGAGGGGTTAGAGCTGTGTTACATATATTTTATTGTATTCTGATGATTATAACTTGTTAAGAACATTTATAAAGCCCACAGTTGAGCAACTTCATTTTTTCCATCAGAATACTAACAGAAATACAGATTTCCAGTGTATAATTTGCTAAGTAATAACCACCAGTATTTACACTTGCAGCTCAATACTTCGACGCTTACATTTGCTTCAACCCTGGCTGACAGACGTCTCAATGGATGGATGGAAACAGACCAACTGCCATAAAAATACAAGATCTGGAACAGGAACCCTGAGTAGGCAAACTGTGCTTATTTGATTATCTATAGATTAATATACCAACTTTGGAGCATTGTAACAGTATCATCTCCCAAGTGCTGAAGCTCACAAAATTCTTTTAATAATCATAATAGTATATGTTATTTGCTACATCAAGTATTGTTCGTGGTGCTTCACAACATATTAAGATACATAAATAATAAAAAAATATGAATATATGTATATTAATTAAAATGTTTGTAGTAAATTTGTTGCAAAGGGTACCACTGTCTCAGTAATTGTTATGTAAATGTTTATTGATTCTACAGCGCCATATTTGTATAATTATATGGTGCTATACAAGTACAAGAGAAATAGTATAAAATTAAAAGTTTGATTTTCTAGAAAGTTATTATCAACCGTGTGCCTTGCCCCTGTTGATGACTGCTGAAAGGGAGTGATCAGTGGGATCAAGTTCAAGATTAACAAATAAGTAACAGTGATAACTGCTGTTTACATTTATTACTTCTAGATGGGCTTTGGCTAGATCTTAATACAGTGTATTAACAATAACATCGCTGACTTCACTCTTGCAGTAGTTCTCAGACATGGTCACTAGATGAAGTGACCGGTCATTATCTACTGCCAGACTCATGCAACAGAAACATTTGTACTTCTGGTAACTTTTATATATTAACTGTCATAATATATATATCTTATGTTAAGATGTACCAAAGAAATATTGAAAATGTATGTCTTGATAGTTTAATAATTTTTGAATTTTGGACTAAGTTTAGATTTGTACTAGATTTACCATAAACATACTCACCTAGCTACTAATTCATGCAGACCCTGAGCAAGTAGCGCCTGACTCGTCCTGGATGTGGTTCATTAAAAAAGTCTGTTAAATAATACTGATAATAAAACTATATTTTAACAACAAGATTATTCTACCAGAATGTGAGCGACATCACATGACATCAGTGAACGATTTAGATCCACAGGTTGTGTAACAACGTTACAACTAAACTAAAGTTACAACTAAAGCTCCAAAGTCAGTTTTGGTAGAATAGTCTTGTTGTTAAAATATAGTTTTATTATCAGTATTATTTAACAGACTTTTTAAATGAACCACATCCAGGAACAGCATGCTACATAGTTGGTACAAGCAGGTAGTAATCAAGCAGACTTACCCACAGATGATCGTATTTCTTTGGACAATTGAAAATGAAATTATAAGAAAAACTTCATTAACACTGATTTTACATGCAAACTTACACATCTAAATACTGTACCACATAACGCATAATTAACCAGTCATACGTTTTTCAATATTTCTTATGACAAACAACAGACACTGACTGCTTGCATGAAATAAATTATGATGCGGCCACAAGGACAGTATGGAGCTCTGCCATGTGTCAGATGTGATGAAATTCATTAACCAACCATTTTAATGTTACATTTATTTTTCAATACAATTTTAACACATTTAAAAGCATTGCAGACATATATTATTATTTGCCTCTGAGCAGCTATCATACTGATTAATGGTGCTCAGAAATGCTGTGTTATTGTTAGTATTAAAATCTAGCCAAATATCATCTAGGAGTAATAAATGTAAACAAAGGGCAGCAGTTATCACCGTTACTTATTTGTTAATCTTGAACTTGATCCCACTAATCACTCCCTTTCTGCAGTCATCACCAGGGGCAAGGCATACGGTTGATAATAACTTTCTAGAAAATCAAACTGTTTTAATTTTATACTATTTCTCTTGTACTTATATAGCACCATATAATTATACAAATCTGGCACCGTAGAATCAATAAACATTTACATAACAATTACTGAGACAGTGGTACCCTTTGTAACAAATGTTATTACTACAAACATTTTAATTAATATACATATATTCATATTTTTTTATTATTTATGTATCTTAATATGTTGTGAAGCACCACGAACAATACTTGATGTAGCAAATAACATATACTATTATGATTATTAAAAGAATTTTGTGAGCTTCAGCACTTGGGAGATGATACTGTTACAATGCTCCAAAGTTGGTATATTAATCTATAGATAATCAAATAGCACAGTTAGCCTACCCAGGGTTCCGGTTCCACGATCTTGTATTTTTATGGCAGTTGGTCTGTTTCCATCCATCCATTGAGACGTCTGTCAGCCAGGGTTGAAGCAAATGTAAGCGTCGAAGTATTGAGCTGCAAGTGTAAATACTGGTGGTTATTACTTAGCAAATTATACACTGGAAATCTGTATTAATTTCTGTTAGTATTCTGATGGAAAAAATGAAGTTGCTCAACTGTGGGCTTTATAAATGTTCTTAACAAGTTATAATCATCAGAATACAATAAAATATATGTAACACAGCTCTAACCCCTCATAGCAGCCTGATGGGGTTAAGGGGGCTATTGGAACAGGGTTAGGGGTATTCAAACATAAGATTTCAGCATGTAAATTATTTCTGTTTTATTTAAAAATATATATTAGTATCAACGAATAAAATATTTCTATTTGACATGCTTAAAAATTACAGTCTCAGAGGGACTTGCCTGGCTGCCAGATTAACAAACAGAGATCAGTGGAAATTACGTATTCTGTTACCACATCACGTTGATGAGTTAAGAAAAAAATCACAATCACCTACAAAAAAGACGAATCACATTATTTGTCATGTTAGTTAGTTAGTTAAATAGTGTATACTGTGAAAATTATCTGAATGTTGTTTAGCAGTTACAAAATATCCACATTTGAAGAACAAGCACAGACTTACGTGTCTTTGTTGTACCAGCACTGGTTTACAGTGACGCCATCGCATCGCCGTGGCAATATCACCGACAGTCATGCCTCATGGCCGTGGGCGTGACGCTGTCAGTCCTGTCACTGTCAGTTCGTCTTCATCTTCAACTCCAAGTCTCAGCCTCAGGACAATGTCATTGACTAGTTCTGACTCAGTGACTAATTTATTCTGTGACGACACTGTGTAAGTGCCAATGTGTGTGACTGTGTCAGTGTCTTTGGCACACAGACCAGTACCACGGCGGATCGGTGACATTGATTGCCAGCTGGCAGCTGTGCGGGCCCCTCCAGCTGTATCAGTGTATGCCCACCTTTTGTGCCTTCGCCAGCGAAGTCCACAGTTTTCTCCATGTAGAAAACATTTCTTCTGCCATTGGAACGGGTAAAATATGCTCAGATCACTTGTGCCATTACAACCCGTTATTACGCCGTGCAAATAAGTGCTTGAACTTTTTGTGTCCTAGGTGATGTAAGACCACTATCTATCTATCACCTGCTTATTATAGCGACACATATACCCTAACTGAAACACCGAACACAATTGAAAATATATTTAAATATACCCCAGATGTGACTGAGAATAAGAAAGCAGCGTATTTTCTCCAAGTATGCACCGACTGCCGTAATCCGAGTAGGTTCACTGATGCTCACACAAACTGAAATTGGTCACCTAGCATCAGTGTCAGTATGTTGAAATTGTCTACAAGAACTAACATACCATCTCTGTCGACAGTCGTGCACTTTTCAGGTGTAATAAAGCCGAATTATACAGATATTTGCATAGGACATGTCAACTTAAACTAATCACATACATAAGTGATCTATAGTCTGATAAGAAACTATATCAATCACTGGTATTTTGCATGTTCTATCCAAATTGTCAAAATCGTAATGGCTTTTTAATGCACTTAAAACAATCTGGATGTGTTTTAGTAACACAATTATTACTATATTGAATGCGTTCACAGCGATCAAGTTGCGCAGAGAGTGCATGATGTCCCTGTCCAACATGTTTTCAATAGTGTATGCACACCAGCGAAATAAGCTGTGACAAAATAATGACGTGTGGTGATTACTGAGGAGTCTGTCTAATCTAATGGGCTGCGCCCGTGTACAGTGTGGCATATTGCAAGGGGGGTAGGGTGATCATTTGTCTGACGCAAGAGATACGTTCTACTGTGTATCACGAATACGCTTCCGTCTTTTAACTTTTGACGTTTTCGGCCAATCTATTTGATGTAAGACCACTATAAGGTGCTCATCCGCCATACCCCGTGCGACCAAAGAGTACCAATTAAAAGCAGCATTATGCAGGTTGTCTGAGTTTCTGTGAGCACATGTATGTATGTATGTATGTATATGTAGTGTGGAGTTATTAGAAATGACGTTTTCGGGCAGCGTGGCATCAGAGCTGTCAAATTGCGTCGCGGAACGGGAGCAGTTGGATGGGCTGAGCCCCCTCAGTATTTGAGGTGAGCGAGGCCCGAGGGGCTTATTTATCACGGCCCATATCACACACGCACGCACGCACGCACGCACGCACGCACGCACGCACACGCACGCACGCACGCACGCACGCACGCACGCACGCACGCACGCACGCACACACACACACACACACACACACACACACACACACACACACACACACACATACTGTTCATATATATATATATATGACATGAAATACATAAATGTTCATATATATGACTTGACTTGAAATACATATGAATGTTTTTAGTAAATATAAAATATAATTTATTGTTGGTCCGGTGCTAATTATGAAATAAACAAAGGCCTTTATGTTATGCTATTTAAAATAGTTATGTTGGCTACATTTAATATTTAATATGACCATATATATATATATATATATATATATATATATATATATATATATTATATATATATATTAAATATATATTATACATGTCAAAAAGTATACATATATATATATATAGACATAAAAATATTATATATATATATATATATATATATATATATATATATATATATATAGCATACATACTTATATGTATATATAAATTGGCCCCCTCCCCCCTTTTAAAACTGCTAATCTCAACTTGCTGTGCCAAAGAAACAGTTAATGTCAACAATTGGAATATAGTACAGTCTGGAGTTGTCGATCCAAGCTGTTCTGATTTACAATTATGTTGAGGAATGATCCAAATTAAGTCGAATGGTACTTGGAAAAAATAATACAAGTGTTATTATTTGGTTACACATAATTACATGTAACACGCATAGGCCCTATGTATACATCATACATGTTTACAGTTACGTAAACAGTTGTCTGCCTGTGACTGTGATCAGTGACGATCTCTACGCCATTGTCACAGGGTGGTCCTATAGTTGGCCATGCGAGCGTGACGCTTGGCCTTGGCCGAACTTTCGTGCCCGCAATAACCGCTAATCTGTGCGGTGGTGGACGCTCTGCCGGTGTGTATTCCGGGTCACTGAAACAAGGTCATGCAGTAGCCGGCTGCTAGCGACGCCCGTAGACCGCTGCTAGTGACGTCTCCACGGATATTGCGTCAACTGAACCGTCCTGTCTGGCCTATATTCCGGTATGTGATACTTGTCTGGTTGTCCTTGCTAACGTGACATCGCATACGCGTAACCGGCGCCGTGTGATCGTCAAAACACTGCCGTATGGTGAGTCGTAAACACACGTGGTTTACCGTATCTACGCTACAGTGTGTGGCCGGCGTGGTGTACCGTACTGCATACAATGTAGTCACTGGCGTTATCTCAGATCTGACGCGGCGTTGAGGCGAACAGACGTCTGCGAGTGAGCGACAGGAATAGGTGTATGCTTTTTTTAAATCAGTGTGTTATAAAAGGGTTGGGGGTTGACCTAGTTTTAGTGCGAATGGGTCACCCAGGTAGTTACGTGGACCTACTAATGCATCACTTACCATCATTGCCCTGGCCGTGATATTTAAAAAACATTTACGTTACTATAGTGATTTGTTATGTCGTTACTCTTAACATATCAGTTTGAATAAAGTTAAGCTGATAATAAACTAAATACATTTATCTAGCCATCCCAGTAACGATGTGTGTGTGTGTGTGCGTGTGGGGGGGGGCGTGCGCGCGCGCGCGTGTGTATGTGTGTGCGCATGACTGGGTGTGCGGGTGGGTAGATGCGTGGTTTGGTGTGTTTTCCAAATACAAAAAAATTGACGCACTATGCTCAAAGTAATTATATAATTTTTATTTCAAAAAAATTATAATTCCAGAAACACGCACGCACACACCACACACACACACACACACACACACACACACACACACACACACACACACACACACACACAGTGTGGAGGGTTTAAGACGATGTAATTGCTGTTTCTGCGTGGAATTTTAGTGAACCTCGAGCGTCACCGCGACAATTATTCAACAGGTCAACGCCGTATGATCTGACAGCGGATCGAGTGACGCAGAAACTCCGACTCAGTCCACCTAATATTACTTTCGTCACATCGCCACTGAGCTGTACCTGCTCTCATTCATTCATAAATATAGTTTGTGTAACTTAGCACAAGTTAATTAATCGAAGACGTGAGTCCCAAAATTAGGCCCGCGACTGCAATTTGAGCCGCCGCCAAACACGACAAAAGAGCGACACTTTGTGACTTCTCGTGTTCAGCAAGGTTTTCTTTTTCACAAATGATACGATATTTATTTTATATTATACCTATTTATTTTATCATAGTTATTTTACCCTAAAATGTCTATTGAATTTATTTGCCGCCGAACAGTGTCTCCTACAAGAACTTGGGTCGCAGCCCAAAAAGCTAGGTATTGGTATAGAGGTCAATGTTGTTATGAAATTAAAAAATTATGGATGTGTGACAATGCGTTACCGTAAGGCCATAGTATGGATTCTCATTAGCACAGGAATAATAGGGGAAATAGCCTATCATAAATTTACAATTTGTGTCAATGTTTTCCAGATATGAGTTTGAGGGTAGCTACCCTTTTCGCGTGCAAGCAATGGCGACACCTGGCGGCTGTTCGATGCGGGTGGCAAAGTGCAGGGTGGATGACGTCACATTCACGGAGGTGAGAGCAGCTTTCTTGACCGAATATATATATATATATATATATATATATATATATATATATATATATAAATTATATATACATACATATTTACTATATATACATGCATATATATATTTTATATATATATATATATATATATATATATGTGTGTATTATATATATATATATATATATATATATATACTATTTATTATATAATATATAATATATATATATATATATATATATATATATTACTATTTAGTGAGGAGGAGTGAGTGAGTGTGTGTGTGTGTGTGTGTGTGTGTGTGTGTGTGTGTGTGTGTGTGTGTGTGTGTGTGTGTGTGTGTGTGTGTGTGTGTGTGCTGTGTGTGTGTGTGTCGTGTGTGCGTGCGAGCGACCGAGTGAATTAGTGAGCGAGCGAGCGTGCTGCGTGCGTGCTGTGTGTGTGTGTGTGTGTGTGTGTGTGTGTGTGTGTGTGTGTGTGTGTGTGTGTGTGTGTGTGTGTGTGTGTAAATACACCTCAAGTAATGTGTTGTGTCCCGTCTGTTCCCCAGGACCCTGTGTACCAAGTCCCACGCTGCGGCGGCCATCTCGTCCCTGGAGGAATACAAATACAAGCAGGCGGACGACTGTGTCGTTCTCAACGGTCGCGGTCTGACCATAGCTACAATTTACGCTGTGGCCAACCGGCGGTCTACCAAAGTAGCCATCGAGCCCACGTCCGTTGACAAGATGCAAGAAAACGTCGATTATCTGAGCGGAAAGATCCGAGACGGAATGGTCATCTATGGGGTCAACACAGGCTACGGCGGCAGTGCAGATGTCCGCTCTGACGACACAGTCGAGCTGCAGAACTCGCTCGTCCGCCATCTGAACGCGGGCTTCGGGCCGACGTTTCCGCCAGAGCTGGTCCGCGCCGTGATGCTCGTCCGCGCCAACAGCCTCAGCCTCGGTTTCTCCGGCATTCGCCCCACCACCGTACAGCTGCTCGTGAGCATGCTCAACGCAGACATCATCCCCGTCGTGCCAAAGCGAGGCTCGGTGAGCGCGAGCGGTGACCTCATGCCGACTTCATACATCGCCGCGTGCATGATGGGAAGACCGGACGCGCAGGTGACCGTGGACGGCGCGGAGACGACGGCTCCGGCGGCGTTAGAACAGGCCCGGCTACGTCCGGTCGAGTTCCAGGCAAAGGAGGCACTGGCGGTCATAAATGCGGCGTCGTTCGCGTCGTCCCTTGGCGCGTGCGTTCTCTTCGACGCCAACGCCGCCATCTTGTTGACGCAGGTGGCGACGGCGCTGGCTGTGGAGTCACTTGAAGGACGTGTTGAAAGTTTCCACCCGACCATTGGCCGCTGTATGCCGCACCCCGGCCTGCAGGAGGTGTCGACCAACCTGAGGTCGCTACTGGACGGCTCCCGTCTGGCCGTCCAGGGGATGACGCTGGACCAGAAGGACGAGGCGAGCCGACTGAAGCAGGACCGCTACTGCCTGCGCTCGGCGCCGCAGTGGCTCGCGCCAGTCGTCGAGACCGCGCAGGAGTCGACGAGACGCATCGAGACCGAGGTGAACAGCGCCAACGACAATCCGCTCATTGACCACGTCAACGACGCTGTCATCCACTGCGCTAACTTCCAGGGCGTGTCAAACACCGTCGCCATGGACCAAGCCCGGCAGGCGTTGCAGCTGTGCGGTAAACTCATCTTTAGCCAGATGGAGGAGATCGTGAACGTGAACCTCAGTCACGGGCTTCCACCGAACCTCGCCGGCGGAGACTACAACGTCGACTTCGGCTTCAAGGGCGCCGACACTGCCATGGCGTCCTACATGGCGGAGCTGGACGTGCTGACGAACCCCGTCACCAACCACGTGATCGCCGCGGAGATGCACAACCAGAGCGTCAACTCGCTCGGACTGTTGTCGGCGAGGAAGTCTCAAGACGCCGTCGAGGTGCTCCACATGATGCTCGCCAACATCTTGTGCTGCGAGGTTCAGGCCGTCGACCTGCGCTGGCTGCAGCGCCGCGTGGAAGACGAGCTCGCTCACCTGCTGCCTCGCTACGGCGTCGACCCGGCCGTGGCCCGCAGACACGTCGGTCCCTGGTACAGGTTGGCGCTGCAGCCCACGGCGGCGGCTAAACAACTGTGGCAAGACATCGGCGTCACTGGGGCGGAACACGACGAGTTCGTGGCTGATGTCGTGGGTCGTATGGAGGCCCTGACGGCGAGGGTGAGGAGTAATGACTGCTACTCCGACGTCTACCAAGAACTCGGTCAAGGTGAGTGTGTAAATAGCCCGCCCGCACACCACGGAGATAGTGGTCGAGGCACAATCGTCTCGAGCGTATTTCATCGGTGTACCGGTGTCATGGTCCCGGGCCAGATTCGGCACGAATCTGTGACCGCGACGATAGTGGTCCGGGATTCTTCATTGTTACTAACATAGTATGTATACGCTTTGAGGAAACGCGATCCGGACATGACGTATGTCACCAACGCTACGTCAGAGCAGATAAAAGCGCATGCGAGATAGGCGTTTTGCCGAATCTGGGGCCAAGTCACCTGGTCCTCAAGACGCCTAGAGACTGTCACTAGGCGTCTTGAGCGCGTCTCAAGCGACTCTTGAATGTAACAGTCGCTTAAACTTATACTATTTGTGGGCATACTACCGCGTTACCGACCAACACCTGCAATATATATATATATATATATATATATATATATATATATATATATATATATATATATATATTCACACACAAACATATACTGTGTTTCAGGAACTCGGCAGATGTATCGCTTCCTACGACGAACTCTACACATTCCGTTCTACACAGGCGAAGCAGCTCTCGACACGTCGTTGCGCAAGATTTTCGCCGCCATTCAACGGCACGACATGGACGATGTCCTCATTGACATATTCAAACCCGCCGTCCAGGAAGAGAGTGCTGACTACACCAAAGACATCGACGAAAAACAACGATTGGCTGCGAAGATATGAACTGGTCAAATGTGACTTTTAATAATTGAAAACTGCTCTGGACACTTTGAGTATTATACCTGTCCTTGCAAAGTATTATGTAGAAATAGCGTGTGACTGATATATATATATATATATATATATATATATATATATATATATATATATATATATATATATAATAATACATACATAATATATATATAATATATATATATATATACTACATATATATATATATATATACATATATATATATATATATATATATATATATATATATATATATATATAGAGAGAGAGAGAGAGAGAGAGAGAGAGAGAGAGAGAGAGAGATAAGGTATATATGTGTGTGTTTCTATGTATGTATGTATGAAGCGTATACAATCGCTGGCAATTACTTAGATCATATTGGATGTTTGAGGTGAAATGCAGATTTGGTATCTCATTAGTAAATACTTTTGAATTAATTTGAAATACTGTATTATAGAAAATTGAAACTGTTTATTGTATTCATGATGTATGAGCAGTAAAAATGAATATATGCAATTTATGTGTAATTTCCAGCACATCATATCATATCCTTACGTTGTTTTGTGTTGGATTCAGATTGTTTTGGTAGCGCACTTGTGAATGTTTTTGAAGTGTTTAGTTAATAAAAAAAAAAAGTTTTTATAGTAAAGTTGAATTTTTTGTTCTGTTAATGTTGAATAAGAACGATGAATAGCTCAAACAACTGTGCGTAATGCGCACTGTAAGGCAGTGTTAGACAATGTGGTAATATACAGGTCAATGCATGTTCAAATTATTTCTTCGGTATTGATTTTGACGAACACTTCACAGGCGTCGAAACGGAAAGGGCTGAGCTCTCCAATATATTTGATAGATGCCCCAGTATTTCGGGGGGGGGGCTGTGTGACTGACAGGTGTGTCCAGGGGTGGGTGGGTCGGGGATGTTCACCTTGTTCCGATCAAACGGCTGTTCCTTTTTAAGACAGTCACCTAGAGAAAATAGAACGTAGCTATAACTGCTGGTTTGTACGGAGAGATCCCGTTTGGTTGTCTGTGAGGCTGGAGCAGGCGATGCTGGAGCTTAGAGGGAAGGGTGATGTTTATGTTTGAGGTGCAACGTTCGTTCAGTATAAAATAACAGCCCCCACAGTACGGGGCGTGCAACATATTATGCGTTGGTCCCGTGGTGAAACACCCAGTTACGCGTATTGTCATGCGCGGGTGCGTGGTGTGGACACTTCATCGTAATTGGTTGTTAGTGTCCAAACCAAACCCGTAGATGCGTGATTCCAGTGGTACAGGCGCACTTGAAATCGCTGTTTTGTTGGAATACATTTCACAAAGACCGTGACTGTATTCCCGTTACTTTTTCCTGCGACTATAAGTTCCGACCACCCTTTATGCACCACACACCCCGTTGGACTCTCCCCTCCGGCCCTGGCGCCTCGTGTCGTTTCCAAACTCACAGACTGTGCTGGGAAAGAAGTGACCTGACGACGAAGACTACTAAGACCGCTGTTCATCAGATAAGAAACAAACGACGAAACAGTAAGCCCCGCCATACAAGAACTGATAGAGAAAGAAAGCAGAAAGTGACAGTCTGTACTGTTTGCGTGGTCAGCCCCCAACTGCGTGAGGCTCCCATTATCTCCAAACAGACCCCTTTAGAGTCGCTAAAACCTCAAAAGAGGGTTTTTTCACGATCACCACAAACTGGACACAACAAGAAATTCTCCACGACAAAGTGAAATGATCGGAATGAAGATATAGAGACATGCAAAATTACAGGAAATGTGTGCAAATGTATTTTACAACGTACTGTAACACATTTGGGAAAACGTTGTCGTACCAAATCCGTCCCACTTTGAAATTAGTCCGTCCGTCCGTCCGTCCGTCCGTCCGTCCGTCCGTCCGTCCGTCCGTCCGTCCGTCCGTCCGTCCGTCCGTCCGTCCGTCCGTCCGTCCGTCCGTCCGTCCGTCCGTCCGTCCGTCCGTCCGTCCGTCCGTCCGTCCGTCCGTCCGTCCGTCCGTCCGTCCGTCCGTCCGTCCGTCCGTCCGTCGTCGTCCGTCCGTCGTCCGTCGTCCGTCCGTCCGTCCGTCGTCCGTCCGTCCGTCCGTCCGTCCGTCCGTCCGTCCGCCGTTCATTTGTCCGTCCGTCCGTCCGTTCATTTGTCCGTCCGTCCGTCCGTTCATTTGTCCGTCCGTCCGTCCGTCCGTCCGTCCGTCGTCTGTCCGTCCGTCCGTCCTGTCTGTCGTCCGTCCGTCTGTCGTCCGTCCGTCCTGTCCGTCCGTCTGGCGTCTGCGTCCGTCCGTCCGTCCGTCCGTCCGTCCGTCCGTCCGTCCGTCCGTCCGTCCGTCCGTCCGTCCGTCCGTCCGTCCGTCCGTCCGTCCGTCCGTCCGTCCGTCCGTCCGTCCGTCCGTCCGTCCGTCCGTCCGTCCGTTCGTTCGTTCGTTCGTTCGTTCGTTCGTTCATACATTCATTTGTCCGTCCGTCCGTCCGTCCGTCCATACATTCATTTGTCCGTCCGTCCGTCCGTCCGTCCGTCCATACATTCATTTGTCCGTCCGTCCGTCCGTCCGTCCGTCCGTCCGTCCGTCCGTCCGTCCGTCCGTCCGTCCGTCTGTCTGTCCGTCCGTCTGTCGTGTCGTGTCTGTCTGTCTCGTCTGTCCGTCCTGTCCGTCCTGTCCGTCTCGTCTCGTCCGTCCGTCCGTCCGTCCGTCCGTCCGTCCGTCCGTCCGTCCGTCCGTCCGTCCGTCCGTCCGTCCGTCGTCGTCCTGTCCGTCCGTCCGTCCGTCCGTCCGTCCGTCCGTCCGTCCGTCCGTCCGTCCGTCCGTCCGTCCGTCCGTCCGTCCGTCCGTCCGTCCGTCCGTCCGTCCGTCCGTCCGTCCGTCCGTCCGTCCGTCCGTCCGTCCGTCCGTCCGTCCGTCCGTCCGTCCGTTCGTTCGTTCGTTCGTTCGTTCGTTCGTTCATTCATTATAAAGCGCGTGTTAAATACCATTATTATACCCCACGTTTCAACGTTCGTCTACCGCAAACCTATGACACAACTAGTTTCCCAGTTTTGTTTACCTCTTCCAGGGAAACGAAACGTTCGTGGAGTTCCGCTTCTGGGTGCACGTGTAGTTGGTTCAACGACCAACAATTCCCGTCTCGATCGTTCGTCGGCATTCGGGGTCGACAATGACGTCGGTCACGCCTCGCTGCATCCGACCTTGTTGACCAGCTAGCCACACCCGAAAATGACGTCACGGCTGCGGCGACTTCTGCCAGAGACGACAGACGACACATCAGAGCCGACAGACGCCTGCGACATGAAGCTCGTGTCCTCCGCCGCGCTCCTCCTATCCTGGCTCGCCTTGCTCTCCGGCTGCCGCGGCGCCGGGGAAGTCGACGGACCGCTGACCGATGTAAGAGTAAGACACGGGACACTGACCGTACGGGAGGCGACGGACGGACGGAGGCAGGTGAGGGCGGTCTTCGACGCCGCAGACACCCTGGTTGACTGCGAGGTGGGCGAGACGAAGGCCGGGGCCAGTTCCGACATCGCTGTCGAGAAAACCATCGTAGGCGGACCGGCGGTGAAGCTGCTCCACGCGCGATGTCTCCAGCTGCACCAAACGGCAGCGAGGACCCGACGCTCCCTGCTCGTGTACCCGGGGACGAAGTGGTGCGGCAAGGGCTCGTCGGCTCACTTCTATGACGACCTCGGCGACAGTCGCGACACGGACATGTGCTGTCGCGCGCACGACTTCTGTCCCTTCACCATCTCGGGCCTGACGTCGAAGTACAACCTGTTCAACTACCGCTTCCACACCCTCAGTCACTGCGACTGTGACGACAGGTGGGTGCCGCCGACAGGCCACGGCAGTAAACGCTGCGCGAAAGCCCTCCAAACCCCGCACGCTACCATGACCGATAATGACGGCATACAACGTCCACGTTTACAACGATATCCGTTTAGAAACACCCAATATTTCTATGTCCTTTAGCTGACCTTCTATAAAATACTGAATTAATTTTTATTTACAAAACACGGTATGTTATATAACATTATTAATGTTCTATGTGATTTTGCTGGAAATGTTCTGTTCTAAGTTTGTCTGTACACTAATCGAAGCGGCCATCCATGTATATTCTAAAGAGCAGCGTTCAGCAAGTTTTAAATAAGGTGGGGCCAAATTTTGCCAGGTTCTCTGCGTGCGTCAAAACGTTTAATTATACAATCCATACATTTTCATAGGTGCTCAAGTGTTTTATGCTAACCTGAATTACATCTAAACAATATATTATAAATAAAAAAACATGTAGAAAACCGTCTAAACATAATGACGACGTTTTTTATTCGTGTACAAACTAGGCATTATAGTGGTGGAGAGAGCAGAGATGTTAATTGTAGAGAAACGATTAACTATTTTCGGTATCGAAAGTGTTCTTGGTGTGATTTCATTGATAGGAATTCCGATAGGCCTATAGCTTAATGAAAAGATGCAGAAAGGTAATAATCACTTCTGCGTCGTCTGAGGAAATTGTGAAAATATTCACTTTTATAGCTAAAATTCTCACAATTGTTCTTATTCCAATCCATGAAACGCAGTGCGGAACTCATAACTGTGCCTTCAAGTTGATCAACCGCTATGGCAATTCTATGGAGAAAACTAACAAATGTCGCCAGAATAGTTCCATGACTCGGTCAACGAACAATGGTGTGTGGTAGTGGTCCAATTTGGCGCGTGTGCCAGGTTTTGCGGAACGTTGCTATAGAGATTCTAATAGCAGTCTATTCACTTCTAATGACTGACTAGGGATGCGTGTGTAACTTATGTATGTTCTCTCTCTTCTTTCTCTCACCCTCTCCATCTCTCTCACCCTCTCTCACACACACACGCACACACGCGCGCAACACACGCACACACACACGCGCTCACGCAACACACGCGCGAACACACACAACGCATGCACGCACACAGACACACACCCACGTACGCAACACACACACGCTCGCATACACACACACACACACGCCCGCAACACACACACACACACACACACACACACACACACGACACACACACACACACACACGCAACACACACGCGCGCGCTTCCTGTTGCCCACCATTGTAGGAGTTAAGTGGACGCTGTTGTCTTCACCCTTGTGCCTCTATTATTGACAATTTGATGTTTGCCTAAAACTCATATCATTCTCCAGAAGCAGTATTCCCACTGCTACTAAGACGCCAGTCTGACGTACGATGCCTTCAAGGCCGTCATATTTGCCACGATAACACGCGGCCCTCCACGGCCGTGGCTATTTGCTACCCTTCCACGTACCAATACCATTTCATGACTATTGCTATGTACAAACATTTAGGCTTATGGTTAGTATTAGGAGTAAGTTTAGGGTTAGATTGAAGGTACTTTTGACAAGATTGACATAATGGTTTAAATGCATTTTAGGGGGAGCAAAACGTCATAACCGCCCATAGACATAAGCTATCTAATTACCATACCAATTTAGAAAACTAACACCCTTCACTTGACAGTGTGTGACAGTTCATTATGCACACATTGGTATTAGCTTAAGCTGTTTAAATTTATCTGTTCCAGACTGCGTACTTGCCTAGACAGCGTCAAGTCTGACGTCATCGCTCCGATAGTGAGATCGCTATACTTCAGCATTGCCGGAAACGACTGCTTCGTCCTCAAACCGGAGAAGGTTTGCGTAAAACGGTCGTGGTGGGGCAAATGCCAAAAATACATGAAAACCTACAGAGCTGTGTACCGCCAATAACACGGTGCAACGGACGTCTCCAGCGTGCTAACCAGGATACGCTTATGACGTCAGCTTCCGGTTAACGTATTACGACGGCAGTTTCCGGTTACCGCACTGCGCGTGGTTTGCGTACAATAGTCAATGTTTCGTTAATATATAATGTTAGTCGTTGTATGATTAACGGTGTTGCATTGTTACTAACATAATCTAACATTGTTTGTTTTGCAAATATACGATACCAATCTGTCTTGTTTCACATGTTTTTCTGCTATTAAACGTTACTTATTATTCCGATGGAAAACTTATGTTGTGTAGCTTATTTTAGATAAAAAAACAGTCACAAAACATCCACGTATTTAAGTTGGTCTTCAATGTTTGGCAGCATGGTTCTAGCTGATGTATTTTTTAGTTTCTGTCGAACGCCATTAAACCATCACTATACGTGCCCATGCATAATCCTACATAAAATAAATCACAATGTCGGGTTTATTCCGAGTGTCCGACCTCATGGAACACCCAACATCCATGAGGATGAATCCTCAACGTTACCACTTACTCAGTTGTCTCTAAGTCTACTTATAGTAACGTCTACTTCGTCCTGGCTGTGTCCACACCCTTCCATCTGGTGTCTATGCCAGGGGAAGTAAAAAATCCCACACAGGGGTAAATGTGTAACCTGTAGTGGACTCACAAATTCTACAGAAGAACAACTCCTGCGTTAGCCCAAGTTTGGGCTGTTTGGAGGTAATTACCTAAGACCTAAGTGACTCCAACCCACAGCTTAGTCAACATGTGTCCCTTTGTCCGTGAAGGTAACACCAAACATTCCTCCTCACTACCTTGGCCTCTCCAACTAACAGACCGCGGACCCAGACTTATTCTTTGGACTGTCACCGTTAAGTGCCCTGATGATAGCGCTATAGTGACACCGTACACCGACATCACGTGTATTATAGAAAGAAAAAAAATACATATATTTTTATGATGATATATGGGCATGTTATCACACAACTGGACAAGATTGGCCATTAACAAACAAGTGATATATAGGTATATGATCACACAACAACTGGACAAGATTGGCCATTAACAAACAAGTTGTTTTGCTGACAGGAAACTGAGATTAAGTTTTAAGACTGACCATTAATTTAAAAAAATATTTTCTGGAGCATTTTCCCTTAGAGACTCCAGTTGATTAACTAAGACTAATACAAATGTTTAATTAGTACTTAATATATTAAGGCAGGCCCATAACAAAGCTTGCAATTTGAAAGTTTCCAACTTTAAATGATACACAAGTTTTCCTGGAAATATTGCCCAGTCAAACCGAGTCAACTGCAATGACTTTTGGTGTCCAACGTGTTCCCTCTGTCCCTAATCAACATACAGACTTCCTGGTACAAATTACAACATTCTAGTACCTTTTGCCAGTTATTACAGGAACTACCCATGTTTACAAAGCAACCATTAAATCAATAAACCAAGGAACACTCCAATGTTGATTGTAGAAATGACAAGACAATACAATGAGGATGAGAGATTTATATACAAGATTTATTCAAAAAAGATGGCAAAATGAGACTCTGGAAATTCTGGCAGATGACACTCATAAACAAGCCCTGTGACAAAGGGTTACACAACTTGTAAACTGTCACATTTCCATCAACTGTCATGTCTTAACAACGACTTGCACCACAATGATCAAATCAGCAGAGGTGTATTAATCGTGTGAAAAAGGACGAAATTACACAATACTTAATTTGCATAATGGTAACCATGTTAACCAGATCATTCTTGGAGATCCTTATAAGGTACCCATGGTAAGTGGAATTTATATAATTTCATTTATTCTAACAAATAATTTATTAATCTGTGCAGAGTTTAGAAGAATAATGAGTAAGATGTTGGGAAAAATTTGATTTTTACTATCTGTAATTTTTCTAAACACAGATGTGAGCAATCTATCTATATCAAAAGAACCTCTATATTAATATGCTATAAATTTAATCGAGCAGTTTTTATGATATGACAGTTAATTAAAATGTAATGCTTCACACTGAGTCTGCATCCATAAAAATACACTACAGCATTTAGCATTTAGCAAGTGCCAGTCATGGGACTTGTAAAACAAGGTATATAAAATAAGTGACTGAAAACTGTGTTGTGTCAACAGTGTTCTCTATAAATGTTGTCATCAAATAATAAACCTTCTTGTATGAGACCATTCAGCCAGTTTATCTGGATTGTCCGGTTGAGGGGCCTTCCACATTTATGCTGTCTCCAGGGCACCGATGGACTGCAAGGCACTCCTGAAACAACAACATATAGCACCACTGAAACAACAACACAAGGCACTTCTGAAACAACAACATAAAGTATAACTGAAACAACAACAAAAGGCACTTCTGAAACGACAACATACGGTACCACTGAAACAACAACATCAAGCACAACTGAAACAACAACACAAGGCATTTCTGAAACAACAACAACAACAACGCACCACTGAAACAACAACATATGGAACAAAACCCCATGATTTGTTAATAAAACCATTATATCATTAACACAGAAAAGGAGAAAGACTTAACATGTTCACTCTGAAACAAACAAACTATAAACGGCAGGCAGAATAATCTATTTGTGGAGTACTCGCTTGGCATATACAAAGTTCAACATACGGACTTGTCCCATAACATTGACTGATAACATTAGATTTATTTAAAAAATAATATTTATGATTCAGTCACACCTTTTGTTTTATAGTGTAGCTTACATTGATGAAGACACATAATGGCCATTTTTCAACGGGCAACACCAGGTGTCTCAGTCAGTTCGAAAATAAATAACTGGAGAAACGAGACGCGTACCTGGTGACTTCCATCTGTTGTTGAATTCGTTCCTTCAGTGCATGGGTCGTCGCCTTCTTCTCTCTCTCTGCAAGGTCAACCAAGGTCGCCCGGTGACCCACCACATTATGCAACACCTGGATGTGCTTGTCGCCCGCCGACACAAGATATGTGCTCGTGAGGTCAAAGGTCAAGGCCGTCACGCCAACTGCAATGCAACGTGGACATGGTAGCGTTGTCGGGGTGGTCAATTTATGTCCCTCCTTACATATTAGATTGTGTCGTCAGATTCACGCTAGGTCCGCTATTAACAACTCATGTCTGTGGCTTCAAAAGTTGATTGTAGCAAACCAAGACTGATAAACTGCAAAACCAGACACAAAGTTAGGGGCTATTATGGTCAATGCCGTTTTTTATATCATCGAATAATCGTGTTTCACTAAAACCAACGTTTTCACAACCTGTTTGCTCTGCGCTGCCATCGAGTTTTTCTAAATCTGAAATATTCAAATTTTGTGGACAAGATGTCACCATTATTGTATCATCAATGATCAATGGCCAATGACTGGTGAAAGGGACCAATCATCATCAATGATCAATGGCCTATGACTGGTGAAAGGGACCAATCATCATCAATGATCAATGGCCTATGACTGGTGAAAGGGACCAATCATAATCAATGATCAATGGCCTATGACTGGTGAAAGGGACCAATCATCATCAATGATCAATGGCCAATGACTGGTGAAAGGGACCAATCATCATCAATGATCAATGGCCTATGACTGGTGAAAGGGACCAATCATCATCAATGATCAATGGCCTATGACTGGTGAAAGGGACCAATCATACTCAATGATCAATGGCCAATGACTGGTGAAAGGGACCAATCATCATCAATGATCAATGGCCTATGACTGGTGAAAGGGACCAATCATCATCAATGATCAATGGCCTATGACTGGTGAAAGGGACCAATCATCATCAATGATCAATGGCCTATGACTGGTGAAAGGGACCAATCATAATCAATGATCAATGGCCAATGACTGGTGAAAGGGTGCAATCATCATCAATGATCAATGGCCTATGACTGGTGAAAGGGACCAATCATCATCAATGATCAATGGCCTATGACTGGTGAAAGGGACCAATCATCATCAATGATCAATGGCCTATGACTGGTGAAAGGGACCAATCATAATCAATGATCAATGGCCAATGACTGGTGAAAGGGTGCAATCATCATCAATGATCAATGGCCTATGACTGGTGAAAGGGACCAATCATAATCAATGATCAATGGCCAATGACTGGTGAAAGGGACCAATCATAATCAATGATCAATGGCCTATGACTGGTGAAAGGGACCAATCATAATCAATGATCAATGGCCAATGACTGGTGAAAGGGTGCAATCATCATCAATGATCAATGGCCAATGACTGGTGAAAGGGACCAATCATAATCAATGATCAATGGCCTATGACTGGTGAAAGGGTGCAATCATCATCAATGATCAATGGCCTATGACTGGTGAAAGGGACCAATCATAATCAATGATCAATGGCCAATGACTGGTGAAAGGGTGCAATCATCATCAATGATCAATGGCCAATGACTGGTGAAAGGGTGCAATCATCATCAATGATCAATGGCCTATGACTGGTGAAAGGGACCAATCATAATCAATGATCAATGGCCAATGACTGGTGAAAGGGTGCAATCATCATCAATGATCAATGGCCTATGACTGGTGAAAGGGACCAATCATAATCAATGATCAATGGCCAATGACTGGTGAAAGGGTGCAATCATCATCAATGATCAATGGCCTATGACTGGTGAAAGGGACCAATCATAATCAATGATCAATGGCCATGACTGGTGAAAGGGTGCAATCATCATCAATGATCAATGGCCAATGACTGGTGAAAGGGTGCAATCATCATCAATGATCAATGGCCTATGACTGGTGAAAGGGACCAATCATAATCAATGATCAATGGCCAATGACTGGTGAAAGGGTGCAATCATCATCAATGATCAATGGCCTATGACTGGTGAAAGGGACCAATCATAATCAATGATCAATGGCCAATGACTGGTGAAAGGGTCCAATCATCATCAATGATCAATGGCCTATGACTGGTGAAAGGGACCAATCATAATCAATGATCAATGGCCTATGACTGGTGAAAGGGTCCAATCATCATCAATGATCAATGGCCAATGACTGGTGAAAGGGTCCAATCATCATCAATGATCAATGGCCTATGACTGGTGAAAGGGTCCAATCATCATCAATGATCAATGGCCTATGACTGGTGAAAGGGTCCAATCATCATCAATGATCAATGGCCTATGACTGGTGAAAGGGACCAATCATCATCAATGATCAATGGCCTATGACTGGTGAAAGGGACAAATCATAATCAATGATCAATGGCCTATGACTGGTGAAAGGGACCAATCATAATCAATGATCAATGGCCTATGACTGGTGAAAGGGTCCAATCATCATCAATGATCAATGGCCAATGACTGGTGAAAGGGACCAATCATAATCAATGATCAATGGCCAATGACTGGTGAAAGGGTGCAATCATCATCAATGATCAATGGCCAATGACTGGTGAAAGGGACCAATCATCATCAATGATCAATGGCCAATGACTGGTGAAAGGGACCAATCATCATCAATGATCAATGGCCTATGACTGGTGAAAGGGACCAATCATAATCAATGATCAATGGCCAATGACTGGTGAAAGGGACCAATCATCATCAATGATCAATGGCCAATGACTGGTGAAAGGGTGCAATCATCATCAATGATCAATGGCCTATGACTGGTGAAAGGGTGCAATCATCATCAATGATCAATGGCCTATGACTGGTGAAAGGGTGCAATCATCATCAATGATCAATGGCCTATGACTGGTGAAAGGGACCAATCATAATCAATGATCAATGGCCAATGACTGGTGAAAGGGACCAATCATCATCAATGATCAATGGCCTATGACTGGTGAAAGGGACCAATCATCATCAATGATCAATGGCCAATGACTGGTGAAAGGGTGCAATCATCATCAATGATCAATGGCCTATGACTGGTGAAAGGGTGCAATCATCATCAATGATCAATGGCCAATGACTGGTGAAAGGGACCAATCATAATCAATGGCCTATGACTGGTGAAAGGGTCCAATCATCATCAATGATCAATGGCCTATGACTGGTGAAAGGGACCAATCATCATCAATGATCAATGGCCTATGACTGGTGAAAGGGTGCAATCATCATCAATGATCAATGGCCAATGACTGGTGAAAGGGACCAATCATAATCAATGGCCTATGACTGGTGAAAGGGTCCAATCATCATCAATGATCAATGGCCTATGACTGGTGAAAGGGTCCAATCATCATCAATGATCAATGGCCTATGACTGGTGAAAGGGACCAATCATCATCAATGATCAATGGCCTATGACTGGTGAAAGGGACCAATCATAATCAATGGCCTATGACTGGTGAAAGGGACCAATCATCATCAATGATCAATGGCCTATGACTGGTGAAAGGGACCAATCATCATCAATGATCAATGGCCTATGACTGGTGAAAGGGTCCAATCATCATCAATGATCAATGGCCTATGACTGGTGAAAGGGTGCAATCATCATCAATGATCAATGGCCAATGACTGGTGAAAGGGACCAATCATAATCAATGGCCTATGACTGGTGAAAGGGTCCAATCATCATCAATGATCAATGGCCTATGACTGGTGAAAGGGTCCAATCATCATCAATGATCAATGGCCTATGACTGGTGAAAGGGACCAATCATCATCAATGATCAATGGCCTATGACTGGTGAAAGGGACCAATCATCATCAATGATCAATGGCCAATGACTGGTGAAAGGGACCAATCATAATCAATGGCCTATGACTGGTGAAAGGGTCCAATCATCATCAATGATCAATGGCCTATGACTGGTGAAAGGGACCAATCATCATCAATGATCAATGGCCTATGACTGGTGAAAGGGTCCAATCATCATCAATGATCAATGGCCTATGACTGGTGAAAGGGACCAATCATACTCAATGATCAATGGCCTATGACTGGTGAAAGGGACCAATCATAATCAATGATCAATGGCCTATGACTGGTGAAAGGGACCAATCATAATCAATGATCAATGGCCAATGACTGGTGAAAGGGTCCAATCATCATCAATGATCAATGGCCTATGACTGGTGAAAGGGTCCAATCATCATCAATGATCAATGGCCTATGACTGGTGAAAGGGACCAATCATCATCAATGATCAATGGCCTATGACTGGTGAAAGGGACCAATCATAATCAATGATCAATGGCCTATGACTGGTGAAAGGGACCAATCATAATCAATGATCAATGGCCTATGACTGGTGAAAGGGACCAATCATCATCAATGATCAATGGCCTATGACTGGTGAAAGGGACCAATCATCATCAATGATCAATGGCCTATGACTGGTGAAAGGGACCAATCATAATCAATGATCAATGGCCTATGACTGGTGAAAGGGACCAATCATAATCAATGATCAATGGCCTATGACTGGTGAAATGGTCCAATCATCATCAATGATCAGTGGCCCTATGACTGGTGAAAGGGTCCAATTATAATCTTGCAATAAACTGAATTACAACAGAATTGATCGAATGCATTCCGTGATCAATCTGCATTTCAGCAACTTGCCATCAGTGAAAGACCTAAACTCACTGTTATGGACGTCTCGGAATGTTTGTTCACACATCCCCGTTAGCGTGCTGAACACACTTATGCTGGTGCCCGTTGCTATGGCAACAGTCCTGCCATCTGGTGAGAGTGCTATCATACTTTTGCCTGTGTTCTCGTAGCGCCCCGTCTGAAGAAGACAGGGGTCCTGTTTCTTCCGGTACTCAACTGTAAGTGACAACAGGTGACACAAATAACCACAGTGTGGACGGTCATATGGAATGACATGACAGAGTCTGGTGACTGCAGATGAGTGTTTGATCGTAACCGTAAATAATAATACATATAATTGCTATTTCTGTGAATAATCACACAAGCAGTACGTAAATAAAATAACAAAACTTGCTAGCAATAAAATGCTTTTCATGAGTACATTACATTAACATATAAATTCATATTGTGTACTATGGTGAATGTTATTTTGCCCTGTATTTGTTATTTTGTCCTGTTTCCATGTATTTATTGATATGTATTATCACACAATATGGAGCATAACTTAATATATAATAACACTTAATATTCAAACAGTGCTGGATCCAAACATTTCTGTGGCGCTTTATGACACAATATACCCACTATTAAGACATTGCATGCATCGGTAAGCAGACAAATAAACATATTATCGACATATAGATTACTATTATTATAAAGAATAACTATAGCATGGTATAATAAAACTGATTGATTGACAATAAAGTACTCAACAAATTACAAGTAAATCTTTTCAATTCCATAATGTTTTCTACAGAACTTAGAACACAATGTTTCAATACAAGATTTTTACTTGATCAAATACCTCCCGGTACCTGTAAATATATATCATATATCTATAGCATGTAGCTTGGAAAATGGAACATGGAAGCCTTTGTTAGATAAGTTCTATCAAGAACAAACACTTACTGTCTGTGTCCCAGAATTTCCACGTTCCATCTTTTGATACTGTAGCCATTCTACAAACCAATCAGCATCAACTATTTAGCCATTCTACAAACCAATCAGCTCATATTTAGCCATTCTACAAAAACCATCAATATTTACCATTCTAAACAATCAGCTTCAACTATTTACCATTCTACAAACCAATTACTTCTTTTAGCACTACAACCAATCAGCATCAACTATTTCATTCTACAAACCAATCAGCTTCCATTTACTCACAAACCAATGCTTAAACTTTTACCATTTCAATACAAGATTTTTACTTGATCAAATACCTCCCGGTACCTGTAAATATATATCATATATCTATAGCATGTAGCTTGGAAAATGGAACATGGAAGCCTTTGTTAGATAAGTTCTATCAAGAACAAACACTTACTGTCTGTGTCCCAGAATTTCCACGTTCCATCTTTTGATACTGTAGCCATTCTACAAACCAATCAGCATCAACTATTTAGCCATTCTACAAACCAATCAGCATCAACTATTTAGCCATTCTACAAACCAATCAGCATCAACTATTTAGCCATTCTACAAACCAATCAGCATCAACTATTTAGCCATTCTACAAACCAATCAGCATCAACTATTTAGCCATTCTACAAACCAATCAGCTTCAACTATTTAGCCATTCTACAAACCAATTAGCTTCAACTATTTAGCCATTCTACAAACCAATCAGCATCAACTATTTAGCCATTCTACAAACCAATCAGCTTCAACTATTTAGCCATTCTACAAACCAATTAGCTTCAACTATTTAGCCATTCTACAAACCAATCAGCATCAACTATTTAGCCATTCTACAAACCAATCAGCATCAACTATTTAGCCATTCTACAAACCAATCAGCATCAACTATTTAGCCATTCTACACACCAATCAGCTTCAACTATTTAGCCATTCTACAAACCAATCAGCATCAACTATTTAGCCATTCTACAAACCAATCAGCTTCAACTATTTAGCCATTCTACAAACCAATCAGCTTCAACTATTTAGCCATTCTACAAACCAATCAGCTTAAACTATTTAGCCATTCTACAAACCAATCAGCTTCAACTATTTAGCCATTCTACACACCAATCAGCATCAACTATTTAGCCATTCTACAAACCAATCAGCATCAACTATTTAGCCATTCTACACATCAATCAGCATCAACTATTTAGCCATTCTACAAACCAATCAGCTTCAACTATTTAGCCATTCTACACACCAATCAGCATCAACTATTTAGCCATTCTACAAACCAATCAGCATCAACTATTTAGCCATTCTACACACCAATCAGCATCAACTATTTAGCCATTCTACAAACCAATCAGCTTCAACTATTTAGCCATTCTACAAACCAATCAGCTTCAACTATTTAGCCATTCTACAAACCAATCAGCTTCAACTATTTAGCCATTCTACAAACCAATCAGCTTCAACTATTTAGCCATTCTACAAACCAATCAGCTTCAACTATTTAGCCATTCTACACACCAATCAGCATCAACTATTTAGCCATTCTACACACCAGTCAGCATCAACTATTTAGCCATCTGCAAAATCCAACCCCAACAAACCTATGCCATCAGCAGATCTGATGTTTCATTCCAGATTAACATATGTATATGTTTACTAATACTAGGTAACAATTAGAATGCTTAATCTATTATGAGTGCAGAATGTATTAAAAATAAAATTGGCTGGTTATCTTTTAAAATAATGTTACTTGGTTACTATGCATAATGTCTAAAAAGTATTTGGGGGCTATTATTCGGTAGAATGTGTAGTCATCGAAAGATAAGAGATTTGTTGGACATTACTACAGACACAAAAGATGAAATGGCATCTAGGAAGATTTTCTGGCAACTGGCAAATGAAACAGTCAAGAGAGGAAGACCAGCAGCAACTTATTGAGACTGCTTGAAGGACGATGTAGACTTAAAGGCAGAAGACTTAAAGTGAGCAATAGTAGCCCAGGAGACCTGGAGAAGTATAGGTGAAGCCACAAACCTTTGACCCCAGTGACTGACATGAGTGAGTGAGTGAGTGATTGGGTGATTGGGTGAGTGAGTGATTACCAGAGTGTCTGAACAGGTAAATGACAGGCACATAACATGACTGCATGAGGCTCTTCCCTCACAGTACTCAGTAGACTGTCTTGTGTCACTGTGACGCATAAATCCATCAGGTGACGTCTGTAAGAATACCACGATCGTGGTGTGAAGTAGCAGGGTAGTTAGAGGCGCCAACTACCTGTGGGAATCGGCAGAGAAGTCGAAGTGGTAGATACCAGCAGAGTGTCCTGTCAGTTCAAATGCCCGCACGACCTCCTTGAATGGCCCACTCTTGTCAAAACACACCTCCCACACCTTCACATCTGGGGTGAACCCTACGGGATGATAGCAGGGTTACTTCACTATATGCAGACTACTCATCTGTATTACCAAATTATATAAAAAATTAACAAATAAACTCCTAAAGATATTATTTTAAAGACCTGCAAACTCTAAAATGTCTGAAAGCAAAATCTATTTATTTTGTGACTTAATACATATATTATTGCAGCAGGATACAACTGTCATCATCTAAGAACTGGATTCGTTATAAACCATTTGAAAATGATGTTTTCCACCAAGTGCCTGTCTACATTTGACGCATTGAAATAAATGTTTATAAACTGCACTAAACAACACAAACTCATGACATGAACTGACCTGATGACGCGACGAAGCGTCCACATGGTGACACAGCGCCATGTGTGTTGTTCATTTGATGGGTGTCAATTGTGTCAAGGATTTCCCCTGAAACAGCCAAATACACATGTTTAAACAGACAGAACCAGATGCAGACGGAGAGGGAGAGGGAGAGGGAGAGGGAGAGGGAGAGGGAGAGGGAGAGACAGGTGGAAATAATTGGGAAGCAGAGTAGAAGAAGCTGCGGAGTGATGTGGCACTCCTTCCAAAAGGGAGCAAGAGGAAGAAGAAAATATGGTTGTACATGACCACCAAGATACTTCTTAATCAGAGCAATTGTTTTACTTAGTGAAGTATTTATACTTGTTCTTGTAGATCAAGACCTCTGGTTGGTCACTATAACAAAATAAAAAACATTCCCCGAGTCAAGTTGCTGGCAGTGACAGGAACACAGAGTCTACAATCTAGATGTGAGCATTAAATGAACCTCTGTGTACCTTTGAGGTCCCACAGTTTGATTGAGGTGTCCTTGGAGCAGGTCATGATGAATTTCCCAGAGCTGGCAATGTCTATGTTTATGATCTCTGCATCGTGCTTCTGGAACAGAAGACAGATAACTTAGTACCACAATGGAGCAGCCGTAAGTAACTTCACATGTTGGTAGCACCAGCAGTTCACAGCAGTAGAGCGCAGTGGCTCAGGGGTAGAGCTTTGGAGTCTTGACTGAGAGGACCCGGGTTTGAATCCTGTTAAAACCTTGGGCACGTTTTTTCACTCTGCATTGTTCCAGTTCACTCAGCTGTATACACGAAGTACCTGGCTATAGACAGTGGTGGATATGTGTACGAGCAGCCTTCGTGCATTAATTGCTGCAAATGGCCGGATGTTTCCCAGAAAAGTTGAGATGGTGTCTGATTGAACAGGTCTGTCAGGGAAGGAAAGTGTAAAGCACTTTGAGCAATCCTGAGGATTGGATACTGAGCTATATACAGTGTATATATTACTTTTTTGGGTATCATGATTTACAGCACTACTCGACCACACCGCATAAGAAACACAACATAAGACAGAATTATCATGACAATACAATATTGTTTTGACGGGTTACACAAGGGTAGCACAACGTAAGAAATAAGTATCACTACACTAACACGTTTCGCTGGTATTATTTAAACCAACATTATCAACACTATTAATAAATTCAGTGTAACAGTCTAACAGTCGTCCACTTAACCCCGTGAGCATTGTTATAGCCTGCCTGTAAAATGAAGACACACCTTGTCGAAGTCAAAGGCGCCCTGGAAGTTTGCTGTTGTACTGTCCTTCTTCTTGGTTAGTTTGAAGACACGCACCGTGTGTGCGTTGTACAGCCAGCCTATAAGAGCCCTACAAACACATACAAACACATACAAACACACACAGTGCTTCAAGCAGCCTCACTGTCATAACCAGATGTCCATGACTGCAATCGGATGGTTGGAACCGACATAAACCACCTCACATGGTACACTGTATTTGTCAAACCACCCACCATCTCCACCTATACATGAAGTGGCACTTAAGGTTTTGAAATATTCAACCATCAACTAGCAGCATACTTTCACTGATGTCACACACAACATTCTGCCTGGTTCCAATATAAACACTGTTCCACTTGATAGGTGGAGACACTGATGCTGTCTCACAGAATGTTTGACACCTGACAAAGACAGAACTGTGACAAAATTATGCACCTACCTGCAGTCAGGGCTAAACTTCACCTTGGTTACATGGTCCAGTTCCACATTTGACCGAACGGATCTAGAAAGGAAACATGCAGGTAAAAACAATGACGGTAATTGGTCTGGGAGATCAGTTTATACATACATTTCTACAGAAGACGTCAGCAGATCTGGGCCTACTTATACACCTGATCTGAAGCAATGTGTGCAGTTGGAATTATCTTCTATGAAACGTAAATAAATTGCTCAAATCTGCTGGCCATATAATTGATGGCATTTAGTTCAACTATATTGGTCTTTGATATGTTTAACATGGTCGCAATGTTCCCGGCATATTCTAAATGACGAACCCAGCAAGTGTTGGTTGTTATTCAAGGTGTACAGCATCAAAACATGATAATTGCGCATTTAATTACTTTCTCTGGTACTTGTTTATTTTACAAATAAATGTATACCTTGGGTGCTATTTGTGCAATAGATACCAGTGTTAGTTTAAATTACTGAGTTTGCTGCCACGTGGGTGATTAATTATGCAAACTGATTACAGGTTGTATATTGAATATTCATACATGTGCACTGAACCACACAATCTCTGTGAGCGTGTCCGATAAAACCAGGCGAACTGAACTGAATATTCATGACTGTGCCTTGCCATGGATAATACAGACGGAAACTGAACTAGAAGTTCTGTGTATGCGGAATTTTTTTCTTCAATATATTGTCAGGGTAATAAAAACACATCTTGGTAGTTGGTAATGAAATGAAAGCATAAAATTATATTAGTAAACAGGATCAATTCAAAATTACATACATTACAGAGTTTAAAATTAAAAAAGAATCCCTTTATTTACCATCCTGGTTGCTGAACAGAGCTGGGTCAATTCATTTTAATTCAAGTTAATTAAAAATTGACTCCACGTCAGGCAACAGATAAACTCCAAGGTAAACAAACTGTCTCTTCCCAACACATTTTAACATGGGGTAATTGAAACATATCTGGATGATCAGCATGCTATAACAGATATAAACCAGTCAGTTTTTAATCACGACTAATATAACACAGTAATTTTATAAATATTTGCAGTACACAATATGAAACTGTATTTATTATGTTACCATTGATTATTTGGATTTTTGTCCTAGTAAAAATATTCGTGAGTAGAATTTAGTGCACTTACTTGTGTTCTTTCTGGTTAAAATCCTTCACATTCCATGTCAAGATAATTCTATCTGCACAACAGAATTAATTATTTATACAGCTTCCTCAACTACTTCATTAGTCATTTTACCACAGTAATCCTAAAACATTTAAGAGCCCATAAGTTCATTCAATAACCCATCACATATGAAATAACAAATATGTAAAGAAAAAGTTTGCATATAACATTATACCCACAATGGAATAAATTTAAGCAACTCAGAATGATTGACTGGGTATTTAATGAAGTATAAATGTAACATAATAAATACACATGGTGATATGGAAAACGAAGACCTAATCAACATGCCATGCTTAGATCAGTGTAGTCTCAGACAAACTCACATTGTAGGCAAGTGTGGAAGTTGTACAAAGCATACCTTCAGCACAGCTGGCGAGCAGTTTACCATTGGGACTGAAGTGAAGTCCAAGGACTGGTGCACTATGACCTTTCAGGGTGGTTGCAAGCCACTGGTGGGTGAAGACGGTGTTAGCATTCTCCTTCCTGTACGAGTGGCGTCGATCTCGTCTCTTCTGAGGCTGGCGTCCGCGTGCATCAGACACAGCCTCTCGTTCAGTGCCTTTAAAGTTTTGAAAATCACAACATCAAATTCCAGATTTATTAAAAAAAAATTATAAAGTAAAATATAATATTATTGTGTCGTCTAGTAGTATGGTCCAAATGATGATTATTTAACTGAGGGGCACAGAGAGTACCCTGCCCAATTAATGGTCCAGCATTCCTGCATACCTGAAGCCTTAATTACTTGAGCTTCTTAAGATTTCATAACGACGATAATAATTGTTATTATAGTACCATGGAAAAATCGTCTCTTGTTTCTAACATATAAAACGCATCGAGTATGTCTAACTCTAAGCGAATGTATTATTGTTAGTGAAAGTAAGTTATAATGTTGTTCTAATGGTGTCATCTGAATTTTACGTTTTTTTAACTAAAGACAACTAGCACAACCTCCTCCCCCAGGCCAGAGAATATACTCACTTTTTTGATTTGAGTCATCCTGCAAATCTTGTTTCCCAGAGAACAAGTTGTACAAGAGAACAACCAACAGAACCACGGCACCCACCGCTGCGGACACGACCAAAAATGGCAGTGATGCTTTTTCTTCTGTCGGCATGTTGGAAGATTAGAAGATTGGGTATCCCTAGGGTCGGAAGTGACTGATGTGCAGTGAAAACCGAAACCTGAATATGTGAGTGACACGTGTAGTATGTAGACGTATTAATAAAAATGCGCGTTGCCAAACTGCTGCAATTTCACTTTTGCAAGGGACAGTTGACGATGCTCCCAAGGCGTGTACTATGCAATATTCTTGTAAAACGATGTTGCATGCAATTGTGCAAGAAATATCTCCACGGAAGCTTCGCAAGAAGACAAAAACGGCTGTCACCGAGACGTTTAATTTCCGGTTGGCTTCTATTATCGCTCCCGTCCCCTAGCCTAGGTTACCAATGCTGCGAGACTTGACGCTACGAAATCAGGATAATTTTATTCGGCCATAAAATATAGTTATTATTGTACACGGGTTTACTTGGATGTTTGTGTTCAATGGTAATCGGGGCGCCATTGTTCTTATATTACAACTTATGCAACCCATAATTGTAAATCAATATATTATGGTCATATTATTAGCATCATTATTACTATTTTTTATTAGTTTTATACTAACTGTTAGTAATTAACAGTTGAACATAACACAATAAAGTGCCTTAATTGTTACAGTATGTTGTTTTATATGTTGATATTTTTCTTTAAGTCTATTCATTTTTGGAAGTTAAAGAATAAAGTTAGAGCAGCCTTCCTCACTTATGAGATGTAGGGTGTGTTGGCCTGCTAAATGCCTTTGCTTGTGTGTAATGTCATATTGGGAAATCTTGAATCCTTAGGCAAAGGCATAATTATTTAAGAATATTAATTAAGCCACCAGTCACTTTGGTAGGCTTCTGAGTTTGTTTCAGTGGCGGGAGAACTGACTGTGGTTATGAAGTAGCACAGGAAGGATCAGCAGGTGGCGGATGGCCTACATTTAATTGTGATGTTGTGTAGAATCCAGACCCAGCCCGCATTGTCAACAATAATATGACAGATGTACCTAAGCATTACATCTCATAAGCATTACTGCACGGCTAAATTGCAAGTAGACACACGTTGGAGTGCTAGATGGGTGCTCAAATCAATATTTTACAATAATAAAACATACTGAGGTATCAGATCTGTTTGACTGGTGCCGTGAGTACCTGGTTGGATTTGAGTGTTTGAACATTGTACAATCTGTTGTTTCATTTGCTCACAGCATGCGGTTAGTTTTACAAAAGAATGTTCTTAAGTCGCTTTCTTTTTCAGTACTACGACTCTAATAAATTAGGAAGTCTTAAAATCCACAGCAGTTATGTTCAGTTGTTGCAGTCTGAACAGACACGTGCAACGACTGGAGTGTTATTCTGGTTTGTGATTCAGTCCCTAGACACCCTTCAATTATGTGTCAGTTGTGGACCATTTTCAGTAAAATATATTTACAGACTAGATAATTTGAATATTCAGTTTGACTGAAAGCACTGAATTTAAAAACAACATTTTGAGTAGTTGACCATTTCCCGTCAAATATATTTTCAGAATAGGTTATGATATATCTCACAGCCCAAAACCAACCTGACAATCCTGTGACTTCACACCCAGTCTCCAGGTGACAAATGAATGAAAGTAGGTGCAAAGACTTATTTCACGTTATAAACAGTTGCTATTCACAAAAACCAACACCACCAGCGAATTTTGGGTAAATCATCTTCATGCAGCCTGAATGCATTTATTCGTTGGCACAAATACAATATATACATTGGTAGCCTAAATATCTTGTACAATAACAACACTGATAATTAACAAGAAGCATCTAGACCAGGCTTCTCTGACCCACAGTGGGGTCATACAGTTATAACTTCACTGTCATGTGATGGATCACGTGACAGTCCAGTTCCACACAGTTCAGTCCGGTAGTGTGTGTATGGGTCCAGTGTGGTGTGGTCATTTGACCAGGTTCAGTTGTTCGCGGTACTCAGTGAAGAGTCTCTGGAGGCTGAGGTTGGAGCCAATGATGGGCAGAATGTCATCCAACAGACCTCGCTTCTTGTAGCCCTGTAACAACAAGTGAACACATGACCGGAGTGACAGATTGATGATATGACCGGAGTGACAGATTGATGACATGACTGGAGTGACAGATTGATGACATGACTGGAGTAACAGATTGATGACACGACTGGAGTGACAGAATGATGGCATGACTGGAGTGACATATTGATGGCATGACTGGAGTGACATATTGATGACATGACTGGAGTGACATAATGATGACATGACTGGAATGACAGAATGATGACATGACTGGAGTGACAGAATGATGACATGACTGGAATGACAGATTGATGACATGACTGGAGTGACAGATTGACGACACAACTGGAGTGACAGAATGATGGCATGACTGGAGTGACATATTGATGGCATGACTGGAGTGACATACTGATGACATGACTGGAGTGACAGAATGATGACATGACTGGAATGACAGAATGATGACATGACTGGAGTGACATATTGATGACATGACTGGAGTGACAGAATGATGACATGACTGGTGTGACAGAATGATGACATGACTGGAATGACAGAATGATGACATGACAGGAGTGACATATTGATGACATGACTGGAGTGACAGAATGATGACATGACTGGAATGACAGAATGATGACATGACTGGAATGACAGAATGATGACATGACTGGAGTAATGGAATGATGACATGACCGGAGTGACAGATTGATGACACGACTGGAGTGACAGACTGATGACACAACTGGAGTGAGAGATTGATGACCCGACTGGAGTGACAGATTGATGACACAACTGGAGTGAGAGATTGATGACCCGACTGGAGTGACAGACTGATGACACAACTGGAGTGAGAGATTGATGACCCGACTGGAGTGACAGATTGATGACACAACTGGAGTGACAGAATGATGACATGACTGGAGAATGGAATGATGACATGACTGGAGTGACAGATTGATGACACGACTGGAGTGACAGACTGATGACATGACTGGAGTGACAGATGAATGACACGATTGGAGTGACAGAATGATGACATGACTGGAGTAATGGAATGATGACATGACCGGAGTGACAGATTGATGACACGACTGGAGTGACAGACTGATGACATGACTGGAGTGACAGATGGATGACACGATTGGAGTGACATAATGATGACACAACTGGAGTGACATAATGATGACATGACTTTAGTGACAGAATGATGACATGACTGGAGTAATGGAATGATGACATGTCCGGAGTGACAGATTGATGACACAACTGGAGTGACAGACTGATGACACGACTGGAGTGACAGAATGATGACATGACTGGAGCAATAGAATAACATGACTGGAGTGACACATTGATGGCATGATTGGAATGACATAATGATGCAATGACTGCATGACTGGACTGACAGTGATGACATGACTGAAGTGACAACAATGAACATTACGACATGGTGATGTGAAGGTTTAATTACAAGACTGACTTTACCCAGAGATAAGATGACTGAAGTGATAAAATGAGTACACAACTGTAATGAAGGTTTGGCCCTGGTGTTAAGACATAACTAAAGTGACAGAATGTAGACTTGACAGAAGTGAAGGTCTGACTATCACTCCAGTGCAGTGAGAGTGACAGTGGTGACGTCACTAACCAGGACAGTCGTGTCCCAGTGCTGTGTTGATCTACTCCTACAGACCGGCCCCAGTAGTTCGTCACACAACTCTCGTATTGTGTCCTCCAAACCTGCCAACACATACGTCACATCAACACACCACTCCGAACTAGTGACAGGTGTCAATCACTTCTATGACATGTCAGTCAATCAGGACATATTAGTCACATGTTCTGAATCCTGTGGTCCTGGTCAATACTGCCAAAGTAAGTTTGAAGGCACAGGACACCGATGACTTTCCCATCAGTGGACGTGTTAATAGTTTGTCAAAATATAAATGAAAATCTTATACCTAAATCACATGCATGCATAGTGCCCATCAATATCAATAAAGAGAGCTGACATGCAGTAACAAGCATTGCTCAATATTTGTCAAACTTTGATATCATTAACCACTGGGCGCCCGCTCAAGCTACATTTGGTTTGAGTTGCTTCTATCTACTCAATGTACATTTCAAATTTTTTTCTGATTAACTTCATCAATAGACATTTCAGCATGGAAGTATTATATGTGGTAGGTGTTATATAGAACAACAAATCAGTTGTACACAGGCTCAAAATAAAGGGATGGCCCTCTAGCAGCCTCACCACTTGTGACACTCCTGTACGGTAGGCCGTTATTAAGATTTGGGTAAGCTTTGCCATTCAAAGCTTTTTAACTTATAATTATCCACTTTCTGTATATGTAGGCCAAGCTCAATCAATTCTGAATTTAATTGTCGTTTTAGTTTATTATTGCTCACTAACAGTTTACTGATTTTCTAAGTTTTTGAAGATGGATTATCCAAACCTGTGGTGACTACAAAGGTGGACGGCAATGTTTCAACCAGTGACTTGCCATCATGTTCTGAATGGTTTATTTGACAGTTTTGGCGAAGAAACCATATGATTACGACGTTCGAAACTACAATGATGTTGGCGAACTTATCAACAATTATTGATACTTGGACGGACGCCAGTGATGATAAAAGTTAAATTATAAAACTGCAGGAAGAGTAATGTAACGTGTTGTTAATGTAACACAGCACAGCCCATTTTACTCACTCATTATCGTATGTTCGACAATTTTCTTACATCCCTATTTTGTTGCATATTTGGTCCTCAAATCTTTACTTGAAATGAGCCCTGTGTGTGTGCATGAGTGAGTGAGTGAGTGAGTGAGTGAGTGAGTGAGTGAGTGAGTGAGTGAGTGAGTGAGTGAGTAGTGAGTGTGTGTGTGTGTGGTGTGTGTGGTGGTGTGTGTGCGTGCGTGCGTGCGTGCGTGCGTGCGTGCGTATGTGTATGGCCTCACTTACCAGATCAGGTATGTTTCTTCAAATGTCAAATAAACTAACACAATTATTTTTAGGTGCTGTGATACATAACAAGAAGGCTGACAGCCCTGACCCCTCAAGAGGTCACCTGCTGTGACCTGTGGTTCCACTCACTGTGCTGCACAAGATAGCGGACATAGGTGAGGAGCCAGAAACGATACTCGGTGCCTGAGTTGAGGACTCGAGCACACAGCATCTGGTTCTGGAGGTGACTCAGTGTGGCCGACTGCTGCAGGCTGATGTCCGTGCGGTACAACTGACCCGCTCGCACGTCCGCCCTAGCACACAAACACACAAAGTAAAGGTTCTTATACAACGCAGTATCCAGTCCTCAGGACTGTTCAAAGCGCTTTACACTTTACTTCCCTGGCAGACACCATCTCAACTTCACTGGGAAGCATTCAGCCATATGCTACAATTAATGCATGAAGGCTGCTTGTACACATATCCACCACTGTCTACAGCCAGATACTCATTTATACAGCTGAGTGAATTGGAGCAATGTAAAATGAAACAAAATTGCTCAACATCGCAGCACAGCATTCAAACCCGATTCTCTTACTTGAGGGTCTGAAGCTCTACCCCTAAGCCACTGCGCTCAAACACACTAGGACAAGCAAGAAAATGAAGGTTTTCGTGTATGCAGTGTCCTGTGCTTCACACTGGCAAACATGTTCAACCAAACCCCATTTCTACCTCTCTGGGAAATATTCAGCCATTCCGCAAATAATGCAATATTAATATACAAATATCCCCCACTGGTTATAGCCAGGTACTCATTCATAAAACTGAAACAATGTAGAGGGAACAAACTTGCGTTAGGTTTGACATGCCAGCACATGATTTGAATCTGGGTTCTCTTTAAGAATCTGGCATTGTACCCTGTCACTGGTAAAACTACTAGTTGAAAAAATCCGTGGCTTACTCCCTGTTTGTAGGCTGCGTTACAGAAACAACTGAACTAATGAAAATAACATGACAAACACACAAAACAAGAGTCGACTTTAATACATGTGGTCTGCCTGTAGTGGCAATAAGTAGAAATGTTGTAATATGTAGGAACGACTGAAATGTGTGCCTTTTATAACAACAAATACATTACATAAACTTTAAAAGAAAACCAACATTTTGCACCAGGAATGAAATATAGCAACAAACCCTGAATTTTATACCAATAAAACATAACAATAATCATAATAATAATCTGACTAAAGTTTTCTGTGCCATACATCTAGCAATTATAACAATTCAGAGGTGCATTAAAGCACTGCATAAAACGTAATTATTCAACTTTTGATACCAACTTGATATGAACAGAAAACAAAGAAATGAAAGAAAGCACTGCTCACCTCCGCTGCACCGCCTGCAGGGTGGCGAGAGGGCCGGGGGGCAGGGCACTACTGCGATGCTCAGAGCACAGCTGGGACTTGTCATCTTTGTTGGCCAACATCACCCTGTTGTACAACAACACGTCAACATCATCCTGTTGTACAACAATACGTCAACTACACCCTGTTGTACAACAACACGTCAACATCACCCTGTTGTACAACAACACGTCAACATCACCCTGTTGTACAACATGTCAACATCACCCTGTTGTACAACAACATGTCAACATCATCCTGTTGTACAACAACACGTCAACATCATCCTTTGTACAACAACACGTCAACATCATCCTGTTGTACAACAACACGTCAACATCATCCTGTTGTACAACAACACGTCAACATCATCCTGTTGTACAACAACACGTCAACATCACCCTGTTGTACAACAACACGTCAACATCATCCTGTTGTACAACCACACGTCAACATCATCCTGTTGTACAACCACACGTCAACATCACCCTGTTGTACAACAACATGTCAACATCACCCTGTTGTACAACAACATGTCAACATCACCCTGTTGTACAACAACATGTCAACATCACCCTGTTGTACAACAACACGTCAACATCACCCTGTTGTACAACAACACGTCAACATCACCATGTTGTACAACAACACATCAACTACACCCTGTTGTACAACAACACGTCAACTACACCCTGTTGTACAACACGTCAACATCACCCTGTTGTACAACAACACGTCAACATTACCATGTTGTGTAACAACACGTCAACATCACCCTGTTGTACAACACGTCAACATAACCCTGTTATACAACAACACGTCAACATCACCCTGTTGTACAACAACACGTCAACATCACCCTGTTGTACAACAACATGTCAACATCACCCTGTTGTGCAACAACATGTCAACATCACCCTGTTGTACAACAACACGTCAACATCACCCTGTTGTACAACAACACGTCAACATTGCCATGTTGTGCAACAACACGTCAACATTGCCATGTTTTACAACAACCTGCCAACACCATCCTGTTGTACAACAGGCCAGTATCCCTCTGTTGTACAACAACATGTAAAAAAATCACCCTGTTGTACAACAACATGTCAACATAACCTGTTTGTAACAACATAAAATAAAACAGTCAACATCATTTATAAAAACAAATGTCAACATCACCATGTTGTACAACAAAACATCAACATCACCCTGTTGTGCAACAACATGTCAACATTGCCACATTGTGCAACAACATGTCAACATCACCCTGTTGTGCAACAACACGTCAACATTGCCATGTTGTGCAACAACACGTCAACATTGCCATGTTTTACAACAACCTGCCAACACCATCCTGTTGTACAACAGGCCAGTATCCCTCTGTTCTACAACAACATGTCAAAAACACCCTGTTGTACAAGCATATGTCAACATAACTCTGTCATATAACAACATCATAAAATGTCAACATCATTATCACAAATCAAATGCCAACATCACCCTGTCATAGATATAACACTACTAATACTATATTAAAAATACTATACTAACAATACTATAGTAACAATATTGTATTCAAACAATCTTAAACATTTTCTGTGGCAGTTGATACTCAGCTTAACTGCCATATTTTCTATTTTCATAGTTTTATACCGGGTAAAAAACGAAATGCATATTATACCAAATATCAGTGTTGCCATGTTACAATGTCTCTTTTAATTATAAGAGATTCATTTGATTTACCTTAATTATCTGTCTACACCTGTTCACCTGTGGGCAGTAGGTAAGTGGGGTGTGTACGTACCAACAGCCTAGTTCCAGCATGAAGGAGTAGGACCGGCCATTGTTGAGTGACACTACAGGCAGACCTGTCTGGGTGACATCACATGACACTATCTTAGTGTCACTGTCTGCAAGTTGACAACAGCAGCAACTCATTAAATATACAGCGACACATACACGGACGGACGGACGGACGGACGGACACGGACGGACGGACAGACGGACGGACGGACGGACGGACAACAGCCAGCAAACACCCTATCTAGTACATGTGGGTGACCCATTCTCAACAACAACAACAAAGTTCAGTCCTAAGTCATACTTATCTGGAACACGCTGGAAGCTTGCAGGACCCAGTACACAAACCCCAGCTAGTACCTAACTCAGCTGGTTTGCTGAAGAATCCTGAGATTAATTTATTGGATCTCGCTAGACTTTTGTGCAGCTGACTGTACACAGCTGAAATATTTCCAGGTGTCACTCTTCAGACATGTTCTGAGTGATGATGATGAAATAGTAATTTTGCTAAACGCTGAAAATGTCGCAAATTAAGTAAGATGGCTGATTATGCATTTGCCTCTACATAGTTGTACACATTATTAGTACAATAAAAAGTATACATTTCAAAGATATTTACCCTGGAATGATGGGCACCAGGGATTCGTTCTTGATGACAGCTGTCATCCTGTGTACATTCCTGCCAGGAAAGTAACCACCAACACATACAGTAACTTTCCCCTATACTGGACGACATCATCAACGTATGGTATAACGTGCTGATTTGTGTTATTTAAAAATATTCATTATTGGATAGTCTCATAAATAATCTGACCATAAACGTTATGACCACGTGCTGTGCTGTGCTGTGCTGTGCTGTGCTGTGCTGTGCTGTGCTGTGCTGTGCTGTGCTGTGCTGTGCTGTGCTGATGTTATTTCATTCAGTCATAACATATAATGTAATCACATAAACCTCTATTTAAAAACACAATTTTGCCAAATTTTTCTATTCTACATCCAGGTTATCGACATTTATTTACAAATGCCAAATTTTATTGAGCTGTGAAACAACTGCAGGTCTTGGGTTTTCTAATGTCTTGCTAGATTGACCATGTACCACTTAAAAGTGAGTTTGCATAATTAACTATACACATACTGTAGAGTTCACAAAAGCCAGTAATGCTACTGGCATTGAAATCTCGCAAAAAGTTTTTTCAATGATATTTGGGAGTTGTGGTCAGTGGGCGTGGCATGGGGCCATGATTTTGGAGTGATATTAGGGCCATGGTTTGGGGAAAGGTTTAGTGGGGTGTATTAGGGGCATGGTTTGGGGAAAGGTTTAGTCGGGTGTATTAGGGGCATGGTTTGGAGGCAAGGTTTAGTGTGGTGTATTAGGCACATGGTTTGGGGAAAGGCTTTGTGGGGTGTATTAGGGGCATGGTTTGGAGGCAAGGTTTAGTGTGGTGTATTAGGCACATGGTTTGGGGGCAAGGTTTTGTGGGGTGTATTAGGCACATGGTTTGGAAGCAAGGTTTATTGGGGTGTATTAGGGGCATGGTTTGGGGGCAAAGTTTTGTGGGGTGTATTAGGCACATGGTTTGGAGACAAGGTTTAGTGGGGTGTATTAGGCATCTGGTTTGGAGGCAAGGTTTAGTGGGGTGTATTAGGGGCATGGTTTGGGGACAAGCTTTAATGCATCCCAGATGGTGGGTTTAATAGTTTTGTGGGGTGTATTAGGCACATGGTTTGGAGACAAGGTTTAGTGGGGTGTATTAGGCATCTGGTTTGGAGGCAAGGTTTAGTGGGGTGTATTAGGGGCATGGTTTGGGGACAAGCTTTAATGCATCCCAGATGGTGGGTTTAATAGCGTTAGTTCCAGCAGAACTCACCAGACAAACACAGAGCCGGTACATGTAATGGCCAGCAGGTGGCAGTCACTACATCGAAGAGACGAGACTTTGGAATCGAGAACGAGGCAGGGTGAGAGTTTGCGTCCAGTTGTCGTAGAACACACACTGATGGTGTGGTCAGCACAGGCCACACCAGTGATCTCACTGAAACACAATCACAGGCCACACCAGTGATCTCACTGAAACACAATCACAGGCCACACTGGTGATCTCACTGAAACACAATCACAGGCCATGCCAGTGATCTCACTGAAACACAATCACAGGCCACACCAGTGATCTCACTGAAACACAATCACAGGCCACACTGGTGATCTCACTGAAACACAATCACAGGCCATGCCAGTGACCTCACTGAAACACAATCACAGGCCACACCAATGATCTCACTGAAACACAATCACAGGCCACACCGGTGATCTCACTGAAACACAATCACAGGCCACACCAGTGATCTCACTGAAACACAATCACAGGCCACACCAGTGATCTCACTGAAACACAATCACAGGCCACACCGGTGATCTCACTGAAACACAATCACAGGCCACACCAGTGATCTCACTGAAACACAATCACAGGCCACACCAGTGATCTCACTGAAACACAATCACAGGCCACACCGGTGATCTCACTGAAACACAATCACAGGCCACACGGTGATATCACTGAAACACAATCACAGGCCACACAGTGATCTCACTGAAACACAATCACAGGCCACACGTGATCTCACTGAAACACAATCACAGGCCACACCAGTGATCTCACTGAAACACAATCACAGGCCACACCAGTGATCTCACTGAAACACAATCACAGGCCACACCAGTGATCTCACTGAAACACAATCACAGGCCACACTGGTGATCTCACTGAAACACAATCACAGGCCACACTGGTGATCTCACTGAAACACAATCACAGGCCACACCAGTGATCTCACTGAAACACAATCACAGGCCACACTGGTGATCTCACTGAAACACAATCACAGGCCACACTGGTGATCTCACTGAAACACAATCACAGGCCACACCAGTGATCTCACTGAAACACAATCACAGGCCACACTGGTGATCTCACTGAAACACAATCACAGGCCATGCCAGTGATCTCACTGAAACACAATCACAGGCCACACCAGTGATCTCACTGAAACACAATCACAGGCCACACCGGTGATCTCACTGAAACACAATCACAGGCCACACCAGTGATCTCACTGAAACACAATCACAGGCCACACCAGTGATCTCACTGAAACACAATCACAGGCCACACCAGTGATCTCACTGAAACACAATCACAGGCCACACCGGTGATCTCACTGAAACACAATCACAGGCCACACCGGTGATCTCACTGAAACACAATCACAGGCCACACCAGTGATCTCACTGAAACACAATCACAGGCCACACCAGTGATCTCACTGAAACACATTCACAGGCCACGCCAGTGATCTCACTGACACACAATCACAGGCCACGCCAGTGATCTCACTGACACACAATCACAGGCCACGCCAGTGATCTCACTGACACACAATCACAGGCCACACCAGTGATCTCACTGACACACAATCACAGGCCACACCAGTGATCTCACTGACACACAATCACAGGCCACACCAGTGATCTCACTGACACACAATCACAGGCCACACCAGTGATCTCACTGAGCACACAATCACAGGCCATGCCAGTGATCTCACTGACACACAATCACAGGCCACACCAGTGATCTCACTGACACACAATCACAGGCCACATCAGTGATCTCACTGACACACAATCACAGGCCACGCCAGTGATCTCACTGACACACAATCACATTGAAACTGAATTGTGACAAATCTTAAGTGCATACATGAGATACTGATCAATAAGGCGGCTACTAAACAGACCACTAGTGTGCAAACAGACACTGTTTATAACATTACCGGTTTGTCACACAGGCAATGACGCTTGTGTCAAAGTTCAGCTCCCACTTTGTCTTGCCCGCATCAACACAGCTCAGTCTGTGTACGGTCACACGGCCGTGGGCCATGTTGTTGTCCACTTGAAGCAAGCGGTCAGTGCAGCCGGACACCTGCGGACGAATGGGAAATATGTCTGTCATTTCCACTTAATGGTACTTATGCTTGACGTTTCTACATTAGAAAAAATAAATAAAAAAATGGCATTAACCCTTTACAACCTGAAAGCATCCAGCGACCAAGTCCTCATGTGCTATAGTTTTTTTTGCTATAGTTTCATAGTTCAATGCTGATCACTTCCATGTTTGTGGAGATGACCAGCCAGGGGTACTGTATTGGTAGCACGGAAACATAATCCCTGGCACGCAAGGATGCTTCTCAGTAGCCAGGCCAGTGATGACACTCACAGAGACAGACAGGTACAGACATAGAGACAGACATCACATACAGACATCACATACACAGACATCACATACACAGAGACAGACATCATAGACATAGAGACAAACATTACAGACATAGAGACAAACATTACAGACATTGAGACTGACATCACAGACATAGAGACATACATCACAAACATAGAGACCCACAATAGACACAGAGACAGACATAGAGACATACATCAGACATAGACATCACAGACATAGACACCTACATCACAGACATACATCACAGACAGACATATACTTCACAGACACAGTAGTCTACCTGTATAGTAGTTGAACCCTGTATACTTGAGACGGGCAGCTTCAGCTTTGACGTGCAGTATACCAATCTACTCTCTGCTGGGGGCGCAGGTTGCTATGGAGACAAACAGAGTTTTGTACAACAATATTTTATCAATCCCAATATTTTTTTATAATAAAAAGCAAGAAAGTAAGAAGTTTCAAAATGGCTACTTTAATGTAATAATTTGACATGAGCCACACATTTATTATTAATATTTATTATTATATTTATAATTAGTAATATCCATTGCTATTATAGATTATTATTAGCATTTATTATCAATATATTTAAAGGTATGAGAGAGAAAGGAAGATTGAGTTCAGGACTGGACGAAATGGAAGAGACTCTGCAGCTCCTGTCATAGGGAGAACAAGAAGTTTATTTTGACGCCAGAACACAACAGAATAATTACACGTCAGGTATATGCAATCCCACAACACAACAGAATAATTACACTGTAAACACGTCAGGTGTATGCAATCCCACAAATAAAATAGAGCTATGGATATTTCGAAACCAGAATAATGAGTAATGATCAGCAATTAATGGTCCCTGACTCCATTTGTGACACAATGTCGCTATCATAACAGCCACATTGGTTAGGAATTTTGCTTAAACATACACTGGCCTGTGAATTAATTAAAGAAAGAAAGGTGTAACACTGAGCGACAAAGTAAAGAGTGTGGACATCAGAAAGGAGCTAGGAGTGAATAGTATACAAGAGAAAGTCAAGAGAAATGAGACTACACTGGTATGGACACATGCAGAGAATGGAAGAAAACAACGAAGTGAGAGCAGTTGCTGATAGTGCCAGGAAAAAGACCAAGAGGGAGACCAAGAGGGAGATGGGTGGATTGTGTCCGAAGGGATATGCAGGCACTGCGGATCACCCCGGAGGATGCCCAGGACAGAACATTCTGGAAATCAAGAATTTGGGCTCTGACCCCGCCTAGTGGCAAAAAGCAAGGAAGAAGAAGAAGAGGAAGTGGAGGAGGAGGAGGAGAAGATGCATTGGTCTCTGTAACTTTCATATCAGCGGATGTAATAAAAACTGTACAAATATTTTAATAAGCAGTTTCCATCAAATTTAACAATTTGTTTTACACAGGAGGCAGTGAAATGTCAGAAACAAATTATTATTATTATGATTTCAAGCGATAAGCACACATACCACAGACGGTCCAGCGGTCACCTGAAGCATCTCCCCTGACCGGTCCTTGCGCGGCCGGCCACGTCCATCCTTCTTCTTGGGGGGTAGGCTGGGGTGGAGGCCAACCAGCTTGCGTTTCACCCCTTTGCCCTTCCTGGCGTCCTCCTCCTGCCTCAGACTGCCCCTGTCCACCAACTTACTGTGACTACAGGTAACGACACACACAGGTGAGACAGGTGAATGTCACACAGAGAGTGACTTCTTACATGAAAGGTAAGTTCTCACATAGAAGGTGAGTTCTCACATAGAAAGTGAGTTCTTACACAGAAGATGAATTCGTACACAGAAGGTGAGTTCTCACATAGAAAGTGAGTTCTCATATAAAAAGTTAGTTCTCACAAAGAAAGTGAGTTCTCACACAGAAAGTGAGTTCTCACACAGAAGGTGAGTTCTCACACAGAAAGTGAGTTCTCACATAGAAGGTGAGTTCTCACACAGAAGGTGAGTTCTCACACAGAAAGTGAGTTCTCACACAGAAGGTGAGTTCTCACACAGAAGGTGAGTTCTCACACAGAAAGTGAGTTCTCACCCAGAAGGTGAGTTCTCAGATAGAAAGTGAGTTCTCACACAGAAGGTGAGTTCTCACACAGAAGGTGAGTTCTCACATAGAAAGTGAGTTCTCACACAGAAGGTGAGTTCTCACACAGAAGGTGAGTTCTCACATAGAAAGCGAGTTCTCACATAGAAAGTGAGTTCTCACATAGAAGGTGAGTTCTCACATAGAAGGTGAATTCTTACATAGAAGGTGAGTTCTCACATAGAAGGCGAGTTCTTACATAAAAGGTAAGTTCTTACATAGAAGGTGATTCCTTACATGAAATGTAAGTTCTTGCATAGAAGGTGAGTTCTTACATAGAAGGAGAGTTCTTACAAAACAAAAGTAAATTCTTATACAAAAGGTAGGTTCTTATATAGTGCAGAATCTACACTGCTTTACCATTTCAACAGAACGTCATGTCAACTTCTGTGGGAACCATTCAGCCACACTGCAACTAATGCACAAAGACTATCTGTACACAAACATCCGTCAGCCTCTACAAGAAGCCCCCACCCCACAATCAAGAGGGCAAACTGAATCATACAATGATACAGCACACACTGTCTCAGACTTGTCGACTACTCACATTCCGTGCGGGGTCGATTCCTTGTCACATGACTTCACGTCACTGCCACCTGACATCGCCTGGAATATAAGAGAAATGATGGTCAAACCAAAGCTGGTGTGTTACACATTTTATAAGGAGTCTGCACTTTTGTAGAAGAGAAAGTGAAATATCCCAATGGAAATGGGTAAAATGTTGCCAACTCATAGAGTCAATGTTTTATATCCATAAAACCCAATTGTTCACTTGTGAAACATTTGGATTTTATGGATGTAGAACATTGACTCTGTGAGTTTGCAACAATATATATGTATATAGTTGACATATATATATATATATATATATATATTATTATATATATATATACATACATATGTATATATATATATGTCAACTGCAGCTCTAAACAAATACATTGATCTGTAGCATTATTAACAGTGATGTTAAATACATGTCTAGAATATGGAAGTACTGGTTCAGTTTCCTGTCATTTTGGTGATGATTGATAGAAATTATGTACACGGTAACTATTGCTTATAACACCACATAACCACGACAACATACTTGTTTGCTGCATGAAGTCTACAAATAAAGCAATTATCATTATTGTTCTCTTCTTAAGACCACACAATCAGTGCAAACGACACACACCTTGGACGGGGAGAGAGACCTGCCACTAGATGGCGGTGACATCAGACCCCCTGCGATGTTGTGGTGTTGTTGCTTCTCCACAACTATCTGGCTCTGTTCTGTCGTTGACGAGAACGTGGGCTGTGATGTTGCACTGAACGGCAGTGGCACGTCACTGAAACATCAACATTGACATATCACTGATGCATCCACAATGACACGTCACTGAAACATCAACAATGACATGTCACTGATACATCAACAATGACACGTCACTGATACATCAGCAATGACACATCACTGACACATCAACAATGACACCTCACTGATACATCAACAATGACACGTTACTGAAATATCAACAATGACACGTCACTGATACATCAACAATGACACGTTACTGAAATACCAACAATGACACGTCACTGACACATCAACAATGACACGTCACTGACACATCAACAATGACACATCACTGACACATCAACAATGACACGTCACTGACATATCAACAATGACACGTCACTGACACATCAACAATGACACGTCACTGACATATCAACAATGACACGTCACTGATACATCAACAATGACACGTTACTGACACATCAACAATGACACGTTACTGAAACATCAACAATGACACGTCACTGAAACATCAACAATGACACGTCACTGACATATCAACAATGACACGTCACTGATACATCAACAATGACACGTTACTGACACATCAACAATGACACGTTACTGAAACATCAACAATGACACATCACTGAAACATCAACAATGACACGTTACTGAAATATCAACAATGACACGTTACTGAAATATCAACAATGACACGTCACTGAAACATCAACAATGACACGTCACTGAAACATCAACAATGACACATCACTGAAACATCAACAATGACACATCACTGAAACATCAACAATGATGTCACTGAAACATCAACAATGACATGTCACTGACACATCAACATCGAAACTGAAAGTGCGGAAGTGTTAATGATACAATGCTTGGGCCAGTGGTGTAGTCAGCTGCATATACAGGACCAGATGTAATTCCTTATTTCTATCACAGAAGAGGTCGATACTGAGACGTCTAATTTGTTCCTTGTGAAAGGGAAAGTGCCACCCTCTGGTGTCTGGACAGACATCACTGAGCAGTACTTTGTAACAGAAGTCTACTGTCTAGAACATCAAAGGGTATAACAGTTAACTCTGCTTGCCTTGACATTATTGCCAAATAATTTTGTTTTAAAACAAGATAAAACATCGAATAGGCAGAATATTTAAATTTGCGAGCATTATTCCGAGCTTAATAATGTAATGAAACCTTCACTGGTGGGCAGTAAACCTTCAATGGCAGACGTATCCCATGATGCACCTACCCAAGGTCTGGCTGTGGAGCCAGGAAGATCGGTGTAATCCTTCGTTTCCCATCCTTGGTTCTCGTCTCGATTTGCTTGTTGCTATACTTTTAACACAAACAAGTATACACCATTACAAGCCCTAATGATATGTACAGACAATATGTTATGTCATCGAACTAATGTGTGTGTGTGTGTGTGTGTGTGTGTGTGTGTGTGTCACATGTGTGTTTTTTTCATCCTAAAAGTTTGAATTTTGGGTGCCAAACTTTCAGGGAGTAATCTGATTCTGAATAATTGTTTCAAAATAAATTTCCTCTTGCTCATATTACTCAAATTGTCTGATTATTCCGAGAACTGATCAGTTGTTACGTAACTTGGGCTAACACGATTGTTTCAAATTTGCATAAGAATATAATTATAAGAATAAAGATGATGATTTATTTCAACAATTGCAACAACGACAATTACAATACACAAAAAAGTAAAATGTTCAAATGTAAATTAAATAACGAAATTGAAAATGGCAGGAAGAAGAGTGTCACTTATAACACTTGCCCAAATTACAAAGTGTACAACTATAACCAGAAATAAATACAATTTGCAGCATACATGATTGCAACATAACCTTCCTATTTTTTTATTATTAAAAAGAGTTTAATACAATTACATATATCATAAAAAAAACATTATACAAATACTCCAAAGAACCATCCTCTGGACAATGGTCATTCTGACCAGTGACTGGACACATTGACAGATGACCTACTTGGGTTGACGAGCGACTACACAGGGAGACGTCATCAGGCCTCCTGATGCCTCCAGGGCTCTGACTCGCAGTGACGGCCGGTTGTGACAACTGTGACAATGGTGGTGGTGGTGGCTGTGGTTGTGGCTGCGGTTGTGGTTCTTGAGGCTGTTCCTCCGGCGGCTGGCTTCTGTAGTCCCAGCATCGCGGGGGTCTCAATGATATGACTCGACTGGTTCACACTCTTCCCATAGGTCTGCTGCTGAAGGTCATCCTGGGGTCAAAGTTCAAGTTATGTTGGTTCAACCACAGACATTTGAAAATGACAGTTCAGTTCATATTGGTTCAGTGGTTATTACATCAACTGGTGACATTTCAAATTATAATTGTATTGTTTTAACTTTCTATATGTGAACCAATGACAGCTTAAGCAGGTTCAACCATTAACATTTTATTCAATGACAGTCCATAATATTGGTGCAACCATTGATATTTTTCCCACCGACATTTATATTCAACAATCTACATTTGAGCCAATGACAGTTTAAATTACATCTGTTCACTCAATTACATTTCAACTGATGTCAAATAACAGTTTTATAACACATCAAGTCATACCATTGGAACCACTGACATTAACACCAGAAATTGTTCAAATAACTGACTCAATGACTAATGTTTAAACTAACAATAAATATCTAACAGATACTGACTGAATCTACAGGAATGTGAAGAGTTGATGAGATGGGGTGTTAACCCATTTTATCCCGCTAGGTAAGTGATCTCACAGGGTGAGAGGTGTTGACCTACATTCTCCCACAGTTTTAGGGGGTGTTCACCTACCTTCTCCTGCGTGGTGAGGGGGGTGCCAAGTTCTGAGGGGGTGAAGTCCATGTAGGCGACAGTACCATCGGAGGAGCAGCACAACAACTGCATGCCACTGCGACTCCTGCAACAACACACAACAACGTGCAACAACAACAATTAACAGTAATAACTATATTTTTGTATGACATATTTTATTGCTGATTCAAAGCACTTTACATTAAAAACAAACTACATCCATCTATGTAATTAAAAAGATTTAAATAGAAACATAACCCCTTGTAAATGCAATTATTAACATACCTAAACAAGTAAAAATACCAAACAATTCACAACAAACCATCATGCTACCACACTACGCAAGCTCGCACGCAAGCTCGCTCGCATGCAAGCTCGCACGCACGCACCAACTCAGCTAGCAGACAACTCCTCACAACAACTTATTTTCAGTGGGATCAATCACTGTCAAATCACCAAAGAAAGAAGGAATTTTAAAAAAAGCTTAATTTTCGAAGATGACCTAAACCAAATCTGTGGTTTGGCCACTATGGTGTGCCCATTTTTACAAAAATCTTCCCAGTACTACCAGAACTTTCCGCAAAACGAAATGTTGCCAAACCATCCTGCTAATGCGGTGTCATTCAGTGCTGTCAGTACAAATCACGTACCAGGAAATGTCGAGAACGGAGTTGCTGAAGAGGTCATGCAAGACCACTAGAGGGCGCTTGAGAGCAGTCAGCTAAAACAAGAAATATTTAGAAGTTATTAATAAAATAAGTATTTAGAAGTTATCAGTAAGATTAAACAGTACAATGTGAAGACGTAACATGCAGAAATTTGTTTTTACAAAATAACACAAATGTGCTGAAATAATTTTTTCAGCAATTTATTCCTCTCAAAACGTACATTTTTATAGCTCATTAAGTGTGAAACGAAAACGTTTGTCTCTGTAAATAAGAGTAGAGTAAGAGAGTTTATTACCAATGGTCCAATACACACATAAACATTTTCATATGCCACAAACAATTTGATAAATAATTATTATACATCGTGCACCCAAAATTATAAAACTAAGCTATGTAGGAGTAAATTTAACAGCCAACTGACACACATTTTGAAAATCATATATATATAATTTTTTAAAAAATATATATATATATATATATATATATATATATATATATATATATATATATATATATATATATATATTTACAACAAATTTTCAACCAGGTAACATCATATCAATCTTGTCTGAACATTATCTTAAAAGGTTAAAACAGTAAACAAACATGTTATTTAAACAAGATCAGTAAATTAGTTACTGAATATATAAACTTAAGCTGACAGTTAAAAGTTGTATGTCTCTCGCTAAATAAAATAAATAATAATAAATAAATAAATACGTACCCAGATGGAAACTGAACGGTCCCTACTGCCGATGGCACAGCAACAGTGGTGTACCACCTACAAGGGGCAGCACCATTGTTAGCACGAAAACATCGCTTCACCAGATGGAGTAATGTTTGTAAATTTCTTCTACTAATATTTGGAATTCCACTTACACAAATCTTCTAATCAAACCTTGTCAAATTTAGAATTCAGAGCGACTTGAATGAATACACCTCGACTATTAAATACCATCACATACAATTTTCAGCACATCTACAATAACTTTCTAAGGTACCTATTCAAATTTATTCAAGTTATCAACTACTCATGGTCATAGCCATACGTCAGTGCTTCAAACATATCAAAACAAACAAAACAAACAAAGAGCACATTAATTTGTTGACATTCCATGTATTCGCCATCTTCTGATTAAAGATATACTCCTGTAGATAGCATAAATTGCTGGTCAAACAAGACTTGGCAAGACTCACCTTGTCTGACCCTTTCTTCTTCTTTCCCAGGATATTAGGGTTAAATCTCTATAAAACAACAACTTTCACTTTCAACATTTACACACAGACAGGAGTAAAGCAACTACACAGGTTGGTGATACATAAATTACATTTATTTGATCATCAGTTACCAGGAAATACCACAAAGATACGCAGTGAACACACTTCTCATTGATAACAGAGTCAGACGTTTATAATAGAATCAGACAAATTGACCTAGACAAAATCAGAAAAACCTAGAAAAAACCTATTCACATTTAGCAGAAAATTACCATTTACAGGAATCGAATGCTTAACAGATTAGCATTTATTATTAGCTATCATAAAGTATCTTGATGAAGAGTTATGATCATACCACAACTGTGATGGCCTTCCTGTGTCCAACAAAGTCGCGGCCACACTGCCAGCCGTCCCGCTCGACAATCTGAGCTGTGGGTCCAGAGTTGTTCATTGCGTGAGCGGACAGAATGAATGACCCATCAGGGGACCAGCCGACCCGCAACACGTGGGTCGTACCCCCACACTGCAACACAAGACACGTTACTAGGGGGTGCTTCAATGGTAAGACATGGTACATACTGCAACATTTGGTGTCAGAAGTGGGTGTCATCTGACTCCATAGCACAGTTTACCAGACAACTATGTACATTATATTATATTATTTTTACATTACGCATGCAACATGATATCCGCAAAATAATCCCCAAAAGCAGTTCTCTCACTTCAACAAATTTGCGTTTACATTTCTGCTGTAAGGAAAACAGTGGGAGCCTTGGAGGGAGAATTTCTGTATGACAGAATGTTTGAGTACTCCACGAGTCTTGCATCCAGTTTTATGACTAAATGGACTTGTTGCTATGTGACAAGTCATGTGATGATATGTTAATTGCCAGACATAATTTAATACACAATACAATAACAACCACATAGATATTACCGCACACCAGACCCAGTTTCATACACACAATTTCACATTATAATTGTTGGAGTAGACAGGATCTTTTAAGTTATAATAAATAATAATTAATAATGTATTAATGATGCAATTGATTTAAGCACGGTGGAATTGGTATATTGATTGTTTAGAATTGACTAGAGTTGGAATTTACAAAATGGAAACAACCCAGTGACTGCTATAAGTGACATGACCCGATGACTGCCTAGTGACATGACCCAATAACTGCTGAGTGACATGACCCGATAACTGCTAAGTGACATGACCCAATAACTGCTAAGTGACATAACCCAATGACTGCTAAGAGACATGACCCAATAACTGCTAAGTGACATGACCCAATAACTGCTAAGTGACATAACCCAATGACTGCTAAGAGACATGACCCAATAACTGCTAAGTGACATGACCCAATAACTGCTAAGTGACATAACCCAATGACTGCTAAGAGACATGACCCAATAACTGCTAAGTGACATAACCCAATAACTGCTAAGTGACATGACCCAATAACTGCTAAGTGACATAACCCAATAACTGCTAAGAGACATGACCCAATAACTGCTAAGTGACATGACCCAATAACTGCTAAGTGACATAACCCAATGACTGCTAAGAGACATGACCCAATAACTGCTAAGTGACATGACCCAATAACTGCTAAGTGACATGACCCAATAACTGCTAAGTGACATGACCCAATAACTGCTAAGTGACATAACCCGATGACTGCTAAGTGACATGACCCAATAACTGCTAAGAGACATGACCCAATAACTGCTAAGTGACATAACCCGATGACTGCTAAGTGACATGACCATACCTCGTGGAACGGTTCAGTGATAGCGACCTCTTGCTTCCAGTCAAGGGTTCTCCAGACTCTTAAACTCTTGTCATCAGACTAAAATTAGATCATTTACTGCATCACACAAAATGTATTCACAATCTGAAAATAAACATGTGTCGCGTTAATTGTGTGCTAAGATGAGTGATTTCACTATGTAATTTTGGAACAAAACATGGAGCAGATCTTGCACAAGACACACGTAGCTTGAACATTTTGAGCATGATGAAATGACGATATGTTTATGTTTGATGATCAATTTGACCAAATGGATGACCGATTACAAGTAACAAACTTCCAAATTATCACTGTTCCTACATGACTGTCACCAGTAACAAAACACCTCAAGCTACACACACACAGAAGTTATTACCTCCTTCCTACAGGAAACAACTGGGGTACAAAGACCGGAAAAACGAGAGATGACTGTACGTACACATGCTGTCATATTAGGGTGAGATGTGTGAAACTGAAAGTGACCTGACTGGCGAGGTACTTGCTCACTGGGTCCCATGTGACTCCTTTCACCAGACCAGAGTGTCCTCGCAGCACAGCCACCTGCTCTGTAACACATTTATTCTGTGTAACACACCAAATAACAGATCGCATCACTGATTAGACATATAATTACTCTTGAATGGACTGATGATCTGTTTTCTTGTTTATAAATATTACCTATGATTACCACCCTAAAACCTTGAAAAGTTTGGTAAAAGTATATTTATTGTAATAAACTCAAGCTTTAACTGGAATGTATTACTGTTTTGTTTCGAAAGAACATAAAAAACACAGAATTATAAAGTATAGTCACAATGTAACATTGCTCAAAGCATTGGATTTATGAAGTTGTGATATATTTAAATAGATAATCAGGAGTTGTTTTAAGTGGCCTACTTTCTGAGCTGTCAAACGGAGTGGACCAGTCACGTGTAGAACAGAAGACACAAAATGAACATGTGAAAGAGTTTAAGTTCAAATACTTTAGATACCGGCTGTCCTTTGTGTTGCTTCAGGGCTGGGAGTTTGTGGCTCCAGGTGTGTGAATTTGTGGCTCCAGGTATGTGATTTTGTGGCTCCATGTGTGTCAGTGTCTGGCTCCAGGCGTGTGAGTTTGTGGCTCCAGGTGTGTCAGTGTCTGGCTCCAGGTGTGTGAGTTTGTGGCTCCAGGTGTGTCAGTGTCTGGTTCCAGGCATGTGAGTTTGTGGTTTCAGGTGTATGAGTTTGAGGCTCTAGGTGTGTGAGTTTTTTTTTATCCAGGTGTGTGAGTTTGTGGATCCAAGTGTGTGAGTTTGGGGCTCCAGGTGTGTCAGTGTCTGGCTCCAGGCATGTGAGTTTGTGGCTTCAGGTGTGTGAGTTTGTGGCTCCGTGTGTGAGAATTTGTGGCTCCAGTTATGCGAGTTTGTGGATTCAGGTGTGTGAGTTTGTGGCTACAGGTGTGTGAGTTTGTGGCTCCAGATGTGTGAGTTTGTGGCTCCAGATGTATGAGTTTGTGGTTCCAGGTGTGTGAGTTTGTGGCTACAGGTGTGTGAGTTTGTGGCTCAAGATGTGTGAGTTTGTGGCTCCAGATGTATGAGTTTGTGGTTCCAGGTGTGTGAGTTTGTGGCTCCACAACTGAGTGAGCTGGTGCTGTTAAGTCTGTTTCTACTCATTACGGTGACAAACCTGGAAACTTGAGTGTGTTCCAGATGACAATTGTGTTGTCAATGCTGCAGGACGCAAGCCAGCGGTCATGGGGAGACCAGGCCACATCCAACACATCTAAGGACAAGAACAACACATTTAGACTATCAGAACTACACATCTATGGACAAGAACAACACAGTTAGAATATTAGTACTACACATCTAAGGACAGGAATGACACAGTTAGAATAGTAGTACTTCATATCTAAGGAAAGAAGCATTACACTCATTAGTTAACTTCTTCCGGGACTACATTGTCAATAAAACAAGGAAACTCAAACCAGAAACAGTAAGTAGAAATGTACTTGTTATAAGCATCATACAGTAAACATTGTTACAAGTAATATTATTTCATTACCGCAAAGGGATATCGATATGAACAAATGGTGGCCAATAAAAACAGTCATTCTGGACTTTCTCAGGGGTCTGAAGGAGGAATACAGATGTATGTATATTAAGGACGCCTGAAAGTTATCACCTTGAAGGGTGGAAATGATATTTCAGGTTTTTTCAAATGTAGCTATAGTCTCACATGGCGGTGGAAATATCGCGCCATATTTTGGGAACAGCCCCAGAGAAACTGTCTGAGACAGGCTGCTGCACAGACGCAATAAAGTTGGACTCTCAACCCAATACTTCCACTTGTCACCGGTGGTTGTTGCTTTTGGATGGCAGTCTTGGTCATCTGTTTAAATGTCCTGTCTTACCCCTGGAGTGACCTCTCAACGTGTTTTACCCCTGGAGTGACTTCTCAGTGTCTTACCCCTGGAGTGACCTCTCAATGTGTTTTACCCCTGGAGTGACTTCTCAGTGTCTTACCCCTGGAGTGACCTCTCAACGTGTTTTACCCCTGGAGTGACTTCTCAGTGTCTTACCCCTGGAGTGACCTCTCAACGTGTTTTACCCCTGGAGTGACTTCTCAGTGTCTTACCCCTGGAGTGACCTCTCAACGTGTTTTACCCCTGGAGTGACCTCTCAAAGTATCTTACCCCTGGAGTGGCCTCTCAAAGTCTCATCCATGGAGTGACACCTCAGAGTGTCTTATCCCTGGAGTGACCTCTCAGAGTGTCTTACCCCTGGAGTGACCTCTCAAAATTTCTTACCCCTGGAGTGACCTCTCAGAGTGTCTTACCCCTGGAGTGACCTCTCAAAATGTCTTACCCCTGGAGTGACCTCTCAGAGTGTCTTACCCCTGGAGTGACCTCTCAAAGTTTCTTAATCCCAGAGTGACCTCTTAAAATATCTCAACCATAGTATGACCTCTCAGTGTCTTACCCCCGGAGTGACCTCTCAATGTGCTGCCGACCCTCCACTGCTCCACATTGGGCACATTGCTCCCAAACACACTACTGGCTCCAGCATATCTGTAACACAACAAACACACTACTGGCTCCAGCATATCTGTAACACAACAAACACACTACTAGCTCCAGCATATCTGTAACACAACAAACACACTACTGGCTCCAGCATATCTGTAACACAACAAACACACTACTGGCTCCAGCATATCTGTAACACAACAAACACACTACTGGCTCCAGCATATCTGTAACACAACAAACACACTACTGGCTCCAGCATATCTGTAACACAACAAACACACTACTGGCTCCAGCATATCTGTAACACAACAAACACACTACTAGCTCCAGCATATCTGTAACACAACAAACACACTACTGGCTCCAGCATATCTGTAACACAACAAACACACTACTGGCTCCAGCATATCTGTAACACAACAAACACACTACTGGCTCCAGCATATCTGTAACACAACAAACACACTACTGGCTCCAGCATATCTGTAACACAACAAACACACTACTGGCTCCAGCATATCTGTAACACAACAAACACACTACTGGCTCCAGCATATCTGTAACACAACAAACACACTACTGGCTCCAGCATATCTGTAACACAACAAACACACTACTGGCTCCAGCATATCTGTAACACAACAAACACACTACTGGCTCCAGCATATCTGTAACACAACAAACACACTACTGGCTCCAGCATATCTGTAACACAACAAACACATTATTGGCTCCAGCATATCTGTAACACAACAAACACACTACTAGCTCCAGCATATCTGTAACACAACAAACACACTACTGGCTCCAGCATATCTGTAACACAACAAACACACTACTGGCTCCAGCATATCTGTAACACAACAAACACACTACTGGCTCCAGCATATCTGTAACACAACAAACACACTACTGGCTCCAGCATAACTGTAACACAACAAACACACTACTGGCTCCAGCATATCTGTAACACAACAAACACACTACTGGCTCCAGCTAAAGTATTTAACATTTTCAAATACATTCAAGTACTTTTTTCAAATACAGAAAGAACATTTCTGTTTCACGATCATATGTAATGCCTGCCAAACTGGTTACCTTCACTGCAAATCACATTTCACCAAACCGTATGTTTTAAATCTTCAAAATACCAATTGATTGCAACTTTAATGTGTCTTTCAACCAACAGTGCTAATTACTGAAGAAGACACTTGACAGCAGGTGTCCCCCATGGCCCTGGTAGTGACTGCAACTTTGGATTAAGTAAACAAACCCCTCTGTGGGGTGGACAGAGGCAGAAGTTTCTAAGTCAGTTGTCACTGTGATGTAGTTAGCAATAACAAGACTCCCTAGCACTGGTCTGCCTGTTGTTGTATGACCAAAACACTACAATAAAGTAGATGTCTTGATATGCGATTTGTTTTTCTTTTACCTATACATGTATAGTAATATATCCTGAAAACTAATAAAGTATTAAAAAAATATTTGTAATTGTATTTGAACCCCTGAAGAGTATTTATATTTAAATACATTTCCAAAAACTTGACCCCCATGTCTGATCTGTAACACAACAAACAAACACATGTCTTATAAGACACAGTCTGTCTTATAAGACACAGTCTGTCTTATAAGACACAATCTGTCTTATAAGACACAGTCTGTCTTATAAGCACAGTCTATCTTATAAGACACAGTCTGTCTTATAAGACACAGTCTATCTTATAAGACACAGTCTGTCTTATAAGACACAGTTTGTCTTACAAGACACAATCTATCTTATAAGACACAGTCTGTCTTATAAGACACAGTCTGTCTTATAAGACACAGTCTATGTCTTATAAGACACAGTCTATCTTATAAGACACAGTCTGTCTTATAAGACACAGTCTGTCTTATAAGACACAGTCTGTCACAACACTGTCTGTCTTATAAGACACAGTCTGTTTTATAAGTCACAGTCTGTCTTATAAGATACAGTCTGTCTTATAAGACACAGTCTGTCTTATAAGATACAGTCTGTCTTATAAGACACAGTCTGTCTTATAAGACACAGTCTGTCTTATAAGACACAGTCTGTCTTATAAGACACAGTCTGTCTATGACACAGTCTGTCTTATAAGACACAGTCTGTCTTATAAGACACAGTCTGTCTTATATGACACAATCTGTCTTATAAGACACAGTCTGTCTTATACACTAACCTGCTGGTCTGCCAGATCATGATGAGTTTATCGTCTCCGCCTGATGCTAGATACTTGCCACTGTTGGACCAACGCACACTGTTGACACAGGCTGTAGACACACACAAGTTTGTGAGTTTTGTGACATATCAACGAATTAATGATATAGACTGAATACACACTTAGCCACTGTGACATATCAAATTAATGACACCGGCCCAAAACATACAAAACTACTGTGACAAACACAGAGAACTATTCTGACATCTCAAACTAATGACATGTGTATGTATGTGTGTATGCGTGCGTGTGTGCGTGCATGTGTGTGCAACTGTGAATGCATGTGTGTGTATGTTTGTGTGTATGTGTGCATGCACGTGAAACTGTGAATGCATGTGTGTGTGTGCACGCGCACACGCGCGCGCGCGCGAAACTGTGAATGCATGTGTGCGGGGGTGTCAGTCAGTGAGTATATTTAGATGGTTTGTGTCTAGGGTGACAAATATTCAGGTGTTTGTTGTACACAGTTTGCAGACAGAATATAGAATATATGGACTATCAATTTTGGGGTTGTATGCATTGTTTACTTATTCGTTGGGGCAAAACAATCTCTGCAGGAATGGCTGAGAGTCTGACAGATCCTCCAAGCATGCATTTAAGAGACAGGTCTCACCATCTGCCTTCTACTTTCTAGGTTTGTTGAGTTTTAGACTTGATAACACAGTTGTTGTTACGCACCGAGATGGTTGTCCATCTGACACAACAACTTGGGTGTGGCTTTGTCTTTTTCGTCACGTTCTTCCACCACAGGGGCCATGTTCCAGATGACAACTTTGCCAGAATTGTCACCTGTTGTCATAGCAACGACACAAACAACACCATAATAAACACCTGGTGATAAACAACCGAAGGCAAATGTAAAGTAAATAGATACATGATTATATTTTATATAGTCTGGTTAAAATATATTGTTCATGTATATATTCCTACAATCTAACACAGCAAGTGAATGTGGTAACTGGTTACAATAACCTGATTGCAATGACATGATTACAAAAATGAAATTGAGGAAATAATTAATTTCAGCATTTTATTATTTATATATTTATTTTTTATTATTATAAACAATGTTATATAATATAGAGAACAAATACAAGAAGGCAACACTAACCAAACATGTGGTATAGTAATATTAGTTGACATAATATAATTTTGAATAAACAATTTTTTCAGCAATCCAACATATACTACATAATATGTGAACATTTGTCCAAACCACTGACATGTCTCTCAGTTTAGTCTAATAATAATAATAAATGTTTTATCTCATACCAACAATTCTATATGCACATACAAGTAAAATAAAATAAATTCAAAGATATAGACAAATAAATATGAAATACACACACACACACACACACACACACACACACACAACAAAAAAAAAAATCAAAAATAGACAAATAAAATGAAACACACACACACACACACACACACACACACACACACACACACACACACACACACACACACACACACACACACACACACACACACACACACACACACACACACACACACACACACACACACACACACACACGTGCAATAACTGACAAATTTATAAGAATATTCCTATATAATGTCTTTTCTCCCTTCATTTATCACATCCGTCATTTTACATCCCCTATTATCATCTGTCCACTACATCATGACTCTCTGAAGAGTTTAACCTATGATTACGAGAGCATGATGTAGAAAGAATTCTTTCCCACAGTCAACACAGATCACTGTGAAATACTGTCCATTTTGCACTTGCCTTGGCCACCTGTGGCGAACCTTGATCCATCCGGATGAATATCTATAGAGAAAATGGGTTTTCCTGAAAAAGATCAGTATACATTTGTTAAGACTCATATTACCACATGTGTACTTCTAAACTACATCACTAAACTTTTACATTACCCCAGGTGCTGAATGGGTTGTGATCCAAATGTCAAACTTTTAACTGACATCCTGGAGTTGATTAATTTTGTGTTCTGTCTGTATCTGTATCTGGCAAAATGTCCTAGGGACCCATCACGCCAGTTTGTTGTTTCAAAGTTTGGACAGTTTAGTTCCCTCCACGTCTGCCATTGCCTCAGTTGACACTCGACAACTTCACACAGCGAGAACTGTGTATGTGTGTGTGTATGCGTGTATGCATATTTGAGTGCGTCTCTTGTATTATTATGCGTGTGTGTATGGGTGGGTGCTTCTCCGTGCCAAGCAAAAAATTCACCCAGTGCAAACATAATGGACAACAAACATGAAGCCATTTTTGGCACTTGTGTAGAATTCGGACCCACTTCAATTTAGTAATTATAACTGTATCTTTGCAACATTTTATACTTCATTTTATTAATTTAGCCATTCAACATCATCTCACGTGTATTTGTGTTTTATAAACAGAGTGTTTTAGCGGACGTTTGAGGTCGAAAAGGCGGTGTGACTGGCATAAACAAACTGTTTATCATTCATTCCATGTGCACGGCACAGTAACACATGGCTGCTGGGCCTGTGACTGTCTCAAATCGGAGTGATATATTTTGTGTCTCAAAACGCAATATTTGTAAAACATAAATATACCTGGGAATGCTGATTTATTAGGGTTAGGTCAGTGTGAGGTATCCAATGTAGACAGATGGCAAGCAGGCAAATATAGTTATAACGGCACACTTAAGGTGGGTCCGAATTCTACACAAGTATCCCATTTTCTTCTACACACATCTGATGTAAAACTATTTTTTTTCGTTCACACTTATTCAATTTTCCGCCAAAACGCTGAGCGATAATTGATGAAATGCATGTATAACCCTTAATTTAAACCAACACTCACCAGCATGAGTAACCCAACTAGGCTTCAACAGTCTCATAATTGCAGTCTATCTATGTATTCGCTGTTTTATAGTGCATGCATATAACGTGAGGTTATCTTTTAAATATTACAAAATCCTAAACAAAAGCAAAATTGCCTCGGTTACTCGGGTTCCAGGTACAGGTTACCGTTTGGAGATGCCGGCCCTACGCCGGACTATAAAATTTTAGTCCAGCCGCCAAAGGTAATTTTTGACCTTACCCATTTTTGCCTGATATTGTTTTTTTCTTTGCTGATTATTCATCTCTGGCATGCATGTGATGATGTCCACACCCACGACCATTTTTGCATTACATAATATGGTGTTTTATGTATATACTGTAATATGCTTATAAATATCTACGGTCCCATATAGCCGGTATAGGCCTATATACAACAGTTTACAATGTGTGACTATCTTTAATTTAGCTTTGTCGATGTAACAGTTGCAAAACGTTACATCCGTACGCTATGTGTGTATGTGCGATTGTGTGTTAACTAGGAGGACATTTAATTGGCCTCCTTGGACCCGGACATGAACTTATTTTGGAACATATATTTGTCAAACGATATTTATATCAGCTCTACATGATTTTATGTAATATATATGATTTATATTACATCTTGTCTGAAATCAGAAATACAGATATGCCACAGCTGGATATTTCGTTTGCAGAAACCATATTGCCTGTAGTCGAGACACGAAAAGCAACCAGTCTACTCTCCACTGACAAATGCACTGCAACATATATAATTACGTATGTATGTATGTATGTATGTATGTATGTATGTATGTATGTATGTATGTATGTATGTATGTATGTATGTATGTATGTATGTATGTATGTATGTATGTATGTATGTATGTATATATATATATATATATATATATATATATATATATATATATATATATATATATACATATACACATATACATATACATATACATATACTATACATATACATATACATATACATATCATATACATATACATATACATACACATACACATACACATACACATACTACATACATACATACATACATACATACATACATACATACATACATACATACATACATACATACATACATACATACATACATACATACATACATATTATGTATAATTATTATATGTCTATACTTGGACAGACGCTCTATCGCGCTTTCACAAAAAGAAAGCGAGTCACATATACCACCATGCGCTTGATTGATAAGAATTGTGAAACTGTTTTATCAAAAATCTAATTCGCATTCAACAGGTCTAAATGCACACATTTTGCCAAACTCCAAGATATAATGCACACAAAAACAACAACAATCTACGCAACTGTTAACCCTTAGATGACGGGGAAATGAATGTTGATTTATCCAAAAGAGGGCAACACTGTACATCATCATTTTCACTTGTATCAGGTAGATGGCGCGGCTAAATGAGGCCACGGAGTAGCATCCTGTTTCTGACTGTGGAATTTGTTTTTTGTGTGCAGTGGCCATGAAGTGTGTAATGCGATACTATTAACGTGTTTGTTAGAACCGTACGGAATAGCCGTCGTCATGGATGGCTTCGAGTTCGGTGACTTTAAACGCGCCTGGGGGGAGCGTTTCACGGAAGAACCGCCGCTCGAGTTGGATTGTTTCACGAGCGAGCCAGGAGTTAGTGCTCGGGACAAGTTCGAGTCGACGCTGCTCGATTGCAAAGCTCGCATAGAATTCCTACAGGAAGAATTAGCTCAGCAAGAGTTCGTTTCAGAATATCTTACCATTGCACTTCAGAGCAAATATGGATTAGATTCGTTGCCGGAGAGCCCAGCACCTGCAGCCATGTACACACCCACTGGCACTGGCAGCCCCATAGGCTCAGCCGTAGAGAGGGACGCAGCCAAAGACAAAGTCGAGGAAACGGACATTGACGCAGTCACAGATGTAGACGTGAAGTACACAAGATTGTCATCGACAAATCTCAGTCCCAAGTGGACGGTGGAAGACAGTGAAGAACTGAAACAAGTACGCTTTTCAGCGTTTTCAGACATTTCACACGTAACCAGCAGCGACACAGACTCGCCCTCGGGAATCGGATCTTCCCCAGACGTGATGTTACAGAGAGACCGAGACACTGTCAGGTCTAATGCACTTGATTCTCCAGTTGTGTGCCCACCTCCACAAGCTTACGCAGAAGAGAGGATTTACGATGAACCGTTTGCTGTTGTAAAAGGTGAAGTCGATGAAAGTGCAGAGAGTTCAGACGAGGAACCTGTGTATTACAATGTACTGCTAATGAAACATCAGTCCATGGCTACAAGTCATGCCCCAGTATATGCAAACACAAGTGTCCTGGAGAAGAAACGTGCCGACATGGCTGCCAAGTGTTTAACTGATCGGACTAGTAGTACAAGTAGTGGAATGTATTCACCAAGTAAACTTGATACGTCATTGTCACCAACAGGTAAGGATCTCACACTGGCTAAGTGCATGTTATAAGCTGGATGTTTTCAAATTGTAAATTTTGTAACAAAAGTCACGTCCAAGAACTACATCAAGTTATCCCTTGACCCTTGTCATTATTGATTTGTTGGTTTAGTCATTATTAAGTTATAATACTGATTACATTTATTGATGTAAAATGAAACACTGGGCTGTGGCCACCTGTAGTTACCTCTGACATTAATATGTAATAAGATACATGATACATGTGTTATTAAACTGTTAATGTGCTAAGTAACATGACTAACAGTAACATCCGAATGCTGTTGGTTGTCAGCTCTATGTCAGATACTATAATTATATTAGCGCTAATAATATAAATATAATGAATTATTTGTGACATGTATTTTTTTAAGTGGAACATAAAACAACAAATCTAGCAGCACTAACACGGTTTAGTTAGTGATTTGTATTAGCTTCTGGTCTTCGTGGGATTTAATGATCTCAGACCACTTTAAATTCACTATGACTGATCCCCCGGAACCTTTAGTCCCTTGTTGGATCAGGAATAATGGCCTTGTGTTTTCTGCTCTTATCTTCATCCTCTGTCAGTCGCCCCATCCTTGGTTTTTCACACAGATCTGTCAGTCTCCCTCACCCTTGGTTGTTCACACAGATCTGTCAGTGTCCCTCACCCTTGGTTGTTCACACAGATCTGTCAGTCACCCTCTCCCTTGGTTGTTCACACAGATCTGTCAGTCACCCTCTCCCTTGGTTGTTTACACAGATCTGTCAGTCTCCCTCAACCTTGGTTGTTCACACAGATCTATCAGTCTCCCTCACCCTTGGTTGTTCACACAGATCTGTCAGTCACCATCACCCTTGGTTGTTCACACAGATCTGTCAGTCTCCCTCACCCTTGGTTGTTCACACAGATCTGTCAGTCTCCCTCACCCTTGGTTGTTCACACAGATCTGTCAGTCTCCCTCACCCTTGGTTGTTCACACAGATCTGTCAGTCTCCCTCACCCTTGGTTGTTCACACAGATCTGTCAGTCACCTCACCCTTGGTTGTTCACACAGATCTGTCAGTCTCCCTCACCCTTGGTTGTTCACACAGATCTGTCAGTCTCCCTCACCCTTGGTTGTTCACACAGATCTGTCAGTCACCCTCACCCTTGGTTGTCCACATAGATCTGTCAGTCTCCCTCACCCTTGGTTGTTCACACAGATCTGTCAGTCACCCTCACCCTTGGTTGTCCACATAGATCTGTCAGTCTCCCTCACCCTTGGTTGTTCACACAGATCTGTCAGTCTCCCTCACCCTTGGTTGTTCACACAGATCTGTCAGTCTCCCTCACCCTTGGTTGTTCACACAGATCTGTCAGTCTCCCTCACCCTTGGTTGTTCACACAGATCTGTCAGTCTCCTCACCCTTGGTTGTTCACACAGATCTGTCAGTCTCCCTCACCCTTGGTTGTTCACACAGATCTGTCAGTCTCCCTCACCCTTGGTTGTTCACACAGATCTGTCAGTCACCCTCACCCTTGGTTGTTCACACAGATCTGTCAGTCACCCTCACCCTTGGTTGTTCACACAGATCTGTCAGTCTCCCTCACCCTTGGTTGTTCACACAGATCTGTCAGTCTCCCTCACCCTTGGTTGTTCACACAGATCTGTCAGTCACCCTCACCCTTGGTTGTTCACACAGATCTGTCAGTCTCCCTCACCCTTGGTTGTTCACACAGATCTGTCAGTCTCCCTCACCCTTGGTTGTTCACACAGATCTGTCAGTCACCATCACCCTTGGTTGTTCACACAGATCTGTCAGTCTCCCTCACCCTTGGTTGTTCACACAGATCTGTCAGTCTCCCTCACCCTTGGTTGTTCACACAGATCTGTCAGTCACCCTCACCCTTGGTTGTTCACACAGATCTGTCAGTCATCCCTCACCCTTGGTTGTTCACACAGATCTGTCAGTCACCCTCACCCTTGGTTGTTCACACAGATCTGTCAGTCACCCTCACCCTTGGTTGTTCACACAGATCTGTCAGTCACCCTCACCCTTGGTTGTCCACATAGATCTGTCAGTCACCCTCACCCTTGGTTGTTCACACAGATCTGTCAGTCACCCTCACCCTTGGTTGTTCACACAGATCTGTCAGTCACCCTCACCCTTGGTTGTTCACACAGATCTGTCAGTCTCCCTCACCCTTGGTTGTTCACACAGATCTGTCAGTCTCCCTCACCCTTGGTTGTTCACACAGATCTGTCAGTCACCCTCACCCTTGGTTGTTCACACAGATCTGTCAGTCACCCTCACCCTTGGTTGTTCACACAGATCTGTCAGTCACCCCCATCCTTGGTTGTTCACACAGATCTGTCAGTCACCCCCACCCTTGGTTGTTCACACAGATCTGTCAGTCTCCCTCACCCTTGGTTGTTCACACAGATCTGTCAGTCTCCCTCACCCTTGGTTGTTCACACAGATCTGTCAGTCTCCCTCACCCTTGGTTGTTCACACAGATCTGTCAGTCTCCCTCACCCTTGGTTGTTCACACAGATCTGTCAGTTCCCTCACCCTTGGTTGTTCACACAGATCTGTCAGTCTCCCTCACCCTTGGTTGGCCACACAGATCTGTCAGTCTCCCCCACCCTTGGTTGTTCACACAGATCTGTCAGTCTCCCTCACCCTTGGTTGGCCACACAGATCTGTCAGTCTCCCCCACCCTTGGTTGTCCACACATATCTGTCAGTCTCCCTCACCCTTGGTTGTTCACACAGATCTGTCAGTCTCCCTCACCCTTGGTTGTTCACACAGATCTGTCAGTCTCCCTCACCCTTGGTTGGTCACACAGATCTGTCAGTCTCCCTCACCCTTGGTTGTTCACACAGATCTGTCAGTTTCCCTCACCCTTGGTTGTTCACACAGATCTGTCAGTCTCCCTCACCCTTGGTTGGCCACACAGATCTGTCAGTCACCCCCACCCTTGGTTGTTCACACAGATCTGTCAGTCACCCCCACCCTTGGTTGTTCACACATATCTGTCAGTCTCCCTCACCCTTGGTTGTTCACACAGATCTGTCACATTGTTCACACGTTTGCAGTTCTAACTTTTTGTTGTTCACACAGGTCTGTATGTTGCTCAGTCTCTGTTGTTCACACACATTGGTCACTCCCCACATTGTGTTATTCACACAAGTCTGCCAGTCTCCACCACTCCCAGTTGTTAAGACGTCTGCCATTCCAAAATCTATTCATAACCATTTGGCCTTCATCTTTGATTGCTACTAATACTACAGTCCAGGGCTTTACGCAGAACCAAATTATTGCCAGTCACACGTTTTGGTGGATGCATGGATGATAACTGTTAAGCCAGTTTACAAACCTCAAATGTGTTTGATGACCTCAGATGGACTATAAATACACATGTGACAACATTTACACTCATGCATAACTGACAATATCTATGGTTTTGGAAGACCTTTTTGGCTCCTTCATTATTTTACCCGTCCACCCATATTTCTACCTGTCCACAGCGGTTTTTACCTGTCCAAAGGATGGGTGGACGGGTCTCTGCATAAAGCTATGTACTACACTGAACCATTAGTTTCTTAGTTTAACTATTTCAGCACTTGGTCTCTGTATCTGCTTCAGTTAGCTCAGTAGTCAGTGTCTTCCCCATAAGCACAAGTAGTTTCATTCATTTTCAACAGAACTTTGTTTCTTCCTTCTGACCATGTCTTATCTTTTTTCTTGAGTAATAATGAAATTAGCTCTTCTAACTTCTAAAGATAATACCTTTGAATTTGAAAGTTATGTACAGCATGTATACGTAAGCCACCAGGCATGGCTCTGATGTAGGCTAGTACAGCAATTGTCAGCAAAATGTTTTATATAGTGTTGATATTAAGAATGTTCTTTGTTTGGACAATCAGTGTAAATAAATAGTCATGAGTCTTATGATATCTGACAGTGTATTATTTGTATGTTTGATTTAAGTTGAAGAAACAGAGCAGTATTCATTGACATGGAAGAAACGACAGAGTATGCAACTGGCCACAAACTTGTCGACATCAGATACTTCTTCAGAGGTGGATGATGTGAGTATCTCTGTATATCAATACTATATGTGTGGATACTCTCTACCTTTGAAGCTGTGGTTGGCGTCTGTCTGAAGAAACAATGTAGTTTACTGGTCTTTTGTGGTGTTTAGTCTTGTTTTAGTCGGATGTTTTTCTGTGTCATCGTCACACATAGCTTTATGCAGAGACCCGTCCACCCGTCATTTGGACGGGTAAAAACTGTTGTGGAAGGGTAGAAATATGGGTGGACAGGTGGTGGAAGGGTAAGGAGCAAAAAATGTGTGTTTGTAGTCCATTTCAGGTCATCAGACACATTTTAAAGTTTGTAAACTGGCTTAACAGTTAACATCCATGTGTCCACCAAAACATGTGTAACTGGCAACTGATATAATTATTTTCTATCTTAAAACATTACTTGGCTGCTCATTGTAATTGACTAATTAAATAGAGTAATTCACCAAATTAGTTAACTGTGATCAACTGTAATCCTGGCCTGGGTGACGCAGGCTATACATGATAAAACATGTTTTTCACATGCATCTTTCTATCTAATGTTTCTGGTTGTGAGACTTGTCAAATATACATGAATTACAATATATTTTGAAATTTTATTGAATAGTTACGAGATGGCACATTGATTAATGACCATGCCATGTGACTGCGCTGATACTGAGTGATAATATGGAACCTGTCAGGTACAACATTGTACTTGTCTCAAACTTGTAATTAAGCAGGTCCCCATTGTCTAGTAAACACAATTCTTGATTGAATTAATTCCCCTTATTGTCTGTGAGCATGGCTAAATGGAGGGATTAGCGACCTATTGTTTACCAAGCAGGTCACATTACGCTGACTGGTTATTTGGGTCAGTTGGATGTGTATTTAATTTAGACAACAGTTTAGACAATTTAAACAGACTCGAGCATTGAATAATGCAGTAATGTACTGCTGATAACATAAATAATAATGACAGAAATAACGTTTCGCCAATTTGACGAAGAGTTTTAATTTATTTTTGCCAAATAGCCAAATACCTATGGCGGCTAATGGCGCAATTGGCGATTGACAGTGCTAGCCTAGAGTATACATATTTCTCCTTCGCTTTTCCCACTAGGTGGGGACAGTGACCCAAATTCTTGATCTCCAGAATGTTCTTTACTTTATCTCTCAGGGTTAGACCTTTAATTCTTCTCAACATTCGCATATCTGTTTTCTCGAGAATTTGTTCTTCCTTCTTTTTAACTGTCCAACATTCTGCTCCATACAGAAGTACCAGCAGTACTATAGTATACATACAAGTCGGTACAACAAATGTATATTATCTGCATTCCTACATTTACCTGTAAATGCTGATATTGAAAAAAACAACCAAGTTAACACATAATTCAGTAACACATCATTCAGTAACACACAATGCAGCATTACACATGTCTAATGTTTTCTAAGTAGTAATAATGAAAACATACAAAATTAGTTTTAATTTGAAGCTGGTAACACATAACCAAAGAAACTGAAACGTGAATAATACAAGAATATAAGATAATAAAGACATTTATTTTGAACGTATACATACACACAGTTGTTCCACATAATACGACCAGTCAGAATTTTATAATATGCGACATGGCAGCAAATATTATTTGCCATCCACTGCGTAGAGTTGCCATGTCACATATTATAAAATTCTGACTGGTCAGTGTTGATGTTTATCTCAGAGGGTAGACTACTTTCATTTTGGAATTAGTAGGTCTTTCGCAATGTCTCTACAGAGAGTACAGAGCATTGTGAAATAACAGCAGACTGGCTTAATTGTTATTGCAGTGTAGAGTAGAAAACTTCATAATAAATCAAAGAAACAAACTGCCGTGAATTATAATTAAATAAAATATTGTTGTTGTTATTTATTAATACAGTAGAGTAATGACAATGTGGCATCATGTGTAGGATATTGAGTTATCATGTTTTAGTACAGTCTGAGCTAGCTTTTTAAATAATCTCAGAAGACAGTTCTTGTTCGTGATCATTTTAGTCAAAACTTACAAAATGTGACAAGTTTCATGGATGACAGAATCATGTCATAAAACAGCCAATGTGAGAGCTGTGTGTGACAGCCTCAGAATCAGAATCAGACAGCCTGGGACTGTGACACACACTGAATCATAGACTGACAGAGCTCTATTACAATGCGTGACTCATGCAGTGCTAGTTTACAGCCGTGTGTCACGCCTGAAATGTGTTGGTCATAAAGGCTTTCATGTGGAAATTGGACTTTTGTCTGAAAAACGCTGATTCATACAAATGGGTAGTAGCTGTACACAGAGGAAGTGAGTGTGGGCAAAGAGTTGCCAGATAGGCAGAAACTAGCCTGGGTCACATCTGACCTACTTTAATATATAATTGTGTG